>CM075808.1:6550016-7150016 GCA_037975025.1 Excoecaria agallocha | reverse complement strand
AGCCCTTACCAATATTTGCTACAACAAGCATTTTCCTTCGCAATGTTGTCACTATGTAATGCATTTAGCAATGAATTTCATTGTTCTTGCTAATTTTTATCGCTATTTTGTATTTTTTGTAGTATTCTCTTTATATACTTACTCAGTTTTCTAAGGTTAATTTGTCTTAACTACTCTAGTGAAGCTAAACATGATACTAGAAAGAAAGTTGGAGGCAATGATTAGTGAGTTATCATATTTGCAGGTGAAGATCACATAAATCAAAATTCTTTTGATGACTTGGACTTGTACACTATGTCTATGTAGTCATGATAATTATAGACAGTAAAACAATCTTTTTGTATCTCACCTACACTTGTTAATTGCTTGTGATGTACTAATTATTTTGATGCCATTTGTAAAAAAAACCCATGTCATGTCCTTTTTGATAGTATATGATTTTATTGGATCCATGAAATCCAATTATAATTATGATATATATATGATTGTCATGATGATGATTTATGAGAAGCCTATAAGTGGCTATGGGTTATGATTGATACAATGGGATTTATAGAAGTATATGAAATGCTTTTAAACAAGTTGAAGTTTTTTTGAAAGATCATATTTATAAGGGAGATGCTACTGAAATTTTGATATGCATTAAGCAACCCATAGGACTTTTTTTTTTCTTTTTCAATAGTTAATTTTAAGCATGTTTAATAAAAAAAAACTACCCAACTTTTCCATTTGCAAAAATATACTATTTTGATAAATTTAATTAAAGGATATAAATTGTTAAAAATGCAATTAAGTTTTATGGCATGACAATTCTTGTATACATTGATAATGTGCTAATGATTAGCAACAGTCATGAAGAAATTTCGAAGATCAAGAATTTTTTGAAGGATTCTTTAAAAATCAAAGATCTTGGCCCTCTTAAGTACTCTCTAGGCTTTAAAGTGGCCAGATCTTAAAAGGAAATTTCTCTATGCCAGCAAAAATATGTGCTTAACATTCTTTATGAAATTGGTTTTCTAGATTGCAAACTTGTCCCGACTCCTATATATGGTAGTTGGTACAATTTTCGATAATTCATCACCTTTTGAAGATATCTCTCTCTGTAAGAGCTTAATTTGGCAGCTATTATACTTAACCAATAAGAAGCCAAATATTGATTTTCCAGTCTAGCATTTATCAGAATTTTTAGCCTTTCTTACTCAAGCCCATTTCAAGTAGCAGCTAGAACACTTCGTTATTATCTCAAGGGAAATCCAAGTCAGGGGCTTCTCTTTGCTGCCAATTCTTCTCGTCAACTGCAGGGCTTTGTTGATGTTGATTGGGCATCTTGTCTGATCACTCACAAGTCTATTACTATCTATTGTATTTTTATTGGCACCTCCTTAGTATCCTAGAAATCCAAAAAGCAAAGCACCATTTCTCGTAGTTCTTAAGTGGTTGAATATCGGTCCTTTGCCATAGCAACATGCGAGCTTCAGTGGTTGTTATTTCTTTAGAAGGGTGTGTGTTGTATTCACGCTAAAGCTACTTTGCTTTTCTATGATAATTAGTCCACAATTCACATTGTTAAAAATCTGGTATTCCATGAACGTTCCAAACACATCGAGATTGATTGTCATCTTATTAAGGACAAAGTCAAGCAACATATTGTGCATTTATTGCTTGTGAAATCTCCTGATCAAATTTTTGGCTTGTTCACTAAAGCTCAATGCCTTCCAACTCTGGAGACATTTTTATCCAAGCTAGGAGTTTGACCATATACACTCCTCAGCTTGCGGAGGGATGATATGGTGAAAATAATGAATTTACTTTTATCTAATAATTAATTATTTAGTTACCTATCAGATTAGTGTTTCTTCTACTAGATTCTAGTTACTCTATGTGTATATATACATTATTGGGAACAATTACTAAAATATAGAATATCATTTTTTTTCTAAATCTTGGTTCGAAAGATTAGCAATTAGGATCAGTACAAGGGTAATAATTTAAAGTTAGATTTTATGCTTAAATAAAAGTTAATATAGACAGCTTTCAATCCACTTATTTAATCATGTAATTATATTTTCAATCACATTTTACTTTTGGTTGCTTCAATTCAGAATTGTGAAACAGTTCATCAATCAAAAACTAATAGTTACAGCTAAAACTGAAAATCCAACAACTGATCCCAAAATTGATTAAAATTTGAGTTGATGCACAACTATAAAAGGGCACAAGAGGGAGAAAAAAAGAGTACAAGTTGGGGCACTAGTGCCTCCTGTAGATGAGCTTGATTTTGGCAAGATAGACTGAAGCAAAGCCCGAGTTAGTTTCGAAGAAAATCTATTGTTTCTAGTCTAATATGGTTTTTTTAATGGCTTTATTTGATTTTAGAGACTCATTCTTATCCTACAAAGCTTCTATGGCCGGTCACTAATTGCACGCTTAAAGTCACGAGATGATCTACAGTTTAAGGTTTTCTCTCACTGCAATTTTTAAGTCTCTTTCTAAAAGATAAAGAAGAGAGAGCGTGCAGTTTAAAAAAATCAAAATTTTTTTTATTTATGGGTGCCATGTCATCAAATTTAGATGACACGTGGATGCCGAGCTATAGAGAGATCTTCCCACAGAGAATCTGATGTGCCTGCTTGCTCTTGCGATTGGATGCCATTAACTCCGTTTGCTGCATCAGATTTTTGTTTCAAAAAGGAGTAAATTCGCATATTTTGTAAAAGTTTAAGGATAAATTGGGCTATAAAAAAAAGTTAGATTTTTGTTTAACACTTCCATATGTTTAGATTTGGTCCTCCTGGATCCCGTTTCTTATCCAAATAACATGTACATTTTAAAAAAGATGAAAGGATACGAGCAAAAAACATGAACTGTCGAATGTTCATTTGGTTCTTCTTTGGAGTTGCTCTTCACCGTAGACTTAACAATCACATGATGTAATAGTTTTATATATATGCGCGGACACACATCATCCATTTTCTTGTTTCTATTTCCACCAAAACCAACGCAAAAAAGTTATGGAAATTGACGACTGGCGATGTTTTGTATGGTCCCCATTTTCATTTCACGCTTCTTTTAAATTTTAATTCGTTACGTCCTAATTCATTCAGAAAAAAAAAAAAAATTCTTTAAGTACTAGAATAAACAAAGGTATCAACACCGTTGTTTATATTTGTACGCTAAAAGCAACAATATCATATGAAATTATTCTGAAATTTTTCTATTTATCACATCCAGAATATATAGTAAATGGCCTTAAAATTTGCATACTAAAAATGTTAAGCTTAATAATAATAATCATAATAATAATAAATTATAATTATAGTCTGTATTATTTATAAGGCAAAATTTATTTTCAAGTCCTTCAACTTTGGAAATTTTTATATTGAAATTTTTACTAATTTTTTTTATAAATCTCTATATTTTTATTCGAAATAACACGCTAAGCGTAATCCCTAATTGATGGTACTAATAAGACTACAATTTATTTTTCATTAAGAAGCATATATTGTTAAATGAAGCCAACTTGTATCCATGTGTGCCGAGTAGAATTGAACTAAAAAGAAATATTTAAAATATAACCCCTAAAATTGACCCTAAAAATATTTAAACTACACTCTAGGGAAGCAAATTAATACCTAACCAACTTCTGGCCACTAAAATAATTATTTTGACAAAAAAAACCCTAAAATTAACTTTTTTCTTCTTCTTCGGATTTCACAACACTACCACTAGCCAGTAGCCACCATCTCCGATCAACAAACAACCAAGCCTTCCTACATATACGATCACCTTAAATCTGAAAAGCAATGGAATCATGGTTCGACTAAATTCAGCCGGATTTTTTTAAAATACTATGATTCCATAACTAATGTATGATCACGTGTTATATTTTAATTGGATGAACCTATCCTACATGGCATTTGTGACCCCTCAAGTGCTTTTTAACAGAATTTGTATGTCAATTTCGTTAGTCCGATTAAATAGAGATATAATATTCGTTTATCAGAAATTCAATTAAAAAAATACGAAAAAATTTAAAAGTTTGGAAGTAATGAATTTTGTCTTTTGATAACTAAAAAACTAAATATATTAATAAAGAGTTAATATAGAGAAAGTTTAGAATTGGAACAACTGGGGCCTATCATGTTCCGAGTCGCAAATGCAAAAACCCCTGTCCACACACTGCCTCCACGTGCCATCACGTCTTTCAGAATAACAATCTTAAATCACCTGTACGACACCGTTCCGCCCTCCTTTAGGATCTCTCCACTTCTTAAAGAATCAAAGATTATAATTTTGTGCGGGTTCCTAAGAAATAAAGGCTGACTGCTGCTGCCATTTGTCCTTCTGGACTATGAGATATTTTAGACACCTTAATAACTACCCCTTAAATCACATAAAAAGCCTCCTACTATACTCTTTAATTTATGTTATTTTCCACAATATTAACTAATAATATAATTTCAAACACGATTTTACGGTAAAAGATAATAATAATAATAATAATAATAATAATAATAATAATAATAATAATAATAATAATAATAATAATAATAATAATAAAGGTCAACTAGTCAAGACCCAAATACAGAAACAAACCAAGTCCAAGTGATCATTCTCTGAAAAATTATTACACATCAATCAGTGATGTTTAAAATCGAAGTTGGAAGAATCGCCGGTGAGGCTTTGGATCTTGTGCTTCGCTTCCAATTCAGCGATTCTTGAGTCTTTTTTCTTTTTATTATAAGACTCAAAGAACTCCTTATTCTCTTGCTCCAATTCCTTCCATACTGCAAAAATCATTTACTCATATGTTTTTCTGAAAAGATTTTAATAAATAATCGAAAACTATGAGAGTGCTTAATATATATTTATGTGATTAATTATATATAATAATATATTTTAATTAGATTGTTGAAAAGATTAAACGAATGGTTAATTACCTGTGGAAGTGATGACAGGCTTGATGTTAGCATACTTGGAAAGAGCTTCCATGCACTCTTCTTTGCTCATGTTGAATAACATGCACTCTTCTATTAGATGGTGCACCTGCATGTATATTAGCATTATAATCATAAAAAAGTAATAATCTATATAATCTATTTGATGAAAAAATAAAAAAATATATAAATTATATACTTAAAGAAATAATTTTTATGATACCATATGAATATAGGAAGCAGAAGATTCACCCATATATGGCTTGATTTTGGATCAAGAGAGAGTTCTGCACAAAAGAAGAAGAAGAAGAAGAAGGTGGCGGAGAGAATTCGGCAAAAGCAAAAATATAAGTTGGAGTGAAAGAAAAGAATGAAAAAAGGGAAATAAGAAAAGCAAGAAAGTAGATCGAGAAAAGCCAAAAATGGGTGAATAAATAATAAAAATTAAGTAAATAAGTTTGATGGAGAATAGGAGAAGTTGCTGGTAGTAGTGGGTTTGATAGAAAGAAGAAACCAAACTAAGAAAATAAATATAGTAATAAAATAATATAAAAAAGCGTATGACATCATAGTAAAACTGGGGTCCAAAGTACCACGTGGGAAGAGAGCTGTGATTGGAGGAGAGAGGATTAGAGAAGATTTTATAAGCATTAATCACTAGCCTTTTCTGTCACTTACGTGGCCATTATGCCATCCTCCACGTGATATGTGGGCTCCACTTCCATCTTGCCCTTTTTTATCTTCTCCGTTACGTGGGTTAATTTCATATGGGATAATTTCACACGTGCCCGTGCAACTTCCCCCAAACACATTCTGGCCAGCGGCTAGCAAAATTAGCTCAATCACAAAATTTTATCCAAAAAAATTATCCAAATTTCATTCAACCTAAAAAAATATCAATTGAATATATTTAAAAATAACTTATTAAATATGTGATATATTTGAATCTTGCTCATAATGCTCAATGGACCTCATACAAAATATTTAATGACTCTAACTATGATATCCATTAGACCAATCTAAAAATAATCTGTTTAGGTTATCATATATTTTTACTGCAGTAATTTTAATATTAAGAGTTAATTTTATTAAAAAATTGATAAAATTGATTGATCAATATATAGATTATATGCGATCCATCTGGACCACAATACGATCCATATGGACCATCCAATCCATCTCGGACGCACCGAAGTCCAAAAAAATTTTATGTCACAATTAGAAAGTATAATTCATGACGAGTCCGGTGATATAATTTGAGCTGAAATTGAGATTAAATAGTTTTTCAAAAATTAAAATTAAAAATAAATAACGGGATCAAAAAGGGATCAAACTAACTTTTACTAGATTTAAAATATTTCACGGACTTTCAAAAATTATTCCGATTATATAAAACATCTTAAAATAATGAATATTAATTTTCAGAAGTGAAAATTAAAAATTTGGACCCTTTTAAAATTTAAAATTTTTGGACTAGTTGAAAATATTTCGGTCATTGAAACCTATCGAAACGAACTTCGATTGCACTGAATTGGTTGCCACCCTGAGGTGTAGGTTTTCTATACTAGACTGCAAGGGTCACGGTTGTAATGATTTGGTTGCCACATGAGGTACTTCTTAATTCGATTCTACCTCCAAACTTTAATACGTCACGGTGGTAATGGATTTGTTGTGATCGTGAGGTGCTCTTAATTTGAATTTTGCTCTGAAATGCCTTAAGTCATAGTGACAAGCATTTGGTTGTGACCGTAAGGTGTAGAAACTCTTTGTTTTATCTAAAATTGAATAGGTCACGGTGGCAATGAAATGGTTGCCATTGTGAGGTACCTAGTTTCTTTGTAATTCAACATAACACATTACCAAATACTATCAAAAGTGCATAAAAGAAAGAATTAACCTATTATCAGCAAAAATTATTGAAAGCAACCATGAACAAACATAAAAACATAGAAAAGAAAACAAATCATTCTGAAAAAGGTTTAAAATTAAGCACTGAATTAGAGTTATCAAAATATCTCACACTTAGACTTTGCTCGCCCTTGAGCAAATGAGTTATGTGCATTCCTAAAAATTCAAACTCTAACTCAAAATAAGAGAATTCAGACAAACTAAAATAGCACTCAACAGAAAACACTTAATGAAAACCTTGACCAAAAAAACTCAGACTAATCTATATCAATTGATTTCTTATATATGTGTGTTAGGCCAAAAGAAATTTATCGCTTTTCAAAACAAAACTACTAGTGCAATCTAACATTCAAGCAAAAAAGAAGAATAAGCAAAAGTTTTGCATAATGGTTTTGCACTTGAAACTCATGATAGCCATAGGCCTCTCCTTTATCAACAGAACCACATAGGTCATCCCTACTAAATAATTTAGGACAAAAATAGGATCATTAGGGCTTACTGTAAGGTTGCATTGGAAGGCTAAGGTATTGGTTACGAAAGATACATCAAGTTGACAAACTAAGACAAGCCACACTACCTAAGATTTCTAGCTAATTTTCTAAAGATATACAACCTTACCCAGCAATAATACCTCTATCATTTCTTATCAAAAGAAGAATCTCAGAAAACACTGAATAAGCTGAAGACATTCATGAGAAAGAAGCATGACCTTTAAAAATCTCTTATGCTTAACTTGCTTAAATTTTAAGCATTTACAAACTTCTTCTAAATCGATAGATACCCCACACTTATTCTCTGAAATGAATAATTATCTCAAATTTTTTTGATCATAAATTTTTTATTTATTTAATTTTTTATGTAAATAAACCAACAGGGGGATCAATAATATCTTTTTTTGTCATCATACTAGGTAATATACTGAGATTTACAATTTTTCAACTCACAATACCCCAAATTCCAGAATTTTCATCAATTTTTGACATTATAACCATTTAAGCGCTAAACCCTTTCAACACTCATAATGCAATAAATAACCCAATCCTAGAGTGGATAAATCTTAGTTAGAGGAGATAAAAGCATTAGAATTATATGGTGAATAACAGAGTGCACAATAAAAATCATTCAAATGGTATGCTTTTAGCATACTGAATTGGCTTAATAGGGCTAGCAACGGTAAAAATATGCATAGGTGGGATAAAAGTCATTTACAATTAAATGTCAAATAAAGGCTATCTAGGTCATGTTCTAATTCTGCATGAGTTGTTAATTCACTTCGAAGGGTGATAGGGAAGGTTCTAGCTATCCTATAATTCCTTCACTCGAAAGCTCTCACACACCGGTTTTTCAAAGTTTTCACAATATAGCTTAAAGTGCATAATGAATAAGGAATCAAAAGATATATGACTAACTAAAACTAAATTAGAAAAAGATTCTTACTAAGCTGTACAACTAGTCTCTTCCTAAATTAGGTCCTTTAAACAAACTGTTCACAATTTAAAGTTTAAAATAATTCTAATCAGGAACAAACAAAGGGCAAACTAGACTAAGAATGCTAAAAGAACGCCAACTCAGCACAAAAATAAAAATAACTTAAAATAAAATCAAAGCAAACTAAAAGAAATGAAGAAAATTAAACTAAAGAAACAACTATAATTTAAATATCAAACTAAAAGAGTTCAATAGAAATAACAACTTAAAGATAAAAATTGAAACAAATGATTTATGGTTTAAAAGCTTAAACAAATTTTTGGCAATTTAACCCCATCTTTTTCAAAATACTGACTTGATCAAGTAAAAAGTTTCTTCTTCATCATTAATTAAAAAATTTCTCTTATTTTGCTTCCCTACCCCACACTTTAAATATTACTATCCTTAGCAAGTTAAAAAAAATTAAATAATAAGTTATAAGGGACTCCTTGCAACTCATATCGCTAGCGGTGGTGGTGGGAATTGAGCGTCAAAGCAAGAAGTTAAGGCAGTAAGGCCGAGCATCATTTGGTCCAGCTGAGACTGAAATGATGCTTGATTAGTTGCTATAGCATCCACTTTATCAACCAATGAAAAGACATGTGGAGATGACAAGGTTATAGCTCTTTGATTTAGTGCACGTGGCAGTCCATTTAAACTTCGCTCCATTTTCTTTAAATACTTCTTCCGATTTGTCAACCAATAACCATAAGCAATCGTCTTATCATCTTTCACTACCTTCATATTCTTAAGTAGCTTTTTGTTAATGAAAGTAATGGAGTTCAACACTCAACTACCCCTCAACTAATGATTAATGCCCTTTGCTAAGAAGATAACCTATCCTCTAAAAGAAATTTTCTTCACCTTTTTTGGGTTCAATTGCAGCTCTTCTAGTTTGTGCCACCAATTCATAGTACCATTGATTTTAAAGCTGTTGACCATGCCGTTCAAAAATAAAGCTTCTATGAAGTTGACTTGCTCTGCAGAATCCATATGACATATGGGAGACACAAAGAAAAATTTATGTATGATTCGGAGGGCATGATCCAATAAATGATGCACTTTAGTCTGGCCTGCCATATAGATAGTGTCTATAAGTGGATCCTTAATCATCTTCCATAACTTTCCTTGCTATAACCATCAAAATAGTCTGGTGCATATGGAGAAAATCCTAGCAACTAAAAAAATCTCACGAAAGGAATTTCATATAATGTTCCCTCCAGGTAAAAGGACACATAACCTGAACTCGTCATGCTATTCTTCCTAATTTTACAGCGCACCATAGCTAGAAAATCCCTCGTCAAATCAGGATACACCTTCTCTTGATGTGAGAAAAATTGCTCCCAGCTAAAGTTATAGATGAGGCATTGAATATCATCTTTAACTTCCAGGTTTTCCAAAAGCTCCATGTCCAGATAAGAGGTTGGCATATATTTGCATTTGTTGAAATGTGCATAATCCTTCTTTATATCAGCCGGCACCTATTTAGGCACTTTTGCCATAGAGATCGCTAGCTTATTGGATGAGCCATATACACCATCATTATGGTTACATTTAGGAACCACTACAAGAAAGAAGCGACAAAAATTTAAGCACTGGAAATGATAATATTAGCATCAACAAGAAATAATTGCACAATTTAATGGAATACTACTTATCTCCTTATAAAAGCAAATAATTAAAATAATAAAAGCCAAATAGAAGTGAAAAGAAATAGGAATTGGAGGCATATAGGAAAGAAAGCTATCATAAACATTTATTAGTGAAGGCATAAAAATCAATGGCAAAAACTATCTTAAGAATTTGACATGCTAAATAGAATGCACATGATCTAAAATTAAGAGTTGTAGTGAAATAATGATTATCTTTGCATTGTCTATCACATGTTAAATAATAAGTACAAGGGTCAATGAATAATATTCCAAGAATAAACAATGAAGTCCAATACAATTTTATGTGAAAAATATCTAAGTGTGGCTAAATAGTGCTTATTGAAGCATATCATCAAACAAGTTGTGTGCAGGAATTTTGGCTCAACAAAATGGACATTCACTCATCAAAAGAAAATCCTAAATTTAAGATAGAAGCAAAATATTGAAGAATAAAGTGTGAAATACCTATAATTTCATCATCCTTCAACCAAAATCAACAATCAAGTTCATGCTTTAATTCACAAATTACATTCCCTAAACCCATTTAAATCATGTAATTGTTCATCCTTGATAGCAAAATCATTTAATTTGATTCAAAGGCAAAGATTTAATAAGCATAAAAAGAATAGAAATAACCCAACCAAACAATTATATCATGTAAACATAAGGCATCATGAACAAAGAGAAGCAATAGAGAAACTCTATGTTTTGTCCAAAATTGAATAGGTCAAGGTGGCAATGATGTGGTTGCCACCGTGAAGTACTTAATTTCTCTACAATTCAACATAAAACATCACACAATTCTATAAAAGTGCATAAAGATAAAATTAAGCTATTATTAGCAAAAATTATTGAAAACAACCATGAATAGATAGAACAGAAAGGAAAACAAAATCATACTGAAAAAGGTTTAAAACTAAGCACTAAATTGGAGTTATTAGTTCATAATTATATTTGACAACTTCTAATTATAGCTCAAAAGTAACCATGTTAAGATAAAAGGAATCCAAATAAAATCTAAAGCATCTTCTCCCTATTAACAACATTATTGGGGATTTGGCTTTCCCTTAAGCTTTTTAAATGTTGTAGTTGATGAGATGAAATTACATCCTTGCCCTTACATTTGAGAACTCTTAGTTATGCCCAACACTATAGGACCCAAAATATATCCAAGAGGAATTAAAGCAAGTGATTATATGGGTTTTAAAGTAAAAGAACCTTAATTGCGTGTTTTGGGATGTATTTGGTATTTAAACCATTGTTGGAGCAAGTAAGTAATTATATAATTAGTGATTTTTTTTTTGAAGAGGGATTAAATTAAAAGAAGAAATAATGTTTTGAAGTAATTGTTTAATAAAAGTTAGATGAGGGACTAAAAGTAAATAAGCTAATGATTAAAAATTTTAGCAAATAAGAGATTGAGACCTAGTAAATTCTAGAAAAAGAAGCAATTACAGAGGCTTGAAAAATCTTCCTCTTAAGGGAGTTGGCCGGCCATCTTTAGCAACCAATTTCTAGACTTTTTCTTGTTCTTTCTCTCAAGAAATTCTCTTTAACCATTTCCTTAAAAATTCTTCTCCTAATTGGTAAAGGAAGAAAAAGAAGGATTTTGTAACTACTTGAGGTGAGTAAGAGTAAACTCATATATTTTATCTTCTCTACTACTTATTTAAGATTAATTAATTGTAATTAAATGATTTTTTGTGAGAATAATTAGAGAATTATGTAAGAGAAAGGTCATGAAAGGATATAAAGTAAAGAAAAGAGAAAGGATAAGCAAGAAAGGCAACTTAGAGCTATGAAAACCTTTACTCCTCTTTGTGTATGTTAAATAGGATTTAAGTATGTATATGAATGAATTATGGAATTATGATATTGATGAAATTCAAAATTGAGAGTTAATTGCATGAGTGAAACTTGATTTAGCCTTGATTATTAAGTTAGTAGAATTTTACTGTAGGTTCACTTAAACCAATTTTGGTGAAAGGGCCTTAAATTGCTCCATAGTTATCTAAATGAGGTGCATCTAGTTGGAGATAAAAGATAAGATATATATCTGCAACGTTGTAGAAGAAATCAAAACCTAATTCTACTTCTAAAGACCTCGTAATGTAGCTTGAAGTTGAATGATCACTGTTGCCCTATCATTTGGAGCAGTCTTTATTATTTTGTATATATATTAAGATTTGAAGGTCAAATGGAGTTATTTTTAATGATTTAGAAACTATAAGCATATAAGAACAACTTTGTAAAAGATTACTTTATCTGAAAATATCATTTACGAGGTCTAAAATTACATAAAATTTAGACTCAAAAATCTGCCTACAAAATTCTTAGGGTAGAATGGTGCACATGATAGAGAATATTTTGTCTGTACCATGTGGACCCTTTTATACCGATTAAGACTATTGTACACAACCAAGACTAATTAGTCTTTACCGTGTGCCTCCCCTATTTTAGCCTAAACTTAATTTTTAGGCCTCTAAATGTCATCGAATTGCATCCAAACTTTCTTAGATGATTATGGAACTTTACAAACACATGCTTGGGGTTAGTATATATGGTAACAAACATGAAATTAGTGATTTAACATTAAAGTATGGATTGTAATAAAGCTATATAAGATAAATAATGAATATTACAAGAGGTTTTTTTTATACATCTTACCTTAATGTTTATAATATTAAATTGAAACTTGAATGTATAAGTGTTATTGAGCATAAGTATTATTTGAATAGTGATATATATTAATATCATTTTATGTTACACATGATACTTGTTAGAATGATTATTATTGTAAGATGCGTGAAATGTATATTCATTTAATAAGTGATCATAAGCGCGTTTGCTGGTAAGTAGCCATAATGAAATGTAATTGAGATATTTGAATGTATGAATAAAGTGTATAGTGCATACACAAGTGATTAGTGTAACAAAGTAATGTGTAAAAGAAACCTTTATTTGGGGCTTTAATTTCATATAGATGTGAACATGTATGGGATAGTGATTCAATGCCTTCAGGTATCTAGTTTTGGCACTTTTTGGTGTCTAGTGAATTGATACCTTTTGTGACATATCTCGTTGTCCACTTCACATGGGGTTAATTTCACTCACGGTCATTACACTATTCCACTTTTAATAAAAAGTCACAAAACAAAATTTTTTAATAGAAAAACACTTGACCTTAAAAAAATATTTCAAAAAAAATATTTCCTGAGGAAACTTTGCTGGAAATCTTTGTTGACATACTACATCACTTATCTCATTTAAGTGCATAACACATAGGCCACTACATCAGCTTGCCATCCATGTCATTCACCACATTATGACTAATGACAAGATGGCAAGTGTAAAAATATTTTAAAAATAAAAAAAATCATAAAAATTTTTACACATATCATCTCCTCATTGGTCGTGATGTGGCAGTTAACATGATGCCCATCTAATGTGACAAGTTAATATGGTAGCCAATGAGGATTTTTGATAGGTTTTTTTTTTCAAAATTCAGACAAAATGAGTTTTTTTTATAACATTTCGCAAAGTTTAGGTATTTTCTATTAAATTTTTTTCTCGCTTTTCGATTAAAATTAGAAAATTCAATTATCATGGATGAAATTAATCACTTCATATGATGTAACTATTAATTTTTTTTAAAAAAAATTGGGTGAAAGTTTTTCAATATAAATATTTTCAAATAATAGGATTTTTATTGCATTTAGCAAATCATTTTAGACCTAATATTGCATTTGTTGTAGCTAAGTTGGGTAGATATGCTTATAATCCAAATATTACACATTGAAATACTTTAGATAGAGTTTTTAAGTATATTAAAGGTAATAATTAGTTATACTTTCCATTATTGTGTGTTTTTTTATAATGGTGCAAATTGGATTTATAAAAAACTAAATCTATTAGTGGCACTTTTTTTTTTTTTTTTTACAATGGCTAATGGAGCTATAGTTTGGAAATTTGCTAAACAAACTATAATTTCTCAGTATATTATGGAAGCAAAATTAGTAGTATTAGATGCTGCTAATAGTGAAGCAGAATGACTTAAAAAGTTCTTATATGATATAAAATTTCTTATATGATATACTATTTTTAAATAAGCCAATACCTCTATTTTTTATGCATTATAATAGCCAAACAATAGTTGTTAAGGCTAATAGTAAAAATTTTAATGAAAAAAGAGGCACTTAACAATTAGATATAAATATATACATCATTTATTATCTCATGGTGTGATTTTTTTTTTATTTTATCAGGTTCACAAATAACATTACAAATCCACTCACTAAAAGTTTGGCGCGCCAACAAATACTTCTTAAATTGAGGGAAATGGGATTGAGACCCGCTAATTAGTTACCATGGTAGATATTTATCTTTTTATGTATGGCGATCCTATAAATAAAGTTCAACAAGTAATAATGAAACTATTCGATAATTCAAGAGACCATATTTAGTATTATTATGCGAAAAATTTTGGGTTATATTCCTATAATATTATGCTCTCTATTGTGATATTTAGAAAGAATTTAATTATGAATGAATCCAAATGCATATATTTTTGTCAGGTGATGATCACATATCACTCTTGGAGGATTTACCTAGTCAATATGGTGGCAGGGTCACTATTATGAAAATTTGGATAATTTTCTTAAACTGCAAAATTGATAGAACTGTGATGTTTTCTTGTGTATAATGAATATTATTTTGGTCAAAATAGTCTAGTTTAAAAAATTTATGTTGCTATTATTTTTTCATATTAATCTTAAAGGTACCTATTAAACAGATGCTCAAATAAAAATTAAAAAATTTCTAATCATGTGTAGAAATATTGAAATGTTTACTAATTAAAAATTTTATTTAAAATGAGTAAAAAGTTAGCTTCGGAAAATATACTTTAAGTCCCATATTTTACTGTATAATGGCTAATTTTCCCCTTTATTTTTTCTTTATTCTCAGCCTCACTAACGTTAACTTTTTATCCTAATTAATATATATTTTCTTCTGTGTACAACAAGACAAGTTAAAAAACTGACAAATGCTCATGACTATTGTAGGAGTAAATACAAAGGTTATTTTGCAATTCACATTTAGGGATGATCACGGGGCGGGAAATCCCCGTCCCCAGTGCGGAATCGCTCCGAATGGGGCAGAGAATTTCCGAAAAATTTTTCCATGGGGACGGGGACGGGGGAAATGTTTTCCCCGAATTAGAATTCGGGGCAGGGACGGGAATTGTGGTCCCCGCCCCGAAATTTTCCTACCTTCAAAATTTAATTACTAAATTTAATTATATTTATATAATTTAGTTTTAAATTATATTTAATTTTAGTTTTATCAATTGTTAAAATTTATATTAGTTTGATTTGTAATTGAATGTATATTTTTAATTATTAAATATTATATTTCAATTATAATTAATTATTAAATATTATATTTTAGTTATAATTAAATGTTTTTAAAAAATAAAAATATTTTTTTATGTGGAAACGAGGATCCTCGCCGGGATGGCGATCCCAGTGGGGATGGGGGGAATTTTTTCCCCAAAATACTATCGGTCCCCGCCCCGCCCTTGCGCGGGGCAGTAGGTGGGGAGGCACTCCCCGCCCCTGCCGCGCAATCATCCCTATTCACATTACATAGCAAAGTCCTAAAATACTATTATTGCTGCCTTCTTAATTACAAAAAAAACTCATTTTCCCTACTTTAATTTATTCCTTACATTAATTATTCTGTGCACATTGGAAATAATCTGTTCAGAAAATTTTTAATTAAACACAAAAATTTAACGGGTTAAAATATGTTGTTAAAGAGACGTGGTTGATTAATATTCAATGCAGATGGATTGTTTCTTATCAAAGAAAAATGCAAATCAGCATGGTTCAATACACAAAGTCAATCAGCATGGTTTAATACACAAAGTCATAGACTACTTGGATCTTTTTAATTTAATTGTTATTTGATTTATCATTATTGTTGTTATTTTGCTTAAAATTCTTATTGTATTTATTGTTAATTTTAATTTGCTGTGTATTTTTAGTGTTGGTTGCATTAATTATCTAGAATTTCTAATAGTTACCAAAAGCTAACTCTTTCAAGTATAAAAACCATTCCACGAAAGAAATGAACTTATCAAAGCAATTTAATATTAAACTAGAAATATTTATACCACAATGTCACAATTAGCATTTATAACACTTGTCACATCCCTATATCTTTATCAAGCCAAGGTTTCATTTGTTGCACTCACCACTTGTATGCAAACAATCAATTCACACCGCTCACTTTTTGTTTTTTTAAGCATAAATAAGAAAAATTTATTCCTTTAATAAAACTTTCAGCTTCTGAATCAATATAAAATGTCCAATTCAAGAGAACTAAGTGAAATTAAATGAACATGAAAGAAAGAGTAAGATTAAATGAACTAAAATCAAATTTTGGCATCACTAATATATAAACTATATTACTTTCATATTCTAAACAATATTTTAAGTCTAGAATTCACTCAAGATCTATTATGACACAATTGATTCAATCCATAATATTATGATTCAATCTATAAGAGGGAAAATGAGATAGTAACCTTAATAAATGATTACAAACTAATTTCTTTATGCAATGGATTTATCCTCTCTTACCTTCTCATTTAGTTGTTCTTTTCAATGGTGTAGAACATATTCTCTTTGAGGTTTAGTGGCTGTAAAATTTCATGAAGGGAGAAGGAAGGGTTCTTTTCTATTTATACTAAAACCATAGGGACTCTAAAATTTCCTACAAGGTTAATAACCATTATCTTGAGCCCACCATATATTAGAGTCAATCCAAGTAATATGGGCCATACTTTTATGATTAATTAAATTAATCTAACAATCTCCCACTTGGCCCATGTTACGACTTGATGATCCAAAAATATATTTTAAGCATGCATCATATATTGAATCTATCAAGTCATCAAACTTGAATGAAATGAAATGATGGGATCATGGCAGTCACAAGTCATTTAGCAATATGATTTCTTCCATATATCACACAATCAACTCAATTTATAACAACTGTAATTGAGAAATACTGTAATTTCAACTTTAATATTTTCTCAAAACATAGTTTATCATCATGATAAAACAAAGCTTGTACACAACATAATGTGATAGTTAAACAAATAAGCAAAAGCACAACTTTAATTGAATTCATAAGTGTCAAAACAATAATAGAAAATAACAAAACATATGCGTATACATAACATGATCTCATGCTAACAATGACTTATCTATAATGCCCATCCTTTCAATATGACCAATAAATGTTTTAGGTAGTAATACTTTAGTTAATGGATCCGCTACCATTAGATTAGTTCCAATATGCTCGATTGACACTTTATGTTTTTGCACTTCTTTTTTGATTGACAAGTATTTCAAATCCATGTGTTTAGCACCCTTAAAATACTTGTCATTTTTTAGAGAAAAAAATAGCTGCGGAATTATCACAATAAATTCTTAGCAGTCTAGCTATGTTGTCGACAATACCTAGCCTTAGGATAAAGTTTCACAACCATAATGCTTGAATAGTGGCCTCAAAGCATGCCACAAATTCAGCCTCCATAGTGGAAGTAGCAATGATAGACTTCTTTCCACTCTTCCAAGAAATTTCCCCTCCTACTAGTTGGAATAGATAACCAAAAGAAGATTTCATTGAGTTTACACAACCAGCATAGTCTAAATCTAAATAACCAATCACTTCTAAGTAATCTGTTTTCCTGTATGTGATTATGTAATCTTTGGTGCCTTGTAAATACTTAAGAACTTTTTTTGCAACTTTTCAGTTATTCATTCCAAAATTACTTTGATATCGACCCAACATTCTAATAGCAAAATTGATATCCAATTGAGTATAAGTCTGAATATGCATTAGATTTCCAACTACATATGTATAGGGAATATATTCCATTTCATTTAATTCCAATCATTCTTGGGACATTGCATTTCACTAAATTTATTCCCTTTTTGAATTGGAACATTCCCTACTAAATATTTTTCCATCTTAAATCTCTCTAATACTTTACTGATATATCCTTTTTGAGACAACCCTAACAATCATTGTGCCTTATCATAAAATATTGCTATTCCAATCACATAGGATGTCTCACCTATATCTTTCATTTCAAAGCTATTAGAGAGAAATTTTTTTACTCCATGTAACAAGCCCAAATAATTAGCAGCTAAAAGAATATCATCAATATACAGTATCAAAATAATGAACTTACTCGCACTGACCTTCATATAGATACACCTATCAATAATGTTCTTTACAAAACCATACGAGGTAACGGTATCTTTGAACTTAAGATACCACTGTCGGAAAGCTTATTTCAAACCATATATTGACTTCTTTAATTTACAGATACAAATATTAAATCGAGGTGCCCATTCTATGACAATTCTTAACAATTTACCCTCCATTTTTGTGCCTTTAGTGGGCTTAGTATTTCCGACAATTGCAATGGCTTCTTTATCTCTTCATGTTCAAAAAAACAAGATTTTTTAGATTCGATTAGGTCCGATGGTAGTAGATTTCATTTATTTATTTTTTCAAGACTTACACTTGGATCATAATACAGATATCTATTTAGTATAATATGATATAACATGCGGGCAGCTTTCCTCAAACATAAATGAAAAATGAAAGGGTTCTTGTGCAGATGTAAATATTATATATGAGTAAATGAGCTATTTGAAAATAAATCGAGGCTGTGGCGGATGCCTGAAATAAATGCAAAGCCAATGTTTTTATATATGTGTAGATAGGGGATCATATAACGGGGCTGATTTTTTTAATCTAACGAATTCGATGAATTCCTCCTAAAGATTCACATCAGAATAGTGCGAGTTGATGAAAGTTACTTCGGAAACAAAAACAGAAAAAAAAAACAGAAAGTCAAATTCATTTGGGCTAGTCTCCCACTTCAAATAAAAAGCAACTGGATCTAGTATGAGTTGGCGATCAGAACGTATATGGATAGAACTTATAGCGGGGTCTCGAAAAACAAGTAATTTCTGCTGGGCCTTTATACTTTTTTTAGGTTCATTGGGTTTTTTATTGGTTGGAATTTCCAGTTATCTTGGCAAAAATTTGATATCTTTATTTCCGTCTCAGCAAATAATTTTTTTTCCACAAGGGATCGTGATGTCTTTCTATGGGATCGCTGGTCTATTTATTAGTTCTTATTTGTGGTGCACAATTTTGTGGAATGTAGGTAGTGGTTATGATCGATTCGATAGAAAAGAAGGAATAGTGTGTATTTTTCGCTGGGGATTTCCTGGAAAAAATCGTCGCATCTTACTTCGATTCCTTATGAAAGATATTCAGTCTATTAGAATAGAAGTCAAAGAGGGTATTTATGCTCGACGTGTCTTTTATATGGAAATCAGGGGGCGGGGGGCTGTTCCTTTGACTCGTACTGATGGGAATTTGACTCCACAAGAAATTGAGAAAAAAGTAGCGGAATTGGCCTATTTTTTGCGTGTACCAATTGAAGTATTTTGAAATGAGCTGAAAAATGAATATTTTCTTAGCAAGAAATAAAAAATCCAAGAGTCTTCTTTTTTTATAGCATAACTTGTATAGCCTAACTTAACCGAAATTTCTTCACAATATTGATGAACTAAAGAAAGACGTATTATATATACGGAACAATTACAATTAGAAAATGAAACTTTTTTTATCCATAATTTTTTTTATGCGCATGTAAATTCACTAAATTCAGTAACAAAACAAGTAAGAAATCAAAATAATAGACCCATCTCATAGATCAAAACAAAGCATTTTGTACTCAAATATAGAATAAAGAAATTCTCTTTTTATTTTCAATATTTGAAATCCATAGGTTAGGTATGGATAGACCATATCTTGTAAATTATCTCTCCTTTCTTTTGTCAATCGACGTTTCTTTTTATCTTTTTTTGTCTTCCTTAATGAACAAAGGACAAAGGGCTGGACCATTTAGAATGATAACCTTTCCGTCTTATTTTGCTTTTGCCACTCATTTTTGATTATCACATCACAATCACAATATTCTTCAGAAATCTTTCTTAATAATTCCTGTGGGATATGGGCGAGTTGGCCATTTTTTTTGCAATATTTGTTTTGTTGATACAACGGAATTCTTTCATTTCATCTCGAAATCCGAATTTTGGGTGACTCTTTAGGGCATTTATCGAAAAGAGGGAATTGCTTCGGATTTGAGCAATTGAGATATCTAGAAAAAATCTTTTTTTCTTTATTCGTGTATTCTTTTTAGGTTATTTTTTTGTATTCTTTCATCTTTCAAAATTCAAGGACTAACCACTGGCTTAAAAAAATAAAAAAAAGGGAATAGATTCATAAATTCGAAGCCTTGTAATAGAGTAATAGAACTTATGCTTGATAGAAATAGAAATATTAGATCATATAGAATCAATAAATGAGGTGTGCTCATTAAAAATGTACATTTGAAAAAAAAATGAAAAAAAAAACATTTATTCCCCTTCATAGCATAAAGACTAGATCCTTATCAATGCTTAACTCACATTTATGCTCAACTAAATATACCTTATAGTCATCAGATATTTCTGTTATTTTCTTCCTTATAGACCTTCACAATATTTTTTCTTATGGTATAACATGATCATTTGTGACTTATGTTGGGTTTCGACAAGGGAAAAATAAAACAAAAATGCAGCAGATATATAAAACCCATCAGAATCCATGCGATTCAATTGACTTAATGAAGAGAACGTAATGATTACTAACCTTTTGAAGTGTAACATTATCTTGTAGGTGTTGCCTCATATGAAATGAACACCCTCTATCAGTATCCACACTCGAACACAACGAACGGATTCGCCCAGAGTGCTAGCTCCCTTCTTTGACGGCTATAGTAACATAAAAAAATGATTTTCTGTTTTCACTCTCTGAAGGATGATGGCTCACTCTTTTAGTATGTCTTTTTAGGGTTTTTAAACCATACATATCATATATATAGGTGACCCATCCCTAATTAAGAGAGAGAGAGAGAATTTTGGACCCATATTTCTTATTAAAATAAGAAATACTTTATTTCTTATTTAAAATAAGAATTATAATATTAATCTTAATTAATATTTATCTATTTTATTTTGAATTTTAATTTGTCACACAATAAAATTTGAATTGCTCGAATTAATCCTTAGTCCATTCATCACATTCTATGTGTACGACCTAATAGGTTCATATTATGTTGGCCATGGGTCTCAATTCCATCACGGGTCCATAAGTCATAAGCAGCCTCTAGCAAGAAATTATGACTACCCAAATAATATGAATATCTATACTTCAATTTTAACATAATAGAACATGTTATAATTTTTTATCACATGATATATTGTTTGAACATAAGTCATGGTCCATGTCAAACTTATATAGTTCAAACATATAATTTCTCAATCACTAAGTAGACTGATAATATCAAATGATAGTAATCACTCAATTAGTTCATTTGAGCACGACCATGCATTTCTCAGTCATACTTATCGAGGGGCCCAATAAATATCTCTCTTATAAGAGAGGGATAAATTCCATTTTGATTATTCATTATCCTTTGTATGATTCTTATTATGTCTAATCATAACCTTTATTATTATTATCCGATTAAAGATAATGTCTGATTATGTCAAAACATAATATTTTTCATATAGGATACTATGATAATCTCAGGTTTAAAGATTGATAACATAACTATTATGAGATCACTAATGATATTAACCCATGTAGTATCTCATAGTAGGTCTATCCAGTACCATATTCTCCAATAAATACCTATAAATTTGATTTATATCATCATATATAATCATCCCATGATTATCAATTAAACTTGTACTAGTCTTTATTTATCATTATTCCTTTTAATGATAAATGACTAGAGATAGCCAAAAATAACATTGAATTGTCACTTATAAACATTATTATATTCTAACATACCAAAATATAATAACATGAATAAAATCCAATTTTATAAAATGAAATGTTACATTACATAAGGAACCAAATATATGGCCTAGGACATAACCACTAACATCTTGCACATCATTTATTGGTTCATTATTGACATTCTTTTCTTATGGGTTTGGAATATCAACCTGTTGTTCTGGTATGTTACGTGGTTGTAATGGAACAAAAGGAACAAAAACTTGAGAAGAGACATTAGATGAAGAATTTTCTACCTGAATCTCTTGAATATCCACATTTTTGGCTCTTTACTCTCACTAATTTGTCCATTTTTAATGAACCTAGCATTACCAGACTCAACTATTCTTGTACCATGATTAAAAAAATAAAATATATACCCTTTGGAATTTTTTAGATAAGTAACTGCTAATGGTTCTTGCATCAAGCTTTCTTTCATGAGGATTATAAATCTTTATTTCTACTAGGCAACTCCAAACATATAGGTGCCTCAGGCTAAGTTTCCTATATATCCACAATTCATAAGGTGTCATAGAAATTGCTTTACTGAGAACCATATTAAGTAGATATACAGCTGTTTTTAATGCATACATCCATAAAGATAAAGGTACATTAGTATAACTTAACATACTCCTAACCATATCTATAAGAGTATGATTTCTCCTTTCAGCTACACCATTTTGTTATGGTGTACCGAGCATTGTATACTATGCACAAATGCCCCAACTTTGAAAAAGTTTTGTAAATGGACATGGACATTGTCCATTCTCATTATATTTACCATAATATTTACCACCTTTATCGAACCTTACTACTTTCACTAATCTCTCTAACTACCTTTCAACCTCATTAATGAACACCTTAAGAATGTCCACTGATTGGGATTTTTCATGTAGTAAATACAGATAACAATAACGTGAATAATCATCAATAAAGGTGATAAATTACTTTTCATCACTCCAAGTTGAAATATGAAATGGATCGCATATATCAATGTGTATCAATTCAAGTCACTCAGTACTTCCTATGGCTAAATTCTTAGATATATGTTTGTTTTGCTTGCCTTTAATGCAATCCATACATACATCCCAATTAGTAAAATCTAGTTGAGGTAAAGATTCACTTTTCACTAACCTCAACACCCTTTCTCTAGATATATGACCTAGCCTTTGTGATGGAATATGACATGGCATATATATGATGATCACGCAGCGAAAAAATAATAAAATTGATCATACATACCATGCAATCCATAAACAAGAATCGAAAACATGTAATTTTAGGGTTTTAAAACTTACAACTTTAGATGCGCTTCAAGATTTGATTTTGATGATGACCAGCAACTAAGAAGGATTTATTCACCTTAGATCTTCACCACCAATGCCAAAGGAACAACCTTTATGCCACTCCTCTCTATGTTCACACACACAATTGCAAGGAAGGCTTAAAATTGAGAGTGTTAGCTCTATGTATAAATAATTAGCAATGATAATGGATTGAAGCTACAAGATTTGATATTGTAATTCCTTTTGGTTGCTATTTCTACCCAAGAACACAAAAGAACAAGGAAGAATCTTTTCCCCTTGTGAAATTTGGCTAAGAGTGTGAGAGAGAGTAATTCACGCTTAGGGTTTTTTTAGTTCATTTCTATGTCTTTCTTATTTAGGTAAGTGTTAATTCCGAATTTAGCTAGTAAATTCAACCTCCATCACTTCCTAATTAAGTGACATACATTAACTCAAACTCCTTTAAATTTTAAATTCAAATTAATTCAAAATAAACATAAGACATTTAATCAAAACAAATCACTTAATTTAGGAAATAAGCATGTGCCGAAATTGTCATTGATTTTTATCTTAGAATTTCGGTCACTTTATCTCTTATTTAAGTGTTTTAATTTGATTCAAATTCTTTTAGGCTTTAATACTCAATTAACTTAATTAATACAAGATAATTAATTAATTGAAATTAAACCTTGTAGGTTGAATCTCTCTCTCTAATGGACCAAGGTCCATTTAGCAATTTTAATACCCATTACATACATTAATTTGACTTTAATTAAAAGCTTAAATTAATGCCCAATACTTTATTTAAATATTTTAAGCCTAATGCTTTGTGTACGATCCTATAGGTCCATTTAATATTGGCAATGAATTAATTCGAAGGCTATATATATTCTATAGCAAGATATTATAGCATTCCAAATTAAATGAAAATGCAAATGGCATTTAGTGACCTAATGCAATTTTGCATAATCCCTTACCCTTAAATATCAGAATTAATATAAGGCAGGGAACTAGTCATCCTTATATATACCAATTCCTTTCTTGATATTCCAGTGACACTGAACTATCAGATAAATAATGATTACTCATTATTTCATCTCGGTATGGCCATACACTTCTCAGTTCACTGATCAAGTGGCCGATGATATTTTCTCTTTTATCGAGAGGGGTAATCCCTTCACTTCTCTCATGCTCTCTAACATGGATCAATGCATACCCAAGCATACCCATACTTGTCACCCTGTTACGAGCACGTTAGGTGTATGTCAAAGTACACAGTAATTCTTAAAGAGTTTCATAGAGATTTTAGGTCTAAGAACTCCGATGCAGAACTTGCATATGAGAAACACTTATGACTTGTACCATGTAGTGTTCTCATGAATGGATCGAATCTAGATACCATGTTCTAAACATGTAACTATGATCTCTGATTGACACTCTTGTCCTTATGATCCGTAAGACAGAACTCATCTTATAAGAGAGAGCATACTAGTCTTAATTCATTTGTTATTCCCATAACAATGACTGACTAGGAATTTTTAGAATGAAGCCTTATTTGTTTTAAGGTCTTACAACCATATGCCTCACACATGATAACTTAAACTGAAACAACATTCTTGGATAGTTCTATCAATTGATATGCACATGAATACAATAGATAAAACAAATGCCTCATTCATTAAATTAAATGCTTTATAACAATGTATTGGGGCTAGGGCTTACACTAACACTTTGACGTGCACTATGTTTATTATCAATATTGTGCTCAATATGAAATAGCGATCACTACAAGAAAATATACTTTTTGTGATAAATTTTTTAGTGATGCATAGTCACTAATTATAACTTACCGAGATGAATTTATTAAAATATCACCATATTATTTACTACTGCGACAAAAAGTGTCTTGCATTAGTTTATGTTTACATTTTTGTCACTAATAGTTTAACTTTGAGACAAAAATATATTTCGTCATGGTATCTTTAGGAGAAAAAATTTTCTACTTTTTAGAGGAAAAAAATTTTAATGAGAAAATAATAACTTATTGCAATGTATAATTTGGTCACAAAATATTTATTTTTTTTGTGATGAATTGTTTTTTTCATTATTAGATAAATTTAGTGACAATAAAATTATTTCGTCACAAATAACATATCGAGATTAAAAAATTTTTGATTTTTTCTTGAAAAATTTTAGTCCCAAAAATAATTTTATTTATAATAAATAAACGTGTCACAAAAAAGAATAACTATATTGTGACGAGGTACAATTTTGCCATCTTTGATATGGAGGAAAAATTTTCAAACTTTTTCTTTTAGAGGAAACAATTTTAATGATAAAAAATAATTATTTGCAACATATAAATTCGTCATAAAATATTTATTTTTTGTGAAATGAATTATTTTTATCACAATTTAATGAATTAGTGATGATAGAATTATTTAGTCATAATAATTTTATTTATGACAAATAAATATGTTACAAAAATGAATATATTGTGACAAAATACAATTTTGTCACCAATATAATCAATTTGTGATAATAATAATAATAATAATAATAATAATAATAATAATAATAATAATAATAATAATAATAATAATAATAATAATAATAATTTGTCATAATTATTTGTAACGTTAATATATGATAAATAAATTATGTCATAAAAATTATTGAATTTATGACAAACAAGTGTGTTACAAAAAATGAATATATGATGTACTTGTTAATTCCAGGACCAAAGTCCCCAGGAAAAGATAATGACGTTTATTTGGAATTATTGAGATCCCTGTGTTAAATAGATTGGACATAGATACTATATGCCGATATGAAATTGTAAGTATTTAGTTAACTTCTTTTTGCAAATTTAACCATGTCAGCATAATTAATTAAATTAATTATTATTCTAATAATAATTATTTTTTTTATAATAGTCTCAAAATGAATTGAATGGAAAACTTTGTGGTAGGATTGACCTCTACAAGTAAATCCATTATTCAATTCAAAAAGGCCAATCATCTCAACAAGAATTTGGGTAAATAGTTAGTTTATAAATTGTGCAATGTAATTAATGTGTTTTTAAGACTTATATAAACTCTATTTTCTTTTTATTCCATGTGTTATAATTTAATTACAGAAAAGCGAAATCATTATAATGAGCACAACATTCAAAAGACTGAAGATGAAATTGTTTAAAAAGTTTTTGGCCATGGTTCTGGTTATATAAAAGGCCTAGGATATGGTCCCAGACCTCCTTTAAGATGCTTATCATTGGACTACTTTGCTACATAAAAGCTTCAAATGAACTTTCTGATACTCAAGAAAAGTTGAGTGAATCTTAGTCAGAAGTCAACATGCTCAAGAGTAAAGTGACTGATTGTGAGATAAAAGTAACCAAGTTGAATTCCACTATCGATAAGCTACTTGTTGTTTTAAAAGCAAATGAGATGAATATCGATTGAATCGCTAATGTAAGTTACATATATTTGTGCATTTATTTTTACCATGTTCAATTATATAAAAATAGTTGAAAATATTTGAATGTAGTTACAGTTTATTGGTTCTTATGTTTTCTTATTTTATTTTTGCAAGCAGCTGTAATATGTGATATACTTGATAATTTCCATTCTTGTGAGACAACCTCTATTTTTCAACAACTTAATTGCATATATTCTTACAATTAGTCCAAAGTGTCTACTGTGATTCATATAAAATTAATTTTTTTTATCTAATATATCATTTTATATTTTTTTGTAGGAACAAAATGCAAAAATCGAAGTTTTAGCAAAGTTTATTTTTGAATTATGGATTAGGATATTTTAATTTTTGTAATTAGTAGCCTTTTATTTAATTTACTTTTTGTTTAGAAACAAATATTTTATATTAGTTGATGGATAATTTGCTTTACTAAACGTTGTAAGGATATTAGATTTGACATTGCATAATTTATACCATTAATTAATTATTAACATCTAATTTAAAATGTCTCATCCTTAGTTCAAAAAATACATGAAAAATATATTTGTGACAATTTGTCGATTTATTATTGCACAAATGACAATATAATGTTCATAAGTATGACATTAATATTATCATAAAAATGTTATTAAATGATAATAAAAAGTTATCACTAAAAGTATCTTTTTGTGACAATTGTTTTTATTCATATTTATGTCACTAATTTATCGATATTATAACAATTTATAGTCATCATTAATATATATTAATTTAATGATGAAATCATTTATCGTCATTTAAAGTATTAAATTTAGTGATGATATGAATTACTTTATGGCAAAAATTACATTTATTTGTAACGACAATTGTGTAGCTAATATTTGCTGGTTTTGATTATAAATAGCTTTTCGTCACTAAAAACATTTATTTCAGTGGCAAATTCTGAATTTGTCATAAAAATGTCAATCTTTTATGATAATAAACAATATCATATGACAAAATATAATTTTATTTATGACATAATTTTTTTCACTAAAAGTAAGAACTAAAGGTGACGATAATCATTTTCGTCATAAAACATTATACTTACAATGATAAAGAACAAATCGTCACATAAACTTTTATGCTATGTAGATAATTTGACATTCTCTATGACGATGAAAAATCATCACCTTATCTTTTTAGCGATGAAAATAGAACTTTTTATAATGATTTCTTGTGTTGTAAAAAGTTTAATTTCTTGTAGTGGATTCACAAAAATTAATATCAAGGTTCAAATTGTAAGGCCCCAATAGTGACCCTAATAGAAATGTGTGTAATATGAATTTAATTAAGTTAATTAGCGACTAGATAATTTGGTCAAGGTCAAGATTTAGGGAATAAATTATGTTGAAAATAGAGTTAGTGGAGGCTAAAGGTGATTTGTGCTTAAAAAGGGCTAGTGGGGTCATTTTTGTCATTGAGAGACCCAAAAGTTGTTTAAAAAAAAGATTGGAGAGGGGAGGGTAGATCGGGGAAATAGGAAGGGAGGCCGATCAACGAGCTAATCGCCGGCAACCTCCTCGCTTTCACTTACTCTTAGCATCGTTCACATCATCGGTGCCCACTCACTGCTGTCATCGGGGGGAGGTATGGTATTTTCCCTCCGCCGTTCTCTTCTCTCCAAACTGAGGTCTTCTTCCTCTCTTTCTGGCAATCCTTGACAGCAGGCGGCCGATTGGACACCATCGGTGTGTTC
The DNA here is from genome assembly GCA_037975025.1 of Excoecaria agallocha. Taxonomy (NCBI): domain Eukaryota; kingdom Viridiplantae; phylum Streptophyta; class Magnoliopsida; order Malpighiales; family Euphorbiaceae; genus Excoecaria; species Excoecaria agallocha. The sequence continues at coordinate 7,121,587 of CM075808.1, read as the reverse complement.
CTGATGGTGAGGCGTGCACCCCGACACCATTTATCCACCTCCAATCATCGACAACGTGTAGATCGGAAGAAGGAGAAGCCAGTGATTTAAGCTTGATTTTTGACCAAACAGCGCGACAGTTGGTCGCTTGGTCACCGACAACGGGACTTTAAGGCTCAGACCTCCACAACGGTAGCTGCAGGTGAGTCTCCGGTGAGGCTCCGGCGAGGCAGAATAGAGAGGGCATTGTGGGCTTCGACTTTACTGTATGGGAATTAAATTTACCTAAGAATTGCTCCTTAATTTTATGCATGATGTATAATTTAGCCTTATTAAATGTATAAATATATGTCTTGTGAGTTTATGTCAAATAATGATATTTTGAGGAAATGTATGTGATAAAGATAAGTTTTATAATAATCGTGGTAAGGGTTATAGTGATAAATTTTAGGACAGAGATATGGTTCCGATGAAAAAGGGGAAATTAATAGCACTTTATTTGATTAATGGCGCTCCCTGAATTGATGAACAGTCTCTTGAGGTTTTAGTTCTGATATTAGTTAATTGAACTACTTACCGCAGTAAAGGTTCACTTTGAGGCCTTGTTTTTATAATAGCTTCAAATTAATTATTCAAAGAAAGGTTATTACCTAATAAAACTGAAATGCTTATTATACGATAGTTTGATTTAGGGCATAAAAACAATATAGAGTATGACTTTGGAAAATTTCAATCACATATATATAGAATAAAAGAACAAGAAGGAATTCAACTATAATATTATTACAAAAAACCACATAATTAGATCTTATTAATATCTAATAGACTATAAAAGAGAACTAAAGAGGTTTAAAGAAATGCTATCTCACAGCTTGCTGAGCAACAATTTGTTAGGATTAAGATAATACTGTAAAATTGTTTTCGTAAGAAAGGAGACGTTAAATTGAATATATGAAATGTTTATGTCAAAAACGAAGAGTGTTATGCATTGGCTTGTAAAGATATAGAACAAGCAATAATAATATAGAGTATAGTGATTATGGGACTTAGAATCACTTGAACTCATTGGTTACTAAAATAGCCTAAGTGATTATGGGCACTAACTTGTGCATGTAATCATATAGGTATAAATAATTGGCAATATGACATTATTACTTATAGTATCCTGATTATCATTGACTTAACAAATGTATTAATTGAGCATGAATGGGAAAAGAGATGAGTAAGTAGAATGGGGCATGAAAGATAGCCTTGATGGACTAGAAAGGTACGCTTCCATGTTATGATATTATGCCTGAGTAATATCTCTTGCATGTGTGACTTATACGTGTATGTTTTTATAAGTACTATATTATGGCGCTCGAGTAAGTATGATTTCGTGAAATACACCTAACACGTCTTTAAATTCCTAGTGCAGGTACAATTAATTAAGAAAGAAATATACATGGAATATAAGATAACCTCATTTTATAAAGCAATGAGCATAATTAATTGATAAGGCTTGTATATGACAAGTGAGAAATAAAATATATTATTATTTACTTAATTAAGTTAGCATGAAAACAATTATATATCATATCCGTGTGTTAAATATATGGCTATAAGGATAATGCTAATGTGAAGTATGACAGTAGGAGGAAACATGATATAACTTGACGTTTAAGTGATGAGACTATTGTAAGGTATTGAAAATGAGGCATGTCATATGTTGAAGTATAAATGAGTATGTATTGTTTCTAAATTGAAATAGCATGGTTATGAACATATGACATCGGTTAGTGTATTTAAAGTATACAACTACAGTAACCTGTGTGTATTTATGGAAATCATGTTGAAAAGTATGTAGGAAATGCAATATCAGACTGTGTAACTTTTCATGTGATTATTTACAAGAGAAATTGTATAAAGCATTATATGAATTGCGCATATGTATATTATACACTAGAGAAGGTGCAACCTTGATATGATATTTTAGGCTCTTTTAGGCTTTCTCTCTCTATAATTTATCTTGCATAACTATGTGATATTATAGCATTCCAAATTAAATGAAAATGCAAATGGCTTAAAATCAAGATTGCTAGCTTTATATTTAAATATTTGTAATGGTAATGGATTGAAGCTACAAGATTTGATCTTGTACTTCCTTTTAATTGTTATTGCTACCCAAGAACACAAGAGAATAAGGAAGATTCCTTTCTCCTTGTGAAAATTGGCACAGAGTGTGAGAGAGAGAGTTTCACGCCTAGGGTTTTATTTTTCACCAAAAAATATATATATCATTTATTTTTTAAGAGTTAAATCCGAAATTAACTACCTAAAGATAGTTAATTCATCCTCCATCACTTCCTAAAATCAAGTGACAAACATTAAATAAAACTCTTTCAAATTTTAATTCAAATTAATTTGAAATAATCATAAGACATTTAATCAAATAATATCACTTAATAAGGATATTTGCATGTGCTGAAATTCACAAGGAATTTGTCTTTGAATTTCGGCCACTCCATTTCCTATTTAAGTGTTTTACTTTGATTCAAATTCTTTTAGGCTTTAATACTCAATTAACATAATTAATACAAGATAATTAATTAATTAAAATTAAACCTTGTGGGCCGAATCTCTCTCTCTAATGGACCAAAGTCCATTTAGCAATTTTAATATCCATTACATACATTAATTTGACTTTAATTAAAAGCCCAAATTAATGCCCAATATTTAATTTAAATATTTTAAGCCCAATGCTTTGTGTACGATCCTATAGGTCCATTTAATATTGACAATGAATTAATGAATTAATTCAAAGGCTATATATATTCTCTAGCAAGATATTATAGCATTCCAAATTAAATGAAAATGCAAATGGCATTTAGTGACCTAATGCAATTTTGCACAGTCCCTTATCCTTAAATATCAGAATTAATATAAGGCATGGAACTAGTCATCCTTATATATACTAATTCCTTTCTTGATATTTCAGTGACACTAAACTCTCAGATCAAGTTGCCGATGATATTTTTCTCTCTTATCGAGAGGGATAATCCCTTCACTTCTCTCATGCTCTCTAACATGGATTAGTGCATACCCAAGCATACCCATACTTGTCACCCTATTACGAGCACGTTAGGTGTATGTTAAAGTACACAGTAATCCATAAAGAGTTTCATAGAGATTTTAGGTCTAAGAACTCTGATGCAAAACTTGCACATGAGAAACACTTATGACTTATACCATGTAGTTTTCTCATGAACGGATCAAATCCAGATACCATGTTCTAAACATGTATCTATGATCTCTGATTGACACTCTTGTCCTTATGATCCATAAGATAGAACTCATCTTATTAGAGAGAGCATACTAGTCTTAATTCATTATCATTCCCATAACAATGATTGACTAGGGATATTTAGAATGAAGTCTCTATTATTTCAAGGTCTTACAACCATGTGCCTCACACATGATAACTTAAACTGAAACAACAATCTTGGATAGTTTTATCAATTGATATGCACAGGAATACAATAGATAAAACAAATGCCTCATTTATTAACTAAAGTGTTTTATTACAATGCATTAGGGCTAGGGCTTACACTAACAATCTCCCACTAGCACTAGTCCCAATTGGGCATAGACCTAAGATTGAATGCTCTCAAATGAGCTACATGCAAATTTGGACACAACTGTTTCGTCAAAGGATATGCTACATTGTCTTCACTTGATATCTTGCTAACCTTGATGTCCCCACGATCAATGATCTCTCTGATCAGGTGGTACCTCCTGAGTATGTGTTTGGATTTCTAGTGTGATCGGGGCTCCTTTGCCTATGCGATGGCCCCGTTGTTGTCACATAAAATTTTTAATGGATCTAGGATTCTTGGGACCACTCTTAATCCAAAAATAAAATTTCTAATCCAAACAGCCTCTTTCGCAGCCTCACTCGCTGCAATATACTCAGATTCTGTAGTTGAATCGGCAACGGTCTCTTACTTCGAGCTTCTCCAGCTGACAGCACTACCGTTCAAAACAAAAACAAACCCAGATTGCGATCCTGAATCCTGTGTGCTGGTCTGAAAAGCAGCATCGATATAACCTTGTATGATGAGCTCTTCTTGACCACCATACACCAAGAAGTGATCCTTAGTCCTTCACAGGTACTTTAGAATCTCCTTTACAACAAACCAGTGCTTCTCACCAGGGTTTTGTTGAAACCTACTGGTTATACTTAGTGCATAAGCAACATCCAACCTAGTACATAACATAGTATACATGATAGATCCAATAGCAGATGCATATGGGATTATACTCATGTTGTCCCTTTCTTCTTTGGTTTTAGGGCAATGTTCTTTAGTTAAAGGAACTCCCAAAGCCAAAGGTATATACCCTTTCTTTAAGTCTCCCATACTAAAATGCTTTAGTACTTTGTCTATGTACTTTTCTTGACTTAGTCCCAAAAGCCGATTCGATCTATCTCTATAGATCCGAATACCAAGTATTGTCTCGGCTTGACCTAAGTCTTTCATTGAGAAACATTTCCCCAACCATTTCTTAACCTTTTGCAATGTTGGAATGTCATTCCCAATGAGAAGGAAGTCGTCCACATATAGGACCAGAAATACTATTATGCTCCCACTAACCTTTTTGTACACACAAGGCTCATTTTCATTCTTGATGAAGTAAAATTCTTTAACTGCCTCACCAAAATGAAGATTCCAACTTTGGGATGCTTGCTTTAATCTATAAATGGATTTTTGAAGCTTACAAACCTTCTTAGGATGCTTGGGATTGACAAAACCCTTAGGCTATGTCATATACACATCCTGAAGTAAATTTCCATTGAGGAAAGTAGTTTGGACATCCATTTTCCATATCTCATAATCATGATATGCAACTATGGCAAGCAATATCCTAATGGACTTGAGCATGACTACAGGCGAAAAGGTCTCATCATAGTCTACACCAAGAGTTTGTCGAAAACCGTTTGCTACTAGTCTACCTTTGTAGGTCTTATCAGCTTTGAGTTTAAATAGCCACTTGTATTCAATTACCTTAGCACCTTCCAGTGGATCAACCAAGGTCCAAACCTGGTTATCGTACATTGATTGCATCTCAAATTTCATGGCTTCAAGCCAATTTTCAGAGTCTGGGCTGTCAATAGCTTCTCGATAGGTAGTAGGATCCTCATGATCTACTAACTCAATAGTGTTACTGTCAGTGATTAGAAATCTGTATCTCTCAATCTCCTGAAGTACCCTACCGAACCTTCTAGGTTCTTGTGTAATGGGTTATTGTTCCACAACTGGTTATGAACTTGATCCCATTTCCAACTCATCCCTTATAAGAGTTTGTGGCACTTGAATTTCTCCAAGTTTTACTTTACTCCCATTGTCTTTCTTGAGAAGAAACTCTTTTTCCAAGAAAACAACCTTGCGAGCAACAAATACTTTGTTCTCGGCTTGTGAGTAAAAGTAGTATCCCTTTGTTTCTTTGGGATAACCCACAAATAAGCAGACAGTGGATTTGGACTCTAGTTTATCAAATGTTAATTTCTTAACATGTGCTTCATAGCCCCAAATCCTAAGAAATGACATATTTGGTTCTTTCCCAGTCCATATTGTGTATGGTGTCTTCTCAACTATTTTAGTTAGAGTACGATTTAATAGAAATGCAGCAGTTTCTAATGCATAACCCCAAAAGGAGACAGGAAGATTTGCTTGACTCATCATTGATCGAACCATGTCCAACAGAGTTCGATTTCTCCTTTTGGACACACCATTCCATTGTGGCGTTCTAGGAGGAGTGAGTGTGAAATAATACAACACTCTTTCATATGACTGTTAAACTCTTGGCTTAAGTATTCATCACCTCGATCTGATTGAATGGCTTTTATACTTTTGCCAAGTTGGTTTTCTACTTTGTTCTTAAACTCTTTGAATTTCTCAAAAGTTTCAGACTTGTACTTCATTAGATAGACGTAGCCATATCTACTGAAGTCATCTGTGAACGTCACGAAGTAGCTAAAACCACCTCTAGCTTGTGTACTTAATGGTCCACATACATCAGTATGTATTAGTTCCAATAAGTCATTAGTCCTCTCACTTTTCTTGTTAAAAAGGACTCTTTGTCATTTTTCCATGCAAACATGGCTCGCATGTGTCATAAGACTCTATGTCGAATGACCCAAGCACTCCAGATTTATGGAGTCTTGAAATGCATTTTTCATTTGCATGCCCTAAATGACAATGCCAGAAGTAAGTAGGGTTCAATTCATTTGATTTAACCCTCTTTGTATTAATGTTGTATATGGACTCTTTGTTTTGTAGATCAAGGATATAAATACCATTTTGCAACATGGCATTGCCATATGAAATGCCTTGGCGACGAATATGAGCATTGCCATTTCCAATAACAAAATCAAATTCATCCAAATCCAAACAAAAAAATAAAATAATGTTTCTACTCATAGCAGGCACATAATAACAATTTTTCAAAACTAAACAAAGTTTGGAAGGTAAAGTGAGTTGATAGTCGCCTATCTCTATGGCAATAACTCGTGCTCCATTCCCCACATAGAGGTCCACTTCATTCTTCCCAAGTAACCGCCTATTTCTTAGCCCCTACAGATTTGAACAAATGTGAGAACCACAACCGATATCCAATACCCAAGTGGTAGAAATAGAAAGGTTAATTTCAACAACAAAAATACCAAAACTAGATGCCTTAGCTCCATTCTTCTTTTGTTCTTCCTTGAAGAGAGCATAATTCTTCCTCCAATGCCCTATCTTGTTGCAATGGAAGCATGTGCCCTCGCTCTCCTTGAGCTTTTGCACCTTGGGCTTGGATTGGGTCTGAGGTGCACTCCCATTTGACTTGAAAACTTTGTCTTTAGTTTTTAACTATGTTTAGGAAGTAGTTTTTCTTCTTTTGCTAATGGATCATTGAAAACTTATATTTTCATTGTTATGACTTTATTTTGAGCTTAATTTCAATATCGGTTGATTATTTCTTAGTTTTAAGCATATTCTTATCTTTGATTGTGTTGAGATTGATTATTGGTTAATTGAATAAATAACTAAAGATTGGTTTTGATATAGTTAATGATTTGCATGTTCTTGGATTAACTCTTTAATGTTTATGCATGATTATTATCTGAAATATGAAATAATTATGTGTGAATTTTATTGGTTAATACTAAAAGAGGAGGAACTAAGAATAAATTGGAGTTGAATCACTTGAGAAAGGCTTCAATGAATATTTAGGAAGTTAAAACTAGATTTTCATGCTAAGTATTAGATTTGTCTATGAGTTTAATACTAAGAATGATATACTTGAATAAAGATATCTTGCTTTATTACTAGTTTTTCCATAATCACTGGTGTTTATATTGAATTTAAGTCATTACAATGAAAGTTAAGGTAGATAGTTTCTTTAGCAAGAGAATTTCAGTTATTGTTTTGTTTTTAATTCATGTTTTAGCTTTTGTTTTATTTAATTGTTTATTTTATTTAATTTTTGCTTTTAAATTAAAAACATTTGGGAAACGATCTCGGATTAATTTAATTCATACATAGGTATTATCCTTAGCAATTCATATTCCCATGGGTACGATATTTTTGGGTCTTAATCTATATTTTCCTATATTACTAGCCGATCTAGTACACATGCTAGATACCGGTCATTCACACACACAATTGCAAGCAAGGCTTAAAATCAAGATTGCTAGCTCTATATTTAAATATTGTGTAATGGTAATGGATTGAAGCTACAAGATTTGATCTTGTACTTTCTTTTAATTGTTATTTCTCCTTGTGAAAATTGGCCAAGAGTGTGAGAGAGAGAGTTTCACACCTAGGGTTTTATTTTTCACCAAAAAATATATATATCATTTATTTTTTAAGAGTTAAATCTGAAATTAACTACCTAAAAGATAGTTAATTCATCCTCCATCACTTCCTAAAATCAAGTTACAAACATTAAATCAAACTCCTTCAAATTTTAAATTCAAATTAATTTGAAATAATCATAAGACATTTAATCAAATAATATCACTTAATAAGGATATTTGCATGTGCCAAAATTCACAAGGAATTTGTCTTTGAATTTTGGCCACTCCATTTCCGATTTATGTGTTTTACTTTGATTCAAATTCTTTTAGGCTTTAATACTCAATTAACCTAATTAATACAAGAAAATTAATTAATTGAAATTAAACCTTGTGGGCTGAATCTCTCTCTCTAATGGACCAAAGTTCATTTAGCAATTTTAATACCCATTACATACATTAATTTGACTTTAATTAAAAGTCCAAATTAATGCCCAATATTTAATTTAAATATTTTAAGCCCAATGCTTTGTGTGCGATCCTATAGTACTTGCCTTTCTTTTCAAACCAAGCCTTTCTCTTAAGGCAATCTTTCTTGAGGTGACCAGCCTTTTATAGAAGAAACAATTATGCTCTTTATGGATTTGGCCCTCATTAACCTTCATCGGGGCTTTGTCCTTCTTCTTATTCTTCTTTCCTAGATTTCATTTTCTATTGCTAGGATTATTGTATACTATAAGATGGATAAAGTGTTCCTTCATTTTCTTTAATCTCCCCTCTTCCTGTACCAACATGGCCTTAATTTCTTGAAGGTTTAATTTCTTTTTAAGAGTGTTATAATTCACTTAGAACTAGTTAAATTCAGGAGAAAGTGATCAGTTGATGATGAACTATACTAAAAAGGATTCACTCACATCCATACCCATTGATTTCAACTTTGCAGTCAGATTTTACATGCATGTTACATGATCATGGATAGGTTGAGCCAATCAACCTTCTTTTTAATTCACTCATTAAGTTTCCTACAATAGACTTGTTAGTTATATTTGATTATGAGTACTTCTTGATCTTTATCAAGAATTCCATTGCAATGTCCGTATTGGGCATTGATCTTTAGCCATTGTCAATCGCATCAAGTTCAGACTTAGCTAATTATACTTTTTCTAAGCACCAAAATATCTACTTTTAGCTTGTGTACTGTTATCAGTAATGGTTGTAGGATTTTTAACAATGAATGCCAGGTCTTTGTCCATAATACCCAACTAAAATTGGATTTATTTAGACCAATTGACATAGTTTAGCCCATTAAACTTGATCAAACCATTGCCCATAGTGAACAAATCATAAAAGTTGCAAACATAATACAAACTCACACTTTAATGCTTTGAGTATAATTAATGGATTTAAACAATAATAATCTTTAATATATATATTTAGTTCACCTTTGGGTGATACCTAAATACATACCTTAAAACCATAATGATACTAACAATATACATACATACATACATACATACATACATACATACATACATACATACATACATACATACATACATAGTCAATCATACTTAAGCTAGTATGTATGTTATCTTTGGATGTACAAACATATTCACCAAGTATGTCGATAAGTCTCTTTAATATTATTTATTATAAGCAATGATCCACCTTTGGGTGATCTCCTAGCATTATAATTAATAAACTCAATTGTCCAATTCATCTTTTATATCATTAATTAGCATCATATAACATGAACAATTGAAAGAAAACATAACTAAATGTCTAAATATCTTTTCAAGCGAGGTCACTTTGGTGACTAACAAGCTTTCTATACAATAAACATTTAATTAGGTAATAATAGATAAATTTGGGGATTTAACTATAATGTTGAAATATCATACTTTAAAGTCCAAAACTTTTAGGGATCAAACCATAATTTTATTATCAAATTTTAATGGTCCAAAAAACTATGAGCACCAAGATGTAATTTGCCATCTTCTACCTTTTGATTTTCATTTCAGAAATCACAACAAATAACCAAAGGTGCTTTGGACAATTCCAGCAAAGAGACAAGATAGCAATTCAAACATTTTTTCCCAATGAAACAAAAGGGACAATTTGCAGAAAATTGTAATCCATGGTTTAAAATTTTTCAACCAAAATCAATTAGCTTTAGGTAAAAAGCAACCCAACAAAAATCAATTCCAACAAAGCCAAAGGATGATTTCCAACCAAACAAAAAATAATAATTTTCTAATAAAAAAAATAATTAACTTTTAAGTTTAACTATAATATTTGTTCTTATCCAATATGACCGTAATAAAATTAACCATGCAATTAAATATCTAATTCATGTAAAATTATAGCAAAAGCAATATAATAAAATTAATTTCATTTCATACCAGGAACCCTAAATTTAACTTTAATGCGAATTAAGGTGTCATAATCTGCTCTGATACCACATGTAAACTATATTACTTTCATATTCTAAAAAATATTTCAAGTCTAGAATTCACCCAAGATCTATTATGAAACAGTTGATTCAATCCATAATATTATGATTCAATCTATAAGAGGAAAAATGAGATACTAACTTTGATCCATGATTACAAAATGATTTCTCTATGCAATGAATTTATCCTCTCTTGCCTTCTCCTTTAGTCGTTCTTTTCAATGGTGTAGAATGTATTCTATTTAAGGTTTGATGGCTGTAAAATTTCATGAAGGGAGAGGGAATGATTATTTTCTATTTATACTAAAACCTTAGTACTTCTAAAATTTCCTACAGGCCCAATGGCCATTATCTTGAGCCCACCATATATTAGAGTCAATGTAAGTAATGTGGGCTGCACTTTTATGATTAATTAAATTAATGTAACATAAGATTCACATTGATATTCAACTCAGCGCCGTCATGTTAGTTTTCTAATTTTAATCATTAATACATTCACTAATCACTCCTTTAAGATATATTTGCTCAATTAAACAACTAAACAAGTCAAGAGGGTGCAAAGAGCTCCTTTTAGCCTTAACATTCTCATTGTTAGAACCATTATATCAAACAGACCAATTCATAATTTCAATTCTAATAAATAGTCCAAATAAAATTTATACTCACATTAATCATCCACACAAAAGTATGGAGAATTTCCCATACCTTTGGGAGCTTTCAAGCCATAACCTTCAAATTTAACCCTTCGCTTTCTTACCCTTCCTTTTCTTCTCTCTTTGATTTCTCTTTTTAGAAATAAACCACTTCATTAATTTAAATTCAATTAATAAACTTCTCCATCAAATGTAAAATTAATTTATTTCAAAATGAAAGTTAAGAAGAAATAGAAATCACATATAATTAATCCTTTATTTCTGATAATTGTGAATTAAATGATATTTTTAGTGTATTTTTAGATGTTTAATTGAGTTAATTTAGTATTAATTTAGTTGAATATTGGTTTAATTGATCAAATATGTGTTTTAAGGGTTAATTGTAAGTTTGGATATTTTTCAGGGCCAAATTGAAGAAAAAAGGGCTTAATTGAAAGAAATGAAAAGTTCTGGATCAAATCTATAATTTTAAAAAATTAAAGCCAGAAATTCAACGTTCAGTCCAGAGGCAGTTAACATGGCCAAGTATGAAATTATGAGCAGGTTGTGTATGAAGAAATTGTGTGAAAGAATCAAAAGTTGAAGAATTTGGATAAAAGAGCAGCAAAGTCATGCTTGGTCATGTATCATAAGGGCACTTTTCATGCTTGGTCATGCATGGCTATTTAAGCCTATGCATGGTCGTGCATCTCAAAGGGCAAAAATCTACTTAGTCGTACATGGGTAGTCTTTTCATCATAAACTGCATTATATGATTTTCTTCTACAATTTGCTTGGTCGTGCAATAAAGAATTATAGTTCAACAAAAATTCCTAATTAGCAGAGTTCTTTTCCTATTCTAATTTGGGAAGCTTTAGAAGCCATAATTCTTTGTATTTGCCTATAAATACTCTGCAACAACACCAGAAGAGGGGAGAATCATTAAGAAGAGAGAACATAACGAGCTTTAATTATGATTTTTCTTTAGTTTTCTTTAGTTAGTTTTGTACAATAGTTTTCTATTTTCTTAGTTTGTTGTTCTCTTTATTTTAGTTGTTTATTGTTCTTTTATTTTTATTATTAAGTAGTTTTTCTTCTTTATCTAATGGATACTTGAAATCTTATATTTTCATTGTTATGACTTTATTTTGAGCTTTAATTTCAATATTAGTTGATTATTTATTAGTTTTATAAGTGTATTCTTATCCTTAATTATGTTGAGATTGATTGTTGGTTTATTGGTTCAATAACTGAAAAATTAGTTTAGACATAGTTAATGATTTGCATGTTCTTGGATTAACTCTTTACTGTCAATGCATAATTATTTTCTGATTTTGAGGTAAGTATGTGTTGATAATATTGATTAATACTAAGAGAGGAGGAACTAAAAATAAATTGGAGTTGAATTTACTTACAAAAAAGTTCAATGAATATTTAGAAAGTTAAAACTAGATTTTTATGATAAGTATTAGATTTATCTATGAGTTTAATACTAAAAATGATATTCTTGCATAAAGATATCTGGCTTTATTACTAGTTTTTCCATTATCAATGGTGTTCCAATTTAAATTAAGTCATTTCAATGAAAGTTAAGGTGGATAGTTCTTTTAGCAAGAGAATTTTGGTTATTATTTTGTTTTGAATTCATATTAGTTTAATTTTAGTTTATGTTTTGTTTAATTGTTTATTTAGTTTAATTTTTGCCTTTAAATCGAAAATATTTGGGAAACAATATTCGATTAATTTAATTCATACACAAATATTCTTCTTAGCAATCCATGTTCCCTTGGATACGATATTTAGGATTTTAATTTATATTTTCCTTTATTACTAGCCGATCTAGTACACTTGCTAGACATCGGTCAATTTCCATCAAAATTCTTGTATCCCTAATTTAATTTTCATTACTCCAATATAGTTTACGATCAACTATGAATCACTATAGAAGAATTTTAAAGAAGAAAAAATTGAAGGAGATTGTACCAATCACTTTAAGTAATAATTAAGCAAGAACACTTACCTTAATTAAAGGTTTCAATCATCTTCTAGTTTAATTCCTTCTTCCTTTTTGATTCTACTTCTTGTCCTCAATTTCTTAATTCAATTTCGTGGCTGCCATTGCTTCACTTGAAGAAATTTTAAATTGCCAATACTAATTTAACTCAGAAATGAAATGAGACGAGAGAAGAATGCATGAACACTCCTTCCTCTCTTATCATCTTTCAATTTATATGTGCATTACACCATATATCTAGTCTATTATTCTAACACCCTTACTATAACAGTCTTACCGGACTATGAGAATGATCGGAATTTTTTATATCCTTTTTACTTAATAATCAATTTGCATACCTAATTTCATTAATCGCTGACTTATAACTATCTAGAATTTATTATGCATTTAATAAAATTTTGGCAATATAACGGCTATATTCTTAACTAACTCCCTGAAAAGCAGACAATCACACAGCCTCTCAGAGGCACAATAGTTTATATCCAATTATATGTCAAATCCGCATATATCATCACACAACACATACATACCATTCATTCTCTGCAATTCCTCATCCACATACTACTCTATACAATATACAATATACAATACAAAGTATGATTATTGCTACAATATTGTCCTCATAAACAAAACAACATATGTATATATACACGCCACAAAATATTCTTTCTAATTCTTCAACTTCAATTATCTTTTGTGTACCCACGCTCTAGACTATCTATACCTGCACACAGTAAATCCTACGTGCTGAGCATTAAACATGCCTAGTGGTGACTAAAAAAATCATAGCATTTCCCTTATAAATACTCATTTTTCTAACTAATTTCAATTAAGTTATTTATTATTGATTTTTCTTATTTAAAAGCAATATTTATTTTATTAACAACTAATTTTCGATTTAAGTTATAAACTTTACTATATTCTCAATTTAGTCCTTAGACTTCTTATTTATTTTAAAAATGCCCTTTTTATACTGTTAATTACTAATTTGCCCCTTTGATGCCTTAGTTTCTTATTTTAACCTATTAATTAGCTTATAATTTACTGATTACTTCTTGTATTACCTTCTTCCATGTAAAATTACATTTTAGTCCTTTAACTTATTAAGGTTGACTTTTTACACAATTAATTGACCAAATTACCATTTTACCCTTATTAATTATTTACTTCTCATTTTTACTCATTAACTTCATCTTTTTGGGAAAATTACCATTTTATCCCTAAACTTTTAAACTCTTTTCATTTTAGTCCTTTTTTCATATTAAACTTTCGTTTTAACTTTCTTTTCACACTTTTAACATTTTCTTATCAATATGCCTCTAGTACAGACCCGGCAGAAAACTCTCAAACTGAATATGCGGGACGTGGACCCCATATGACCATAACAGAATGAGAAATGACCTCCAAGAATAATCTCTCATATAACATATGAACATATGATAGTACGTATGATATATACTATGGAGATTAACTATCCAACTATAGTAAAGCAAGTCGCCATGACTTGCACCGCGGTATATATATCTCTATGGCCAACCAATTATATCCTAAACTAGGTTTTACTGCCTGAATCTTTCTAAGGGCATATATTTTCTTAATTTTCCTTTTATTAGTTAATCTTTCATTCTTTTCCTTACTTTTCATTCCTTGTCAATACATCAGTGCCTTATAATTATAGTCAATCTTCTTTACACAATCTATGAATCATTTCACAGTAGTTCACCATTTAATCTATAAATTATGCCATAATTCATTCAAATTTCACATTTTTCAACTAATACCTAACTAAAATTTATATCGAAAATATTCATTTAATTCCCAAAAATTGTATAAAAATTCATAGCTATTAATTTACATTAGTATTAACATTAGAAAGCTTAAAATCACTAAAATCACTCAAAATTACATTAATTTCTTTTGAAATACCATTTGGCCTACACTACAACTCCACCATATAAATTCTTTTAACTTCATTTAAGGTCTTTAATAAGCATATATAAGTCTTAAATACATAAATATAATATTACTTTCAATTATACCTCAATATATGAAATTATTCTTAAGAAACCTAAAGGAAATTCACTTAATTCATAGGGAAATAAAAGGATTAATTAGTCACACACCTTTTTTTATTGATTATCCTTGCCTAAGCTTCCTTTCCTTTGCCTTTGGCTTGAGATATTTGCTCCTTCTCTTGAATTCCTTCATAGGTCAAAATTTCCATCCATGTAAACTCAAATATTTTGGCCTCAAATGCTAAAATTAATAGTAAAAATGAATTCTAGGCACCCAAAACTAGTAGTAGGCACCTAAAAACCAAATTAAAATTAATTAATTCACTTACCTAAATTTGACACCTAAATTTTAACCCTTGATTTCTCTTGATTCTCTTCCTTGAATCAAAGGTTAGAGCTTGCTAGGGTATTTTAGAGAGGCTGAAATCATTTTCTTAGGCTTTGATTTGGTGAGATTTGGTGAAGAATTGAAAGAAAAAGATAAGAAAATAAGGGAGAGGGAGTTCGGCCACCAAGGGAGCTAAAGAAGACACAAATTTTTTCTGGAGTTTCCTGGAGAGGAAGGGATTATATAGGTCTTCAAATTGGGCTTTAGGCTGGAATTAATTGGGCTTGAACAATTTAATTGTTTAAGCCCGAAAATTACCCGATAATTGGTCCTATTTAATTTCTCCAACTTTCGAACTTTAATTATCTTCAAAATTGATTCCATTATTCATATCATATTAAAGATAGGCTATACTTAAAATTTCAACCCAATCAGAGTTCATTTCGGGTCCGATTCAATTTTATCGATCCAATTCAAAAGTACCGGTGTTACCGAAAAATTAACTTTTTTCTACCAAAATAATCTACATATTATTTTAGGCACATATGTAATTTTTGATAATTTTTAAACTTCATTTGCTATTTTTAATAACCAAAATGATCAAAAATTCAATTAAAAACCCTAAATCCTAATTTTCTCGATTTTCGTTCTTTTGGCTTTCGAAGGTCTATTTGACCTCAAATTTACTTCAAATTTCAACCCCAGACTACTCGTGACTAGTACTTTTCAATGGTTTAATAAAATATTTTTTTACTTTCGGGTGAAATTTTCAGCCTAGAGACACTATTCACTATCGAAAAGTACTATTCACGATCAGCTCGACGTTGAGGCCATTACAATTCTCTCCTACTAAAAATAAATTTCATCCTTAAAATCTACCTGATTCAAAAAGTAGAGGGTATTGCTGTCTCATGGTCGCTTCTGGTTTCCAAGTAGCTTTTTTCACATTGTGATGGTGCCATAAGACCTTTACTAGTGGAACTTGTTTATTTCTTAGCTGTTTAATCTCCCTAGCCAGGATCCTCACTGGCCTTTCTTCATAAGTCATATCAGGTTGTACTTGAATATCTGCTGGTGTAATGACATGGTTAGGGTCAGATATGTACCTTCTGAGCATGGACACATGGAACACATTGTGGATCTTTTCTAACTCTGAAGGTAGTTTCAATCGATAAGCTACTGGACCTACTCGCTGAAGTATCTCATAGGGGCCAATAAACCTTGGACTTAACTTTCCTTTCTTACCAAATCTCAAGATTTTCTTCCATGGAGATGTTAGTGTAAGCCCTAACCCCAATGCATTGTAATAAAGCACTTTGAATTAATAAAATGAGGCATTTGTTTTATCCTTTGTATTCCTATGCATATCAATTGATGAAACCATCCAAGAGTGTTGTTTCGGTTTAAGTTATCATGTGTGAGGAACATGGTTGTAAGACCTTGAAACAAATGAAACATCATTCTAAACATCCCTAGTCAGTCATTGTTATGGAAATAACAGTGAATTAAGACTAGTATACTCTCTCTGATATTATGAGTTCTGTCTTACGGATCATTAGGACAAGAGTGTCAATCAGATATCATAGATACATGTTAAAGAACATGGTATCTGGATACGATCCGCTCATGAGAACACTACATGGTACAAGTCATAAGTGTTTCTCATATGTAAGTTTTGTATCGGAGTTCTTAGACCTGAAATCTCTATGAAACTCTTTATGAATTACTGTGTACTTTGACATACACCTAACGTGCTCGTAACAGAGTGACAAGTACGGGTATGATTGGGTATGCATTGATTCATGTTAGAGAGCATGAGGGAAGTGAAGGGATTACCCCTCTCGATAAGAGAGAAAATATCATCGGCCACTTGATCAGTGAACTGAGAAGTGTATGGCCATACCGAGATGAAATAATGAGTAATCATTATTTATCTGAGAGTTCAGTGTCACTGGAATATCAAGAAAGGAATTAATATATATAAGGATGACTAGTTCCATGCCTTATATTAATTCTGATATTTATGGGTAAGGGACTATGCAAAATTGCATTAGGTCACTAAATGCCATATGCATTTTCATTTAATTTGGAATGCTATAATATCTTGCTAGAGAATATATATAGCCTTTGAATTAATTTGTTAATTCATTGCCAACATTAAATGGACCTATAGGATCGCACACAAAGCATTGGGCTTAAAATACTTAAATTAAGTATTGGGCATTAATTTGGGCTTTTAATTAAAGTCAAATTAATGTATGTAATGGGTTATAAAATTGATATTGGGCCTTGGTCCATGAGAGAGAGAAATTCAGCCCACAAGGTTTAATTTCAATTAATTAATTATGTTACATTAATTAAGTTAATTGAGTATTAAAGCCTAAAGGAATTTAAATTAAATTAAATCACTTATATATTTAATGAAGTGGCCGAAATTCCAAGAGGGAAATCAAGGAATTTCGGCACATGCCATTTAATTATGTTAAGTGATTTCATTTATTTAAATATCTTATGTTTTATTTCAAATTTGAATTTTAAATTCAAAGAAGTTTTATTCAAAATATATTACTTATCTTTAGAAAGTGATATAGTTTGAATTAATTATCTTAGGATAGTTGAATTCAGATCAAAGACTTGCCAAAGGATAAGCATATATATTAAAAAGAAATAAAACCCTAAAGGAGGAGAAGAAGTTGGCGTGAAACCCTAATTTCCTTGCTTTTGGCGTGAACTCTCTCTCTCTCTCTCTCACAATTCTTTTGGCCCAATTTTTCACAAGGAGAAAGGATAGTTCCTCATTCTCTTGTGTTCTTGGGTAGTAATAACAACCTAAGAGAAGTACAAAATCAAATTTTGTAGCTTCAAACTATAACCATTACACAATACCGAAAAAGAGAGCTAGCAATCTCGATTTTAAGCCGTCGGTGCAAGTGTGTGTGTGAGAATAGAGGGAGTGGCGTAAAAGGCTGTTCCTTGGCATTGGTGATCGAGACCTAAGGCGGATAAAGTGACCTTAGTTGCTGGGCATCATCAAATTCAATTTTCAAAAGGCATCATAAGTTGTAAGTTCTACAACCCTAAAATTGCATGTTTCGTTTCTAGCTTTGGATATGTATGGTATGTATGATAAAAATTTTTGTTTTCCGCTGTGCCATCATGATATTCATACCATGACATATTCCATCAGTGGTATCAGAGCTTAAACATGCTTATTTTAGTGCTTTAGATGCATGAAAAAATTAATTAAAAATCGTCATTATGTAAACATGCAAATCTGAAATTTTCTGTTTTGAGTTTTTTGCATTGTTTTGGTGTAAAAACAATTTTAATTGATTAGATAGGTATTATAATTAATATGACATGTTAATATACTGTCCTAAGATGTTATTAGGGCTGGTAATGGTCGGATTTAATTATTTATACCTGATGGTACATGTTAATTATGAAACTAGGTGCTTGTTGGCATGTAAATTGCTATTTTAACAACTAGTTTTCAAAATTAAATGTAAAACGTTTTTGGCATGTTTGTAAGTGATATTTAAAGATTAATTATCAGGTCTGGACATATTTTAAATTTGGTTTTAATTCTGGTCCATGATAATTTAATTGATTATTTTTAAAATCACTTAAAACAATGACTAGTTTGTGTTTGTTACATGTTTAATCAAGATTATTTGTTTTGTTTTGATTAAAATGGTAAAAACACATTTAGATCAGATTTGTACAGAATATTAAATCAATATTTATGGACTTATTTAGAATATTAAATGACTCATAAAATTGATTTAAATGTTTGTGCATTTTATGGCATTACATAAGCATTAAACAACTAGTTTTTGTTGTTTGTTTGTTTTTGCATGAATGCCGTGTACCATATATGTGTTCTTCATGATTTTATATTTTAATTCATGTTAGCATATATTATATGCATTTTTAATGTTTATGGGCTGTATGACATAAAATTAAAAATGGCAAAATTGGAAATTATACAAGAGTTGATTTATAGCACAAATCTAACTAGTTTGTGTTTTGGGCTTTTAAGAGAACTTATTCAATAAGAGGATTTAGTCCATTGGGCTTCGGCCCAGGCCCATCACGGGGTCTTCTCTTAAAGGTTCAAGTACACAATTTCCACTAATGGGCTTGGCTAAATTAAATAAAATTGGACTTTGTTTTATCCATGAATGTTATGTATATTTATTTGCTAGTTTGGTGTGATGAATGGATATGCATGGTGCATTCATGGGCCCTGGGTTTTGTAATTAAATATGGCCTACGAGCCATTATATTTTGTTGTAAAAGTTTTTCATTTATTTCTTAGAATAGAATATACTTGAAGACTTTGTAAATCAAGACGAAGCCCACCGGAGTGGAGAAGCCCAACTCGAAGATTCTTATGTAATAGTATAGAATCTTAGTTGTAGGTTTTTGGGCCCATGTTTGTGACGCTTTACTTTATGCAATTATTTATATATGCATGCTATGTATGGATGACAAAGCGTATGCCATGTAAGCCGTAATAAAATGAATCCCTAAAAAATAGTAAGTCACAAAGTTGCCTTCCTAATTCGAAACATGTCAAGGCATCGATCATCGGTCACGTAGACTAGGAGTCCTAGATGCGCCCGATTATCTTTGTGAGGCATGGGTTGTAAATGTAGGTTGGACTTATCATGGAAAGGGATGCCCAGACCTAGGCAACTAATAAATAGGTTGTGCTATAACATCTTAAAATGTTAGCCCATTTGATCCAAGAGTCATGTACGAGACATGATTGGAGTTTTCCTACCTAAGTAACTTAACTTGTTAGGTGTACAAGCTCAGCTTGACTAATAAGTTGTTGTGAAAAGTGGATCTTGGCCCACATTAAATCACTAACGCGAATTATTTAAAGGGATATTAATTCGGTTTGTGGGATCATAAATAAGACCTCATTTAATCTTGCTAAATTTTATTGTAGATTGAAAATGGCATCTTCAAATAACAATTTCTCATTGCGATCGGTCCTTGAAAAGGACAAATTAAATGGCACCAATTTCATAGACTGGTCTCGAAACTTAAGAATAGTTCTTAAGCAAGAGAAAAAGTCGTATGTTTTGGATGCACCCTTGCCTGAAGAACCAGGAAGGAACGCCTCTGCGGTTCAAAAGGAAACTTTTGAGACCAAGAAGAGCGACTCCAACGATGTGACCTGTCTGATGCTGGCCACTATGGTGCCTGACTTGCAAAAGCAATTTATGGACCAAGAGGCTTATGCGATCATGGTGCACCTCAAAGAGATGTTCCTAGAGCAAGCTCATTACGAGAGGT
The DNA here is from genome assembly GCA_037975025.1 of Excoecaria agallocha. Classification (NCBI taxonomy): domain Eukaryota; kingdom Viridiplantae; phylum Streptophyta; class Magnoliopsida; order Malpighiales; family Euphorbiaceae; genus Excoecaria; species Excoecaria agallocha. The sequence continues at coordinate 7,101,041 of CM075808.1, read as the reverse complement.
TCATGACAACAAAGGCCTTAATTTCTTGCAAGATGGCTGAGGGTACTCCTGTTAGTACCCATGTACTCAAGATGAAAGGGTATCTTGATACTCTTGAGAAGCTTGAGGTACTAGTGCCAAAGGAATTGGCCATTGACTTGATCTTAGGATCATTGCCTGCTGCTTATGATCCATTTGTGATGAATTATAACATGCATGCAATGAACAAGTCAGTCACTGAGCTTCATGGGATGCTTAAGAATGCTGAAGAGAACATTCGAAAGACCAATCCCGTTCTAATGGTTCAAAAGGGAATTAAGAAGGGACCTGCTAAGGGAAAGGGAAAGGGAAAGGCAAAACCCAAGTCAAGTGGGAGTGCACCTCAGGCCCAATCCAAGCCCAAGGCGCCAAAACTCAAAGAGAGTGAGAGCACTTGCTTCCATTGCAACAAGATAGGGCATTGGAGGACGAATTGCGCTCTCTTCAAGGAAGAACAAAAGAAGAATGGAGCCAAGGCGTCCAGTTCTGGTATTTTTGTTGTTGAAATTAACCTTTCTATTTCTACCACTTGGGTATTGGATACCGGTTGTGGTTCTCACATTTGTTCAAATGTGCAGGGGCTAAGAAATAGACGGTTACTTGGGAAGAATGAAGTGGACCTCCATGTGGGGAATGGAGCACGAGTTGCTGCCATGGAGATAGGCGACTATCGCCTCACTTTACCTTCCGGACTTTGTATTGTTTTGAATAATTGTTATTATGTGCCTGCTATGAGCAGAAACATTATTTCAGTTTCATGTTTGGACAATGATGAATTTGATTTTGTTATTAAAAATGGCAATGCTCATATTCGTCGCCAAGGCATTTCTTATGGCAATGCCATGTTGCAAAATGGCCTTTATATCCTTGATTTACAAAACAAAGAGTCGATATACAACATTAATACAAAGAGGGTTAAATCAAACGAATTGAACCCTACTTACTTTTGGCATTGTCGTTTAGGACATGCAAACAAAAAACGCATTTCAAGACTCCAGAAAACTGGAGTGCTTGGGTCATTCGACTTAGAGTCTTATGACACATGCGAGCCATGTTTGCATGGAAAAATGACAAAGAGTCCTTTTAATAAAAAAGGTGAAAGGACTAATGGCTTATTGGAACTAATACATACCGATGTATGTGGACCTTTAAGTACACATGCTAGAGGTGGTTTTAGCTACTTCGTGACATTCACATATGACTTCAGTAGATATGGCTATGTCTATCTAATGAAGTACAAGTCTGAAACTTTTGAGAAATTTAAAGAGTTTAAGAACGAAGTAGAAAACCAACTTGGCAAAAGTATAAAAGCCATTCGATCAGATCGAGGTGGCGAATACTTAAGCCAAGAGTTTGACAGTCATCTAAAGGAGTGTGGTATTATTTCACAGCTCACTCCTCCTGGAACCCCTCAATGGAATGGTGTGTCCGAAAGGAGAAATCGAACTCTGTTGGACATGGTTCGATCTATAATGAGTCAAGCTAATCTTCCTATCTCTTTTTGGGGTTATGCATTAGAAACTGCTGCGTTTCTATTGAACCGTACTCAAACTAAAGCAGTTGAGAAGACACCATACGAGGTATGGACTGGGAAAGAACCCAATATGTCTTTTCTCAGGATTTGGGGTTGTGAAGCACATGTTAAGAAATTAACATCCGACAAACTAGAGTCCAAATCCACTGTCTGCTTGTTTGTGGGTTATCCCAAAGAAACAAAGGGATACTACTTTTACTTACAAGTCGAGAACAAAGTATTTGTTGCTCGCAAGGCTGTTTTCTTGGAAAAGGAGTTCCTTCTCAAGAAAGACAGTGGGAGTAAAGTAGAACTTGGAGAAATTCAAGCACCACAAACTCCTATAGAGGATGGTTTGGAAATGGGATCAAGTTCACAACCAGTTGTGGAACAAGAACCCATTACACAAGAACCTAGAAGGTCAGGTAGGGTACGTCAGGAGATTGAGAGATATGGATTTCTAATCACTGATAGTGACACTATTGAGTTAGTAGATCGTGAGGATCCTACTACCTACCGAGAAGCTATTGAGAGCTCAGACTCAGAAAATTGGCTTGAAGCCATGAAATCCGAGATGCAATCAATGTACGATAACCAGGTTTGGACCTTGGTTGATCCACCGAAAGGTGCTAAGGTAATTGAATGCAAGTGGCTATTCAAACTCAAAGTTGATAAGACCTATAAAGGTAGACTAGTAGCAAAAGGTTTTCGACAAACTCATGGTGTAGACTATGACGAGACCTTTTCGCCTGTAGTCATGCTTAAGTCCATTAGGATCTTGCTTGCCATAGTTGCATACCATGATTATGAGATATGGCAAATGGATGTCAAAACTGCTTTCCTCAATGGAAATTTACTTGAGGATGTGTATATGACACAGCCTGAAGGTTTTGTCAATCCCAAGTATCCTAAGAAGGTTTGCAAACTTCAAAAATCCATTTATGGATTAAAGTAAGCATCCCAAAGTTGGAATCTTCGTTTTGATGAGGCAGTCAAAGAATTTGAATTCATCAAGAACGAAGATGAACCTTGTGTGTACAAGAAGGTTAGTGGGAGCATAGTAGTATTTCTGGTCCTATATGTGGACGACATCCTTCTCATTAGGAATGATATTCCAACATTGCAAAAGGTTAAGCAATGGTTGGGAAAATGTTTCTCAATGAAAGACTTAGGTGAAGCCGAGACAATACTTGGTATTCGAATCTATAGAGATAGATCGAATCGGCTTTTGGGACTAAGTCAAGAGAAGTACATAGACAAAGTACTAAAGCGTTTTAGTATAGGAGACTCAAAGAAAGGGTACATACCTTTGGCTTTGGGAGTTCCTTTGACTAAAGAACAGTGCCCTAAAACCAAAGAGGAAAGGGATAACATGAGTAGAATCCCATATGCATCTGCTATTGGATCTATCATGTACGCTATGTTATGTACTAGATTGGATGTTGCTCATGCACTAAGTATAACTAGTAGGTTTCAGCAAGACCTTGGTGAGAAGCACTGGTCTGCTGTAAAAGGGATTCTAAAGTACCTGCGAAGAACTAAGAATCACTTCTTGGTGTATGGTGGTCAAGAAGAGCTCGTCATACAAGGTTATGCCGATGCTACTTTTCAGACCAGCACTCAGGATTCTAGATCGTAATCTGGGTTTGTTTTTGTTTTGAACGGTGGTGCTGTCAGCTGGAGAAGCTCGAAGCAAGAAATCGTTGCCGACTCAACTACAAAATCTGAGTATATTGCAGCAAGTGAGGCTGCAAAAGAGGCTGCTTGGATTAAAAATTTCATTTCTGGATTAGGAGTGGTCCCAAGCATCCTAAATCCATTAGAAATTTTCTGTGACAACAACGGGGCCATCGCACAGGCAAAGGAGCCCCGGTCACACCAGAAATCCAAATACATACTCAGGAGGTACCACCTGATCAGAGAAATCATTGATCGTGGGGACGTCAAGGTTAGCAAGATAGCAAGTGAAGATAATGTAGCAGATCCTTTGACGAAACAATTGCGTCCAAATCTGCACGAAGCTCATTTGAGAGCGTTCGGTCTTAGGACTATGCCCAATTGGGACTAGTGCTAGTGGGAGATTGTTAGTGTAAGCCCTAGCCCCAATGCATTGTAATAAAGCACTTTGAATTAATAAAATGAGGCATTTGTTTTATCCTTTGTATTCCTGTGCATATCAATTGATAAAACCATCCAAGAGTGTTGTTTCGGTTTAAGTTATCATGTGTGAGGCACATGGTTGTAAGACCTTGAAACAAATGAAACATCATTCTAAACATCCCTAGTCAGTCATTGTTATGGGAATAACAGTGAATTAAGACTAGTATGATCTCTCTGATATTATGAGTTATGTCTTACGGATCATTAGGACAAGAGTGTCAATCAGAGATCATAGATACATGTTAAAGAACATGGTATCTGGATACGATCCGCTCATGAGAACACTACATGGTACAAGTCATAAGTGTTTCTCATATGTAAGTTTTGTATCGGAGTTCTTAGACCTGAAATCTCTATGAAACTCTTTATGAATTACTGTGTACTTTGACATACACCTAACGTGCTCGTAACAGAGTGACAAGTACGGGTATGATTGGGTATGCATTGATTCATGTTAGAGAGCATGAGGGAAGTGAAGGGATTACCCCTCTCGATAAGAGAGAAAATATCATCGGCCACTTGATCAGTGAACTGAGAAGTGTATGGCCATACCGAGATGAAATAATGAGTAATCATTATTTATCTGAGAGTTCAGTGTCACTGGAATATCAAGAAAGGAATTAATATATATAAGGATGACTAGTTCCATGCCTTATATTAATTCTGATATTTATGGGTAAGGGACTATGCAAAATTGCATTAGGTCACTAAATGCCATATGCATTTTCATTTAATTTGGAATGCTATAATATCTTGCTAGAGAATATATATAGCCTTTGAATTAATTTGTTAATTCATTGCCAACATTAAATGGACCTATAGGATCGCACACAAAGCAATGGGCTTAAAATACTTAAATTAAGTATTGGGCATTAATTTGGGCTTTTAATTAAAGTCAAATTAATGTATGTAATGGGTTATAAAATTGCTATTGGGCCTTGGTCCATGAGAGAGAGAAATTCAGCCCACAAGGTTTAATTTCAATTAATTAATTATGTTACATTAATTAAGTTAATTGAGTATTAAAGCCTAAAGGAATTTAAATTAAATTAAATCACTTATATATTTAATGAAGTGGCCGAAATTCCAAGAGGGAAATCAAGGAATTTCGGCACATGCCATTTAATTATGTTAAGTGATTTCATTTATTTAAATATCTTATGTTTTATTTCAAATTTGAATTTTAAATTCAAAGAAGTTTTATTCAAAATATATTACTTATCTTTAGAAAGTGATAGAGTTTGAATTAATTATCTTAGGATAGTTGAATTCAGATCAAAGACTTGCCAAAGGATAAACATATATATTAAAAAGAAATAAAACCCTAAAGGAGGAGAAGAAGTTGGCGTGAAACCCTAATTTCCTTGCTTTTGGCGTGAACTCTCTCTCTCTCTCTCTCTCTCAATTCTTTTGGCCCAATTTTTCACAAGGAGAAAGGATAGTTCCTCATTCTCTTGTGTTCTTGGGTAGTAATAGCAGCCTAAGAGAAGTACAAAATCAAATTTTGTAGCTTCAAACTATAACCATTACACAATACCGAAAAAGAGAGCTAGCAATCTCGATTTTAAGCCGTCGGTGCAAGTGTGTGTGTGAGAATAGAGGGAGTGGTGTAAAAGGCTGTTCCTTGGCATTGGTGATCGAGACCTAAGGCGGATAAAGTGACCTTAGTTGCTGGGCATCATCAAATTCAATTTTCAAAAGGCATCATAAGTTGTAAGTTCTACAACCCTAAAATTGCATGTTTCGTTTCTAGCTTTGGATATGTATGGTATGTATGATAAAAATTTTTGTTTTTCGCTGTGCCATCATGATATTCATACCATGACATATTCCATCAGTAGATACATTCAGGAAAACTTTATCTTCAACCTGAAACTCAATTTCTTTCCTCTTCAGATCTGCATAAGATTTCTGTCGATCCATGGCTTCTTTCAATCTGCTTTGATAATTCATACTTTTTCTTCTGAATCGCGAATCAAATCAGACCCAATCAATTTCTTTTCATTTAACTTGGTCCAACATAAAAGAGTCCTGCATTTCCTTCCATATAAAGCTTCAAAAGGAGCCATCTTTATACTAGATTGATAACTATTGTTGTAGGCAAACTTTGTAAGAGATAAATATTTTTCCTAACTGCTACCAAACTCTAGTACACAGTATCGAAGCATGTCTTCTAGAATCTAAATCACCCGCTCTGACTGATCATTTATCTGGGGGTGGAAAGTGGTGCTAAAATGGAGTCTTGTACCCAAAGCTTCCTGTAGACTTTTCCAAACATGGGAAGTAAACCTGGGATCCATGTCTGAAATGATGAATGATGGTACTCCGTGAAGTCTCACTATCTCATTAATATAGATTTTTGCCAATCTGGTCAAAGGATACTCCTTCCGGACTGGCAAGAAATGAGCAGATTTGGTGAGTCGATCAATAATCACCCAAATAGCATCATGTTTCTTTTGACTGATAGGCAATCCTGTGATGAAATCCATAGTGACTCTATCCCATTTCCACTCCGGTATCAAGATAGGATGGAGTAGTCCAAAAGGAACCTGGTGCTCAGCCTTTACTTGCTGACATATCAAGCATTTACTCACAAATTCTGTCACATCCCGCTTCATTCCTGGCCACCAGTAATAAGATTTCAAATCCTGATACATCTTGTTACCTCTAGGATACATAGCATAACTACTATGGTGTGCCTCTATAAGGATGTTCTTCTACAACTCTTCTTGGTCTGGAACACAGAGTCTTTTCTTGTAGCAAAGACTTCCATCTTTATATAATAAATACTCTCCTCCATTGCCATCCTTTACCTTATTCATAATAGTTTTCAGTTGATCATCCTCTTTCTAAGCCATTTTCACTTGATACACAAAGTCTGGTTTCAATTGCATTTTTGCCAGAAAAGCTCCATCTGAAGCCATATTCAACCTAATATTCAAAGCTCGAAGAGCTGCAAACAATACTATTAATCAATTACACATATCACTTACTTATATCAATTCATTTGAAATCATTTACATTACCTATCATGAATTTTCTGCTAAGTGCATCAGCCACCACGTTAGCCTTTCCTGGATGGTAGTCAATAAAACAATCATAGTCTTTTATCAACTCCAACCAGCGCCTTTGTCTGAGGTTAAGCTCTCTTTGAGTAAGCAAATACTTCAGACTCTTGTGATCAGTAGAAATATAACATTTTGCTCTATACAGATAGTGCCTCCATATTTTCAATGCAAAAACAATAGCTGCTAGCTCCAAGTCATGAGTAGGATCATTCTTCTCATGAGTCTTGAGCTGTCGGGAGACATAAGCAATCACCCTGCTTTCCTGCATCAAAACACAGCCTAGTCCATTCCTGGAAGCATCACTGTAAATCACAAAATCCTTACCCGGCTTGGGTTGAGTGAGGATAGGAGCTTCAGTCAACATACTTTTAAGTTTCTTAAGCATTATTGACATCTGTCAGTCCATACAAACTTGGTGTTCTTCTGTAACAGTCGAGTCAGTGGAACTGCAATGGTAGAGAAACCCTTTATAAACCTCCTGTAATATCCGGCTAACCCCAAAAAAATTCTCACTTCGGTCACATTCTTAGGTGGCTTTCATTGAAGAATTGCTTCAATCTTTGATGGGTCCACCTTAATACCTTCTATAGAAATCACGTGGCCTAAGAAAGATACCTCATTCAACCAAAAGTCACATTTGCTGAATTTAACATACAATTGCTTCTCTCTCAGAGTCTGTAAAATAATTCGCAGATGCTTATCATGTTCCTCTAGCGTTTTAGAATATACCAGAATGTCATCGATGAAAACCACCACAAACTGATCTAGATAAGGATGAAAAACCCTATTCATCAGATCCATGAAGGTGGTCGTTGCATTTGTAAGTCCAAACAACATGACTAGAAACTCATAATGGCCCTACGGAGTACGAAAGGCAGTTTTAGGCACATCAGCAACTTTAACTCCCATCTGATAATAACTCGATCTCAAGTCAATCTTTGAAAATACACCCGCTCCCTCCAGTTGGTCAAACAAGTCTTCAATGCGAGAAATGGGGTATTTGTTCTTTATGGTGACTTTATTCAGTTGTCTGTAGTTGATGCATGGCCTGAGCGTCCCATCCTTCTTTTTAACAAACAGAACTGGTGCTCCCCAGGGAGAAACACTAGGCCTGATGAATCCCTTATCAAGTAATTCTTATAGCTGAATCTTTAATTCCTTTAACTCTGCAGGTGCCATTCTATAAGGAGCAATGGATATGGGGGCGGTGCCTAAAGCAACATCAATAGAAAATTCTACTTCCCTATTAGGTAGTAAACCTGGTAATTCATCAGGGAATACATCTAGAAATTCTCTGACAGTGGGCACCTTTGATACTTTTGGACTATCTTTCCTTTCCTCTACTGCATAACACATGTAGGCCACACATCCCTTTCTGATCAATCTCTTAGCTGTTGTAGCAGATATCACATCAGACAAAAAATCATGCCTCACACCTACTACTATAATTTCTCGATCATCTTTAAGCTTTAAAGTAACCTTTTTCCTTTTACAATCAACAGTCGCTTGGTGGGCAGATAACCAATCCATCCCCAGAATCACATCGAACTCATGGAAGGGAAACTCAATAAGATTTGCCAGGAATATATGTCCTTGGGCACTAATAGGACACTATCTATAAACCTTATTTACCACTACACTATGCCCCAGAGGATTACTCACCAAGATATCCTAGTCCAAGCATGCCTCTTTCATCCCTTTATCCCGAGCTAATGTAGTATTAATATATGAATGAGTCGAACCAGGATTAATCAAAGCATGAATTGAGTCAGATAATAGGAGAAATGTACCTATTATCATATTTGGAGCATCCTTCTCCTCTCCGGCTCTCACAGCATAAGTTTGGCCTGTAGATCTCCTCTGACCTTGAGATGACTGCCCAACTGGTCTAGAGGCGATGTGATGGGGGCAGCTCCCCTACCATGACCTCTCGATGCAGAAGACCTAATACCTGATGCTAGAGATGCCATCGAAGCAATTGGTAATGTTGGACAATCTTTAATCTGATGCTCTCTGGACCCACATCTGAAACATGCTCCAGTCTGAAATTTGCACTCCCCATAATGAAATTTGCCATAATAATCACAAGCTGCAGCTGTCTTACTGTCTCTATCCTGAAGGGTACTGGCTACTGGATTGGCTGGAGCTCTACCATGCATAACACTACCCCGACCTCATCCTGTTGAAATAGGAGGACAACTCTGAGGTGTAAGAGATCCCTTTGACTTCTTACTCTGATCACCCTTTCCACTAGACTATCCTTGCTTTCTCTTTTGCTGAAACTGGGATTATCTCCCAGCCTGCTCAGTCTGGATAGTCTCCAATTTAATGGATGCCTCCACCATAGCTCTCAAGGTAGAGTACTACTGGGTCTCTATAACCTATTTGAGCTCGATATACAGTCCTCTCTCAAATCTCTATCGCAGCTTTGCATCTATAGACTGACTCTCATCAAGGTAGGCGCTTAACCTCAGCCACTGATCTATTACCCTACCTAAGCCTCCAAAAGGCATCTTGCATAGCCCATTTATACTCAGACCCAATATATTTAAGCTCAAACTGAGAAACAAAGAAATCCCAAGTCAACTGATCCACTAGGGTGTGCCTCCTAACCGAATTCCATCAAACAAAAGCTGATCCTTGCAACAAAGCAACTATACCTTCCAGCTTTTCTTCTACTGAATTATTTGTGATTTCAAAAAGCCTCTTTATTTTAAATAAGCAATTTTCAGCCTGTGATGGTGTCAAAGGATCCATTCCAGAAAAGTCTTCAGCTCCTAACCTTTTTAACTTTTCCAAAAATAGGTTTTCTTCTAGGTGGAGCTGGTTGGACCTGAGCAACTGTATGGGAGGACTGACCTTGACCTGCTTGTAGTCATTGTTGAATGTAGTCAGCCATAAGATTAAGGAAGTCTTGCTGTGGGGGTGGAGGTGGCACTGCTGGAGAGGAAGCCTGCCGCTGTGGGGCCTCTTGCTGGAGAGGTGACACATGCATACCATCCATTCTATGCAATAATTCCTCATCCACATACTACTCTATACAATATACAATATAAAGTATGATTATTGCTATAATATTGTCCTCATAAACAAAACATTATAGGTATATATACATGCCACAAAATATTCTTTCTAGTCCTTCAACTTCAATTATCTTCTATGTACCCACGCTCCAGACTATCTGTACCTATACGCAATAAATTCTACGTGCTAAGAATTAAACATATTCAGCGGTGACTAAAAAAAATCATAGCATTTCCCTTATAAATATCCCATTTTCTAACTAATTTCAGTTAAGTTATTTATTATTGATTTTTCTTATTTTAAAGCAATATTTATTTTATTAACAACTAATTTTCGATTTAGTTATAAGCTTTACTATATTCTTAATTTAGTCCTTAAACTTCTTATTTATTTTAAAAATGACCTTTTTATATTGTTAATTACTAATTTGCCCCTTTGATGCCTTAGTTTCTTATTTTAACCTATTAATTAGCTTATAATTTACTGATTAATCCTTGTATTACCTTCTTCCATGTAAAATTATATTTTAGTCATTTAACTTATTAAGGTTGACTTTTTACATAATTAATTAACCAAATTACCATTTTACCCTTATTAATTGTTTACTTCTCATTTTTACTCATTAACTTCATCTTTTGGAAAAATTACCATTTTAACCCTAAACTTTTAAACTCTTTTCATTTTAGTCCTTTTTTCATATTAAACTTCTGTTTTAACTTCCTTTTTATACTTTTAATATTTTCTTATCAATATACCCCTAGTACAGACCCAACAGAAAACTTTCAGACTGGATATGCGGGACGTGGACCCCACAGGGCCACAACAGAATGAGAAATAAGCTCCAAGAATCATCTCTTATATAACATATAAACATATGACAGTACGTATGATATATACTATGGAGATCAACGATCCAACCATAGTAAAGCAAGTTGCCATGACTTGCACCGCGGTATATATATCCCTATGGCCAGCCAATTATATCCTGAACTAAGTTTTACTGCCTGACTCTTTCTAAGGGCACATATTTTCTTAATTTTCCTTTTATTAGTTAATCTTTCATTCTTTTCCTTACTTTTCATTCCTTGTCAATACAGTATCAGTGCCTTATAATTACAGTCAGTCTTCTTTACACAATCTATGAATCATTTCACAGTAGTTCACCATTTACTCTAAAATTATGCCATAATTCATTCAAATTTCACATTTTTCAACTAATACCTAACTAAAATTTATTTCAAAAATATTCATTTAATTTTCAAAAATTCTATAAAAATTCATAGCTATTAATTTACATTAGTATTAACATAAGAAAGCTTAAAATCACTAAAATCACTCAAAATTACATTAATTTCTTTTGAAATACCATTCGGCCTACATTACAACTCCACCATATAAATTCTTTTAACTTCATTTAAGGTCTTTAATAAGTATATATAAGTCTAAAATACATTAATATAGCATTACTTTCAATTATACCTCAATATATGAAATTATTCTTAAGAAACCTAAAGGAAATTCACTTAATTCATAGGGAAATAAAAGGATTAATTAGTCACACACCTTTTTCTATTGATTATCCTTGCCTAGGCTTCCTTCCCTTTGCTTTTGGCTTGAGAGATTTGCTCCTCCTCTTGAATTCCTTCATAGGCCAAAATTTTCATCAATGTAAACTCAAATATTTTGGCCTCAAATGCTAAAATTACTAATAAAAATGAACTCTAGGCACCAAAAAATAGTAGTAGGCACCTAAAAACCAAATTAAAATCAATTAATTCACTTAATTAAATTTGATACCTAAACTTTAACCCTTGATTTCTCTTGATTCTTTTCCTTGAATCAAAGATTAGATTTGGCTAGGGTATTTTAGAGAGGCTAAAATCACTTTCTTAGGCTTTGATTTGGTGAGATTTGGTGAAGAATTGAAAGAAAAAGAGAAGAAAATGAGGGAGAGGAAGTTCGGCCACCAAGGGAGCTGAATAAGACACAGGTTTTTGCTGGAGTTTTCTGGAGAGGAAGGGCTTATATAGGTCTTCAAATTGGGCCTTAGGCTGGGCTTAATTTGGGCTTGAATAATTTAATTGTTTAAGACCGATAATTACCCGATAATTGGTCCTAATTAATTTCTCCCACTTTCGAACTTCAATTCTCTTCAAAATTGATTCTATTATTCATATCACATTAAACATAGGCTATACTTAAAATTTTAGCCCAATCCGAGTTTATTTCGGGTCTGATTCAATTTTATCGATCCGATTTAAAAATGTTGATGTTACTGAAAAATTTACTTTTTGCTACCAAAATAATCTACATATTATTTTAGGCACATATGTAATTTTTAATAATTTTTAAACTTCATTTGCTATTTTTAATAACCAAAACGATCGAAAATTCAATTAAAACCCTAATTTTCTCGATTTTTGGCTTTCGGAGGCCTATTTGACCTCAAATTCACTTTAAATTTCAACCTCGAACTACCCGCGACTAGTACTTTACAATGGTTTAATAAAATATTTTTTATTTTCGGGTGAAAGTTTTAGCCCGGAGATACTATTTACTGTCGGAAAGTACTATTGACGATCAGCCCAACGTTGAGGCCATTACAATTATGCGATCTATATATAGAATATTTTAATAATAAAAATCACATAAAACCTATATTACAAAATTTTTTTGTGACTATTTTTACCAATTAAACCATTAATATACATTTTTATGAAAAATTGGATAGTCTTCCCTATTAGGGTTACTATCTCCCTGCTGCTAAAAAGAAAACATACTTTTGTGATGCGTGCCAAACCCTGTAGGCATCCGGTTTACTCTCAAAAGCCTGCTTTTAGGATTTGAGATCGGATTAAGGTTCATTTAACTCGTTAAAATCAATCGCTTTGCAATGAATAAGGATTCAACCTAATTCGCGATGCCTCAAGCCTCCAAAAGATATGAGATAGGATCTCATGGTATCCTTATCCATTTGCTAACAATTGACCTATGAGATGTCTACTGAGCATCATAAGTCATGTATTAAAGAGTCATCACACAATAAAATATTGGAAAAGTGATTTTATACCTTGTGACACTGAAACCAGAGATATTCAAACTTCACCCCTACTTACGGACTTGGTTGTTAGCAATATAAATGATCGCTTGTGATTAATTATTTGAGTCCTCCCCTCATGCATTACAAGATAAAAAAATAAATAAACACAAGCAAAAATGTAGAAAGCGATAAAAGCATACATAAATCGCAGTGATATAAGGACATTGGTCCCGATGTGTATGGGTGAGAGATTATTTCATCTATTTTAATTTATCGCTCAAGTAAAATATTTTTCCAATATACTAAGAGATCAAAATAATAAATATATGAACAGACATAAATCGAGATATTAATTAAATTGGGAACAATGGTTCCCATATGCATATTTATGAAATTCTTTTGCGAGTTGTAAGACAAAACCGAACATTGGTCCATTTTATTATAAAAATCTAATTAATTAGATAAACAATATTTAATATTAATTTTCATACGTTTTGTGCCAAAATACCTTTTTTTATTAATTATTACAATTCAAGTAATAATAAAGGCCAAAATACAATCAACTTAAATAAAATAAATTATCTAAATAAATAAATCAATCTCTCTGAGAACGGTTGGATCCCTTTAACTTTCCCGGTTCCTTCGAATAAATCTTGAATATTTCATGCAAAAAATATTGTGAAGACAATGGTTAATTAGACAAGAATAAAATGGTTAAAAATAATATTATAAAGTAAAAAACAAAAATATATATTAATACATTTAAAATTGGTCATAAAATGGATAAAAAGATAAAAGGAGAAATTACACATGACAAATATAGGAAATAAAAGAGAAGGAGCTCGGAAACTGATTAAGGAGTGAGTCATGGACTCACTCAGGGTGGGAGGTGAGTCACGACCCCCAAGAAGGTCGAGTCATGGCCCTGAGTGGAACGAGTCACGTTCCCTTAAGCGAATCACTGGCTATTTTAGAGTGAGTCATGATTTTGAGTCAAGAGCGAGTCACAACCAAGTTTGTGACTCAGCTCTGGACTATCCAGCAACTGTTGGAATGATGGCATGACTGAAACCTAAAACTCTAAAACCTATTCTAAGGCTCAAAATTTATAAAAAAAAAAACCTCTAAATTGCCTAAAAACAACATATCAACTAAAAATAAAGTCTAAAAACATCAAACAACACCATTAACATCAAATTATCTAGTGAGAGAAAATTGATTCTAAAGAGAGAAAATAACACTAAAGAGGTCCAAAGCTCATCCAAATTCACCAATAGATTATAGATTCATGAATAACACATAAAAACACACACAAACATGCCAATTACACATTATTTGCACAAGAGTAACAAAGAATCAATATTTACAAAATATGTATAGAGAAGAGAAAGCAAGAACAGGGTAAGCAAATTAAAGAAAATGTAAAACAGATTTTTGCAAGAATTAAAGTCCTAGATCTACACAAAAACTAGAGTTTTGCCTCTTACGTTACCTTTGGTAGAGCTATTTTTTCAGAACCGGTGAGTGTGCTTCTCTATCTCTTCTCCTTCTTTCTTCATATTTTTTTTCAAAACTAGAGCAAAAACCAATCTTTTTTTCTCTCTAGTTTGTTAATTGATTCATGTTAATCATTCCCAAAAGCATCTCATACCTCTTAATGACTTTGGATTAAGATCAAGGAAAAAGGTAGATTTTTAATCCTGAAATAATCCCCTATTTCGTAAGGTGAAAATATGGAATTTGGCTAAAAAAACCCAATCACGGTCTTGGCTGGTGAGTCACTGACCATGACTCATGGACTGGACTCAATGAGCCCTAAAAATTATTTTAAACCAAAAAGGGTGATTCACGGACCAAAGGTCATGACTCGCTGGTGAGTCATGGTTTTGAGTCCCTGACTCGCTGGCGAGTTGCAAACCTGAGTCAAGTTCTAAGACTCAGGTCACAGACCAAAAAGGAAGTGAATCAATCTCTTAGGGCCGTGACACAAAAGTGAGTCATGGAGTTGACCCATGAGTCGAGTCCGTGACTCATTTCTGAGTCAACCAATGGCTCCTAATTATGATCACTTCACCCGATTTAGTGAAAGAAATGAAAATACACTTTCAAAAGACCGTTTTTTCCCTCAGAACTTAATAAGATATTTTCTCAAAACAAACACTGGTGTAGGAGAAGAGACAGGCCTAGTGTCTACAACTTCTAAATCATCATCCATGCTCACTATATCTATCTCCTCATGACCCCAAACATAAATATTTTCGTCTTCCTTATCTAGTAACATCAAAACCAAATACTGGTCATCAATTCAAATATACACCAGCACTCCTTAGCTATACCAATCCATTATATAAATACACAACATAATATCATAACCACTTAGCATCTCATATACTTATTTATAGATTGTTACACATAACACACACACCTCTAGCTTGATACAAATCTATTGGATAAGTCTCTTGAATCTCAAGAATTATGTTCTTAACCTATGCACTGTACAATATAGTACTGTATGATTTTAACGATACGATATTAGGTCCATAATATTTAAACATTAGTAGGAGTAATGAGGCAATGGAGTAATGGTGATTTATTATAGGTAGATGGATAGTTATAAAATTAGTTATAGTAAAAAGTAAAAGTAATAAAATTAGAATAGTAAAAGTAAATAATGAGAACCATGGAGAATCACCAATTTTGAGAATCACCAATTCGGTGGTTCTCAAAATTAGATAAAACCATGATTTAAGAATCATGGATCAAAATCATGGAGTACAATATCATGATAAAAATTATATTCCCAAACATTGTACTCAAGAGAACAATACATTAATGAATCATACCATACCATGAACCAAACAAGGTATTAAAGTTTAGTAAGAGCATTTTATTAAATTTACTTAATTCATATATTACAAATCACACACAAAAATATTGACAATTCACACCAATAGGTTATATATATATATAGTATGCATTCGAATTTGCAAAGCAATAAACAAAATATACTATAAAAATGAAACAATAGAGAGAACCATAGTTTATAGCCAAGACAAAATATTCAGCTTTAATATTAAATAAAATGAAAATATACATACAAGTCACATATTGAAGAAACGTTAAGAATCCTTAATCATACTTACCATTTGACCCAATCCAATTCGAATGCCACCCTCAAGGTTAGTTACTTAAATTCATAGCAATTATTCGTAAATTATTACTAAGCATGAACATTAAAATTTAAGATTACATATAATATGGGTAAATTAAGAAAAAGGCAACTATTGATCAAAAATTCAATTTAACCACATTTTTAAAACTCCATTTGAATCCCGATAAAAATCTATTGCATCTATTTTGCAAATCCCAGAAATTTAACAATTCGTGCATATAATACATCATTCATACTATTCAAACATATTCATACACAAGTAATTCATAAAATCATATAATTATGTGCAATTCAATTTATTTAATTATCTATTATGACTATTGCCCAAAGTAATGATATCGCACTTCATTTAGTCACAACGAAACACATGCATTAAATCATATTGACCACATATTGCACATCGCCTATAACCATGTCATCAAGTTAAATTAAGACATTATGCATACATCTTTACCTTTATATTAACATAATATACCCATAACTACATAATTCACATATAACCATGCATATAATAAGATCGATTACAAAAGCTTTGTATCAATTTTATAAAACTACTCACATACCTTATCATGAATTCAAGTAAGACATTAATTAGGTAAATTTAATTATCTTGACTTTTGTTTCATCTTAGTTAACCATCAACAAACTCACCCTGCACTATAATATACACAAACTTATCCAATTCCCACAAAAGTCATACACAACAGCAACCCCTTTTCCCAAAATCCCCATAAATTTTCAAGCAATTGGTGGATAAAATGTGGCATGTTCTTGTGCTATTAAAAATGCCAACAACATTTTTGTATAAGAGAATAATTAGTTCAAAATCAAGAATATATTATCACTAAGAAAATAAGCTATCAATTCGGCCAGGCTTCAATATCTACTCATCTCTAAATTTCTAAACTTCTTAATTCCATATTTCAGGCCAAATATCATGCTTGGGAAGTTAATTAACCATTCCATCCTACTTTATGTGGCATATCACACAATTACATTCAAGGAGTACCTTGGGAGAAAGCGAAATTTCATATCCAATTCCTCAATTAGTCATGCACTTATCTCCAAACAACACTCAATCGCATATTTGAACCATCAATTGAATAAATGTTACTCCCTCCGTTTCATTTTATCTATCGCTTTTGAGTAAAATTGAAATTCTATTTATCTGTCACTTTTAGATTTTCAATGTAATTTAATTTGTTTTTCCAATTTATTTTTCTTTTCCAATAAAGTCAGAACCATTCAGATTTGATAATTTAATCTTAATCACGCAATTTAATACTAAATTTAATTCTATTTATTATTTCTTAATCCTAATAAAAATAACAAAAGTAACTGATAAAAAAGAACAGAGGAATTAATATTTTCCTAAAACTCTAACATGCACCTATTGCTTAAAATGAGGGGTAAAGTAAATTTGATTGTGAGCAAAAAAAAAATCAAAAAATTAATTAACCGCAAAATTAAATTAATTTTTTGGCTAACCAATATGATATAAACATGATTTTAATTTTCATTTTTAAAATTTTTAATTATCGATTTCGATTTTTTAGTACTATTAACTGTTATTTACAATATTTTTAAATTGTTTAATTATCGATTTCGATTTTTTTTTAGTATTATTAACCGTTATTTAAAATTAACCTGTTCACATATATATATATATTAATTTTTTTTTCTAAAATTTATATATAGTAACGCTTTAAACTTTAAAGTATATTTAAATTATATTTTTATTTTTATATCTTAATTTTTTATATTTCTTTATAAAATTTAATTATATAATAATTTAAAATATATTTATACAAAATAATATTTATATGGAGTAATCAAATTTACGCTTAATATATAAAATATTTCTTAAACTTATATTTATTTTCATAATTTATACATAACATTTCAACGTTTTTAATTTACTACTTAAATTTAAAATAATAATAATAAATAACCACCTTATTGATGCGGTGGACTGAAAACTAAAATGCACGTACCCAAACGGTAAGAAAAAACACAAAAAAAAAAAAAAAACTTGCAACAAGAAAAACTGAAAAAGGTTCTTGAATGGAAAACAAAACAAATATCTGCATTTTAAGAGAAGAATGCCATTAATTAGCTCCGTTTTCAATCTAAAAATAGGATAACTGAAAAAAAAAAAAATCCGATCTTTATGCGGGAGAAAGCCAAGAACATGAGAGCAGCCATGAAATCAAAAATTAATTTTCTCATATGAAATGAATAGTTCAAGAAATTTACAGGTTAGAGAAATATTATTAAAATCGGATCGGATAAAAAATCGGTAAGACTAGGGTTCGTGGTTTGAACGGTTCAACCGGTTTTTCTATTTTAAAAATATTATCAATTATTATAATTTTTTAAATACTATTGTATAAAAATAAAAAAAATATTCATTAAACATTAAATATATGTAACAAATATCCTTATAATAAGTTACAAAATATAATCTCAATTTTATTATTACAAG
Organism: Excoecaria agallocha; assembly: GCA_037975025.1. Classification (NCBI taxonomy): domain Eukaryota; kingdom Viridiplantae; phylum Streptophyta; class Magnoliopsida; order Malpighiales; family Euphorbiaceae; genus Excoecaria; species Excoecaria agallocha. Next base: position 7,082,561 of record CM075808.1, on the reverse strand, counting down.
AAATTAATTAAGGATTTTTGAATATCATATATTAGAAACATAAAAATACAATCAAATCATGAAAAATTTTTCATGTTTAAATGGAGTACTAATGAAGAAAACACAAAAAATATTAACATTGCATATATGAGTATAATTATATTTAATTATAATAAATTCAAATAGATAATAAGTATATTAAATTATTAAGTGACATTTTTAGAATTTAAAATAATAATTTTTTTAAATAAGTAAATAATGAAAATTTAATATATATATAATTTTTTCATTATTTATTTATTTGAAAAAAATTAGTATTTTAAATTTTAGAGATATTACTTAATAATTTAATATATTATTATAATGAACCAAATAGATAATAAGTATATTAAATTATTAAGTGACATATTTAAAATTTAAAATACTAATTTTTTCAAATAAATAAATATTATATATATATATATATATATATATATATATATATATATATATATATATATATATATATATATATATATATATATATATATATATATATATATATATTTGATTACAATGAACCAAATATATAATAAGTATATTAAATTATTAAGTGATATACTTAGAATTTAAAATACCAATTTTTTCAAATAAATAAATAATGTATATATATATATATATATATATATATATATATATATATATATATATATATATATATATATATATATATATATATATATATATATATATATATGTGGGTGGGTGAAAATATACAAAAAAAAATATATTTTTTTACACTTTTTAACCAAAAATCCGATTTTATTCGGTTCTTTTGTTCAATTCGATTTTTTTGTCAATTCGATTTTAAGCAATTAAACCTACCAATTTACGGTTAAATCGGCTCAATCGATCGGTCCGATTCGATTTTAATAACATTGGGTTAGAGTTTGACAATGCAACAAAGAGTTTGTGAAGAATTGTAGGTGTTTGTTTACAGAGAAGGGGGAAGCCAAAGCTTGAAGAGAGAAGAAGCAAAAGAGATAAACCAAGACAAGAAAGCCATAGCTGCAGATAATTGATATCTGGTACACAATTTTGCACAACAATAAGGAGTTCCAATATCTATTAGAAGATAAGTAACACTTGTTGCTGTTAATGTCAATGTTATTAAAATTGGACCAAATAAAAAATTGACAAGGCTGGAGATTCGTGATTCGATCGGTTCAACCGAATTTTTTCTATTTTAAAAATATTATCAATGTGCATAATTAGCATTCTATTGTTAGTTTTATATTGAATATTTTTAATTTTTATAATTAATTATGGAAATTTTATTTTTATTTTAATTATTTTAATAGATATTGTATTTAATTAGTATTTTTTATTTTTAAAGCATTTTTAATTATTAAAAATAATATTATAAATTGTATAATTTATTAAATTTATATATTAAAATTTTTTAATGATTAATCGATAAATCGATCTGAAAAATTGAGTTAAAAACCGAAACCGATATAGCGGTTAACTGATAATAATAAACTGATTTAAAAAATTATTAATGGATCGATTAACTGGTTCATGCTCATTCCTATATGTGGATGGGTGAAAATATACAAAAAAAATATGTTTTTTTTACACTTTTTAGTAAAAAATTCGGTTTAATCCGATTCTCTGATTCAATTTGATTTTTCAGATTCAATCCGATTTTTTACCAATTCGATTTTAAATAGTTAAATCAATTAATTGATCAGCCAATTCGCAGTTAAATCGATTCAACCGATCAGTCCGGTTTTAATAACATTGGCTAATTTACGTTGGTGGCTTTATCTGCAACCAAACTCCAAGAAGAGGCCAATTCTTTCATTAACAGGACCCCGGCCAATTCATTTTTTTTTGGTCGATAATTAACCAATTGTTAGGAGGAAAAAAAAAATTGAAATGGGTATTGAAAATATAAGATTGAAAAACAGTAAGAGTCAAGAAAAATGAACCCTTTTCAAAACCCAATTCAAAGAACTGACAAAAACAAGACACGGGTATTGAAATCTAAGAATTCTTAACAAAACTAAGAATCCTTGTCGTGGATGCTCCCGTCGACGGGGTGACGGTGCTTGATGACGAGCACGGGTTTAGGTTTGCTGGAGACAGCCTCTTACACGGAGGAGGAGAAGAAGAATTGGAAATACCGGGAGGGTTGAAGGATTGAAGATTGAAGGATTGGGGTTAGAGTAAAAACAGAGAAGGGGGAAAGAGAATAGGCTAGAAGAAGATTAGGGCAATTTTGATTTTTTCTTTTTATTTTATTGTGCTACGTGTCAAATATTTTTTCATCCAAGAAGATTATTATTCAAATTTAGGGTTTTACATGCATGGTTTTAGATAATGTGGCTTAGTGCATAAAGAACACTTGGATTCCACGACCAAACTTCAATTTACTCCAATCATGTCACTTCTCCTCTTAGCCACTAAACTTTTTATTTTCTTTCAATCAAATCCCGTCTATCATCATTTCATTCAATTTAATCCAGATTTCCAATGCCTCTTTCTACCGCTACACACTTCTAGACATTTAAATTTAATGAATAATTTTAATAGCCAAATTTAGGCTTTATGTAGATCAATTTGGACTTAATTTTAACCATTGATTGGTTTTTTTCAGCCTTAATTATATTAGCATTAACGTTAAGTGAAAAATTCTAACTAATTGATTGCTAAAACAACAACCATCTAAAATAACATAAGCTAAATAAAAAAAAGGGGGGCAAAATGCCAAGAAGTGAGTGAGCATGAGACAAGGCCACCCTTGCAAAAGAGTGAGCAGGCCTTATTAGCATCCCTACGAGTTCAACTGAAGGACAAGTGTCGAAAATCACTCTTGAGAGCACAGCAATCACACATAATCAAATCAGACGCCACGCAAACAAAATTAGAGCCCTAGAGTGCATTATACAACTTTAGAGAATCCATCTTCACTGCAACAAAATCAAAAGCTTGAGACTTAAGTTAGGAGAGAGCTTCTTTAGGAGCCATGACTTCGGCTATCTGAGGAGACAAAAGCTGGTGATGATTGGCTGATAGAGTTTTAATAAACAAACCATTCTCATTCCTAAACAAAGTAGCGAAACCACAAGCATTTCTATTATTAAAAATAGAATCATCAACATTACATTTAATCCTCCTATTTGCCTAGATAGGTTGTCTTACGGTCCAGATAGATCACAACCTATTTGACATATTTTTTAATGAAAATAATTTTTAATGGTGTATAAAATTTTTTATTAATAAATTAATAGATCCGATTATAATAATATTGAATTTAATATTATATATGGGCAAATTAAAAATATAATATAACTAATAAGTTAATATATATAGAAAAATAAAATTGGCAAACCTGTTGGTTTTCCTTCCAATACCTTGCAAAAAAGAAAATAAAAAGGAAATAAGTCATAAATACCTATAATAAATATACCATTATTGTCTACAAATAGAAAAAAAAAATTCCATTATCTATATTAAACCAGTTACCATAGCTGCAAACCAGCTTCATTAGTAATGGGAGCCAAAGCTCTAGAATGGTATAATAGACATTAAAAAAAAGATGCAACCACAAGAATCAAGTATTTATGCATAGTACTTATAGCTTTTAATTAAATAAACCAAACTACATAACAAACAACATGCAAGTTAAATTTGGTCGTATCAACATGCAAATTCCTCATAAAGCTCATGAATACATTAAGAGAATGGAAATGGATAGAAACTCATATGCTAATCGGCCAATGTAGACAATTCAGGTGGATTAAAATTACTTAATATTTCCTACTTTAAAAAAAAAAATATTGGAAAAGAAAAACAATCACCAGTATAACTGCTTTAGATACTTCAAGTTTTGATACTATGAAAGCCACCTGATTTATAATTACTGCTTGTAACAATTACTTATCTTTAGCAGCTACTGATTCTTATTCATCAATGAGTAAAGTATTAAATAAGATTATAACTTCACAATTCTTATTCATCAATGGCTAAAATAAATGCCCCCTTAAATATGCAACAAATACTGAGTTAATGATGTCCTATTTGATTGAAAAGAAGCAAAAAGAGTAAAGGCTCTACTTCTCGCCGTAGAGCGTTGATTCTATTTCACATGGTAAAGGAAAGAACCGGAACTGATGGTTTTACAATGTTGAATAGTTCTGGTAACCACTACACATTACAAAGTAGTTAATGAATTAAGGCAGGAAAGGATGACCTATCAGAGCTATCTCTTGAAATTTGTTAAATGCATCTCAAATAATTAATTACGGATTCAAAAAAAAAAAAAAACTAGCAATATATCCAGGGTATCTTAATGACCCAATAGTCCCTTGACAGATAGAAGAACAAGCAGCAACTAACCATTGGGGAATCCAAAATTCGCATGAATTCAACCAAATAGAAATTCAAATTTCAAAGGCCCTAATGGATTATTGCAATCAACCTATAATGAAGGAAGATACAAGCAGCAAATTGGGACCCGTCCGTAGAACATGAAAGAAGCACAAAAAAGAAACGTGAAGGCGAAAATGAAAATTACTGCAATCAGTTCATACCCATTGAGCCATAGAATGATTGATGGAGAGAACAATTGCGAAGATTGATCGTCGATAGGGCTTCGTGAGAGACAGCTAAATGCAGGAAGAGAATCGAATGGTTATTGATAAACCGGCGACGATTGGACGATGGAGAGGGACAGAGGCAGTGAGCAGGAGAACTGTATGGAGAGAGAGAACGCTGTTTTGTGATAAATCGTCATTTTGATAGGAGATCGGAATGGGCAGGTTAGAATGAATTTGGGAGAGGCTCGTTGGACACCTGATACACCCAAACAAGTTGAAGTTAAGATGGGCAATTTTCGGATTCATCCAACTGCCAATTTTTGGGTTTGGGTTTGCATTGGATTTGAATCACTTTTTTAGGTAGGTTTGGTAGAGTTTTGGATCTCTTTGAGTTTGAATCAATTTTTACTAGGTTTATCTATTGACACCATAATCCGAAACAATTTAGATTATGTGTAAACACCAAACTTAATGTTTGATTAAAATGGTATTATATTTAATTAAGATTTAATTAATCATGTAAAATTCATATTAGGGTCAAAAAAGACAAAGTAGTAATTTAATTTATGTTTGAATGTGAGTTGTTAAGTAAAATAAATAAATTTAAGGGTACAATTGAATAAAAGAAAATAGGTTTGTGGGGTATTTGTAAAAGGACATAAAGTGGGGTTGATTTTAAAAGAAGGATAAAAGAGAGGGGACAAGTTATGACATGCAAAAACATAAGGGAGCTAGAGGAGCTTTTTCACCTACTTTAATTTCTTATTGGTTGTATGTAAGAGAGATACATAAGAGAGCGTGAGTGTTGGTGGAGATTGGGATGGCAAAAGGAGAAGAAATGCATATTTCTTTCTCTCACTCATCTCTCATCTCTTATCTCTCTAAAAGTTCTACATTTCATCTCTATGATTTTCAAGGAAAAATTCTGTTACATGTTATTTGATTTAGAAGTTTTGAAAGGAAATTTGTAAGGTAATAGGTTCATCTCATAATCTCCTTCCTTTATCTTCTTTCTTAAAGTCTAAATACATTTTAATGAGAAAGAAATTTGGATTAAATGCAAGAGTGCATGGCTATTTGTAGAAGGAGAAGGGAGCAGGAAGATCAAGGGCAAAGAAGTTGCAAAAAATTGAAGAGTGAAGTGTGATTTTCGGTCAAGGTATGAGACTTGAAGTATAAGTGTCATGCATGTAAATTTAGATGTTGATTTTGATGGAATTAAGACTTAGTTATAGTAATGAGATAAGGATTTCTGAATATAGTCATGTGAAAGGGTTGAATAGATAAGAAAAGTTAAACCCTAAATTAAAATCTTAAAAGTAGAATGCAAAGACAAATTTTGTAAAGAAAATGTGTTAAAAGTAATCTCTCATTAGATAAATTTTCAATTTAAGTGTATCAAAATGCTTGAAAAGTTCCTTGGTATCAAAAATCTATATTTGAGTTCATCAAACCTAGTGAACTTGTTAGCAGAAATGAAAATTAGGTAATTCTAATTGGGTTAGAAACTAGACTTCCATATCTACCTTTTTTATGATGAAAACAAAGTCTAAATCTACCTTTAAGCCTGTCTAAACTTAGTTTGAAAATCGGAACCATCTGCTACACTGTCATTAGGGATAGTTTTAAGTAATTTTTAATTATCTTGAGATTTAAAGATGATATTAAATTAATTTTTTATGTTCTATAAAATAAAAACATAGGAGAATAAGTTCGTAGAAGGCTGCATGGCCTAAAAATTATGTTTTATAGGTCAAAAATTGCAAACAAGATTAAATTGAAAATCTATCTTTATGCAGAATGCATATCACAGTCAGTACCAAACTGGTAATGACCGTGAGGTCAGTCTAGAATCGAAAGTTCGCCTATGTTGCGGTCAACACTCTTTTGGTAATGACCATGACCCTCCTCTGTTTCACTTAAAAATTGATCTAAAGGTCCCAAATTGATATCAAAGTTTATCTAAACCTTCTTAAATATCTTTAGATCATTTCTAAACATAGAAACAACATATAAGAAGAGATATGTACATTGAATATATGATAATATCATATTATAAAGCAATAGGCATGATTAATTGATGAAGCTTGTATATGGTAATTGTAAGATAAGGTATGTTATTATTTACCTGTTTGAGATAGCATGAACATGATTATATGTGATGATTATATGTCATGCCTATATGTTAATATGTCAAATGTATGACTACAAGGATAATATAATGTAAAGTATTGTAATATGAAGAAATAATTGATAAAACATGATATAACTTGGTGGGTAAGTGATGAGACCACATTGTAAAGCATTGAGTTTGAGGCATGTTATATGGCAAGTTCATGAATAGGTATGTATTGTTACTTGATTGATATAGCATGTCTATGCTCACAGGTGATGCCAAATATTAATATGCTAAAGTACATGAATACATAGAAGTATGTTCAATTTGTCAAAGTGCATGACTACATTGATTTATGCTTAATTACAAATAGCATGTTAAAAGCAAATGATAGCAATTATATATATTCAATTACACGTACATGGCTTGTTATATGAAATGTGCATACATGTTTATGCACTAGAGATGGTATACCTTTTACATGATTATATACATGTACAAGTGGATTTATATAAGCATAAGCTTGATATATGAAATTAACTTGAACACAGTATTGCCTGCAAATAGAGTATGGATAGATAGGCATGCCTATAGGGATAGAGTTATAGCTGCTAGAGTTTAGCCCCGTTTGGGTTATTAAATACAAAGACGGTCCCGTTTGGTCATAAACAGCCCCATTAAGGTTGTTAGCCGATCCCGTTTGGGTCTGCTTGATCGTTCTACAGTATAATTCGGCCTCGTTTGGTTCTAAAGATTTGATATCTTCGAATATCAAGAGTTTTGCTACCTAAGGGTATTTAGAGTTCCCGTTAGCCACTTTCAAAACTTAAGCAGGCTAAATTTCAATTATAGATATGATTACAGCATTTGAATCAAAGTATGAATTGGTCAAATGTTATTGTTGGATTATATGATTGGTTCTAATTACAAAAATTATATCTCAAGTATAAATGTTCAGAGTATATCAATCAACCACCTGAATTATGTATGCTGGGATATTTGTTTATATTTTTTGCCTTATTGATCATATACTTTGAGATGTTGCTAGAACATAAAACTTATTATCATTAATATCTTATGTTATATTTGATGTCATGTAAAATGTCTACCTTTTTATATGTGTTTTTCTCTTATTTATGTAGCTAAGTATGTAATATTATGTGTATTTTTATGCGTTTATGTTCAATTTATGTGTTTATGTTTGTTTTTAGGTTAAAACTGGTGAAGTTGAAGAAAATGAAGAAGATGGTGAAAATTCGAAGAAAAAGATCATGAGTAGTGAAGTGGTTTACGACTCGGACAGTTTTGTGTGACTAGTGAAGAGCCTCATGAGTGGAGAAGGAGTGAAGAAGAAAGAGCAAGCCATTCACGACTAGGCAGCAGTAGTTCATGAGTCGTGAAGGTAGTCACGACTCAATAAGGAGGGCAGTACAAGTCACGACTAAAGCATGAAATCACGAGTCTAGAAGAGTAGTGAGACGAATCACGACTCAGTAGGGAGAAGGGGCTCACGACTCGTGAAGGCATTCACGAGTCGGACAAAGCACCTTTTCTCAAACGATGCCACCTTTTTGCAACCGATCCTTCAGCCAACCATCAAGACTTTTCAGGACAACTTTCCATGATTGACAACTATTCTGAAGGGACATATCTGTAGACTTAATCTCTATAGATAGGGATCTAAGATGCTGAAAGAAGGGAGAAAAATCAATGTTTTTGTCTTTAGAAATATAGTTATTATTTTGGATAAACATTTTTACTTAGCTTTTATTAGATAATTACAAAGGGAAAAGCCAAAGGAACATGAGATAGTTTTCTTTCTCTTGTTTGTCTTTAATTCAATTATATACTTTGGCTAGTTTTCTTTGTACATTATAAATATGCACTAGTATTAATTTGTTTAAGACATGTTTATTCTTATTATGAATGAATTATGATTTACATCCATTTGTGTGCTTTGATTTGCTATGTATGATTGGCCACCATATTTGGCATGTTAGTCAATTTATTCGCAACGAGAGTTGGAATTCTTTGATGGAAAAACAAATGAATGTACTTGAAGCATTGAATTCCTTTAATTTGACTTAAGGAATTCACTTTGAGGGGTTAAAGAATTGGCATAGAGCTTTATCATTTTTGTTTATCTCTATAATGACATGAGAATGCTTATAGACTCTAAATGAAAACATCTTTACTGACAATGAGAGTTGCTTTAAAGAATCTTGGCTAAATTCTCCAGTCACTTTATTTATATAATTATCTAGAACTTGTTCTTAAATGAATTACTATTTCATAATTTTTAATGTATGTTCATACCATCATTTAAGTCATCTTTAATCCAAATTAATTTAATATATCCAAAGTAGTTTAGATATTTAGTTAAATGCATGATCTTTATTTTATTCGTTACCTATCCATCTAGTCTTTATGATTTCAATACAAAATTTACCCCGTTCCCTTTTGAACGATACTCTACTCATCCTATATGCAGTCTAGTGAGACTAAGGGTTCAAATAAATCCCCATCAATATTTGATGCATGTTGAGTGTGTTTATTGATAACAGTTATAAGTGGTCGTCTATCATGAATTGTTTTCGCACTAAGCTTTATATATTAGCATGGATTATTTTATCCATGTAGGTTTAATAGTCAACACTTTTGCTCAGGGATGTTCTCTACATTAGGAAAGGCCAACACAAATATAACAAGAAGTTGATGTAGGGTTTTTCTTAATGAATATATTTTGTATAATTATGCATTATCAGTATATGTATGTAAAGATGTATCTAGTTTGGGCTTGTTGAGTTGTATGTGCTCACTTTTGTAAGAGAAATGTATATGTTTGCCTGTATGATCTAAAGAAATGAACATACCACTTGAGATGCATGCTATAGTACAAGCAAGTATGACATGAGAATGGTGATAGTAATCCCTTAAATGCTTGTGAAATATAGTAAATGAAAAGCGACAAATTTGTATAATGCTAGTATGCATGTGTTGATAAAGAGATAAAGTATTTGAATAGCTATGTAACACCTAATAGATATGTATGATAACTTAAAGCATTCTTGAAGATATAATAACATAGTAAAATGGATTAACAATGCATGACATGGTGATTTGGTTAGGTTTATAGAATCAGGGTGTTACATCAAGATTACCCAATGATGAGAATACAGTATATTTCTGATAGAGAGCACGAATCTTAAAGTTCTGGCCTTGATTTTCACATTTTCATAAAAGGTTTAATGGTTTTCTAAGTGTTTTTTGGGAAGGTTTTGACAAAGTACACCAAAAACCTTTGTTTTAGCCTATGGCCATGATAGATGGAAGTCTATCATAAAAGGGACGGTTATCTGTGGCTATGCCCCTTTAATCCAGGTTAAATCAGGGATATTTTTGTAAATTCTAAGGAATCGTATAAGTGACGTGTCATCTGTCAACTACGGACACCCATCTATGGGTTTATTTTAAGATTTTCCATGTTTTGCAATTTTGAAAATAGAGGATAAGATTTGATTTGATTTATTTTAGATTTGAAGGGATTAATCCTTCCATATCTAGAGAATTAGAGTTAGAGTTGGTCTTTAACTCTTCTTTAGATATGAAAGAAAAATTAGGATTTTCAAAAGGGGGAACCCTTAGAATTTTTAAAAGGAATAGTGTTTTTAAGGGAGAAAAACTAATCTTTTCTCTTAAAACCAAAGTTTAGGGGAATCACTCACACTAAAACACACAAATCTCTGTTTTTTTTACATAGAAATAGAAGATTGAAGTGGAGATTGGCCTTCCAATTTCATAAAATCGAAAATATCTTAAGGGTAATGTTCTAGGTATCAAACATTTTCTCTCAGCTCATATCATAGTCATATGAACATGTTTTTTTATTTTATGATGCCTAATGTATGATTTTATGTTTGTTAATTCAATATGTATGATTCTTGAGATGCTGTATTTAGGCCTGATTACCTAGGACTGTTTAATGCATTAGAATAATATGTTGGGATTTATTTTCCTCCATTAATGTATATGTAGTTCCTTGAGTTAAAATTCAATTTTATACATTATTAGTCATTCTAGATTGATCAAAAGCATGTTTTAGGTGTCATAGTCAGATTTGGCATACATTAGGATCATACAATTGCATATTTAGGGTTTATTTGAGTTTTCCATGCCTTTAGTTTAAAATTTACTTCTTTTGTTTGTCTTTTGAGTGACAAATGGGAAAAAATCATAACAGACAATCGTCTGTTAGTAAGAAAAATAGGATGCCATGATGGTTTCTCCTCGTCCTGTCCCTCCTCTTGCCTGGGGCGTCCATCGATTTCTAGGGGCATCCGTGGCTTTTTTTATTGAATTAATATTATATTTTAATGCTTTCCATATTGAATTAAGTCATTCTCTATATTTATTATTTTAGATTTGTTTATGTGTCTTGGTGAGTGTAGTTTATAGTCTGTATTCATGCCTTTATTTTTAACACGGTTATTCTATTTATTGTTTTAAGTTATTTTGATATTTATTTCTGTTAATATGTTGATTAATTAAGTTTTTTTTTTATGTTTTTTGTGAGCAAATTAGTTTATGCATTTTTGGAGTTCTTGAGAGATGATCATGCATCGAGAGTTGAGCCCCAATCTATTCTTTCATCCTCTCTCTCTCTCTTTTAATTTACATTTAGGTCATTTTACTTATATTGATTTATTTATTTAATTTCAATATTTTGTTTATTTTTGGATGTATTTTCTCTTTGGGAATGTAATAATTTACTAAAAAAGAAATTTTAGCACGTTAACTTAACTAAGTCATTTAAAAGTTTTGTATCTAATTCATTAGGTTTTTTTTTCTAATAAAAATGGATCAATGTCCAATTTTGACCCACAAACCACACTATTAAAAAAGGGAACCTCATTTTTTTCTAAAATTAGGATCACTCATCTAGTGTGTTTATTAAAATCAAGCAAAGGCTCTCCATCCTTTTTTTGTAAATATCATGTATGAGTAAACCAATTTTCCAAAAATTAAATTAACTTCCCATTTTATGTATGTCATTTCATTTTGTATATTATTCTTTTCTTTGGGGAAATTTGCTTATATAATAATTAAGTTTATTTTATTGCTTTATCTACTTGATTGAATATTTATTTAAATTTATCATAATTCATTGTGTGAGAAGGGAGGTAGGAGACTAATGATAAAACTTGATTATAAAAAAAACCAACCAAGATGCAAACCAAGAGTGATGTCTCGAACACTGTTCTTTGTTTAGGCATCAAAAGGTTGAGAATCATTTTCTAAAATTCTGTTGGGTGATGACTCCATGATACCTACCTCTTTAAGCCCACTTTAGATGCCTTCATAGGTTGACCATCAAAAATAGAATGGGTTTAAAACCCTCTCTATTGTGAAGTGGTCAACTTATAAGATATAGTGAGCCTCGATCTAGTCTTGGACCCTAAAAATGAGTCTTTGAGAACTAAATCAAACATTCGAGCATTAGCTCTGATATGCATCATAGAGGTGACTCTATTGGGGACTAAAGAAACCTTACTTCTAAAAGTATCTTGGTTAAGTTCCTTATAACTAAGTTTTTCTTATTAATCATATCTTCCTTCAAAATTGCTTTTTGTGCATACATGTTATAGCCTTAGATTTAAGTTAGGCATCCCTTTATAACCCTTGTGCTACCCTGAAGCACGCCCTACGTTCACTCAATGTAAGGAGGTGACCATTGTCTAGCAAGTGTACTAGATTGGCTAGTAATATAGGAAAATATAGATTAAGATCACAAATATCGTACTCAAGGAAACATGGATTGCTAAGAAGAATATTTATGTATGAATTAAATTAATATGAGATTGTTTCCTAAATATTTTTTATTTAAAGGAAAAAATTAAACTAAATAGATAATTAAACAAAACAAAAACTAAAATTAAACTAACATGAATTAAAAACAAAACAATAATTGAGATTCTCTTGCTAAAGAAACTATTCACCTTAACTTTCATTTTAATGAATTAAATTCAATAGAAACACTAGTGATTATGGAAAAACTAATAATAAAGCTAGATATTTTTATGCAAGAATATCATTCTTAGTATTAAACTCATAAACAAATCTAATACTTAGCATACAGATCTAGTTTTAACTTTCTAAATATTCATTGCACTCTTTTGCAAGTAAATTCAACCCCAATTTATTCTTAGTTCCTCATTTCTTAGTATTAATAAATAATTTCAATACATAATTACCTCAAAATCAGAAATAAATCATGCATTGACACTGCAGAGTTAACCCATGAACATGCAAATCATTAACTATGTCTAAACAGATTTTTAGTTATTGAACCAATAAACCAACAATCAATCTCAACATAATTAAAGATAAGAATATGCTTAAAACTAAGAAATAATCTACTGATCTTGATATTAAAGCTCAAAATAAAGTCATAACAATGAAAATATAAGATTTCAAGTATCCATTAGCAAAAGTAAAGAAAACTACTTACAAAATATATTGAAAACTAAAGCAAAATTAAGAAAAAGAAACAAAAATATAAAATTGAAAAGCTCCATTGATCAACTGTGTATAGAAAACTAGAGAAAACTTTCTGCTTTAATCCTTTGTTATTTACAAACTAAGAAAAAACTAATGTAAACTAAACCTAAACTAATTTGTGTTTTACTACTAAAGTCTCTACTTAATTCCCCTCTTTTTGGTGTTTTGATCCGTTATTTATAGGCGTTGAAGAAGAATCCTGCCTTCTATACTTCTCAATTCACAGCAAGAAAAGGATTCTAGCTAAAAAGGAAGTTACATCAAACTTGGATACTTGAATGCATAACCAAATAGGTTGAAGCTTTAAATTTTTTTGCTGCCGTGTGTGGAATTCCTTCATGGGCTGCACAACTGTGCATGATTTTCCTTTTTCCCTTGAATGACCATGCAAGACTTCACTACACTCAACGTAATTCTTTAAATCTTGCTTGTTTTACACAATCTCTTTATACACGACTATTTAAACTTTCATGCACGGCATTGTTAAACATCTGTGGACTGAACATAAGAATTTTTGGCTTCACTTTCTCAAAATTACAGATTTGACCTAGACCTTTCCAATTCTTTCAATTAAACCCCTTTTCCTTCATTTTTGCCTTAAACAACACCAAAACTTACAATTAACCCTTAAAACACAAATTTAACAAATTAAACCAAAATTTAACTAAATTAAAGATAAATAAACTCAATTAAACAACTAAAATCATACTAAAAATATCATATAATTCACAACTACTAGAAGGTGTCAAGGAGACCCACTAGCCTAAGTTTAGTATCAAATGGTATATGAAATGGTAATCTATCGGTCGTTATGCTCGTGATGAGCTAGATCTATTAACAGAGATCATGTTTGGGTAACCTTAAAGTTTCATCACCTTGACTCAAGCTCATGTAATGACAATAGCTCTTTTCCCTAGGTTATATAACCATTATAACTTTTGCTTATTATATGGGCCCTTATGTATTGACCAAACTTAAGCAAATTAGAAGGGTACCAATTAGAGGCTACCATATCCTGATGGACCCAACTCGATCTATATGAGTTAGTCATAATAGCCAAAAACCCATACGTTTACGATTTCAATTAAAAGAGGTTATGCTGTTGGTTTTCTACCATACACCATACACATCAATTGGATATCTTATTGACCCATGGCTAAGCCCACCTAGGAAAGAGACTACATGAACTTTGGTGTAGGAGTAATAAGGTTAGAAGGCTTTGTCTATATTTTTGTGTGATTGAGATTGATGTCCAACGAAAAATGTTCATTACATTCATACATCATATACATACCATGCCATGCATCACTCATCATGCATCATTCCTAACATTTGATTAATACAACCATCATAGCTTTATTTTGGTGGTTCAAAGAGTCATACGATCACCTTATCCGAATATCTATGTCTGAGCTACCAAGGTTAAGGTCAGAATTAAGTTCAAGGTTAGAATAAGAGATCAGTTTAGAGTTGAGTTTAAACCAGTTGTCAGGAAGTAGCCAAGAAATAGAATCAAAAAATGGATGATGAGCAATTGAATGAGACTGAAAGAGTTATAGATAAGGTAGCAAGGCTCACGTCCTTGAGGAAAGGTTAGCCGCTTCTATTTCGAGGCCTTTAGCGATAAGAGATGAATTGGATCTGAGGCTAGATAAGAGGTTCTAAGATTTTAAAGAGAGGATGATGGCTATGATTGATGGAATGATGGCTTTTTCAACACCAAACACTAGAACGTAGCCTGAAAAACCTACTAATGAGATAACAAAAGCAATGCACATTGGGAATGCTACCATAATAGATGCTACTATGCATTGAGATCCACCAATGAGCAAAATGTGGCATGAGCCAAAAAATGATTATATCAAAGAAGAATATGAGGATTATGACCCTTCCATGATGAATGTGAAGAATAGGGGTCCTAATGTTAGGGATAAATGCATTCAAAAAAATGGAGAAAAAGATTAAAGCAATGTCTAGGTTATTATCTGCTGGAAGAGGAATGAACCCTAAAGATAGGGATTTAGATAGAGATGAGCCACTACCTCAGAAGTTCAAAATGCTTGATCTACCTAGATTTGATGGTACTTCTGATCCTTCTATGCATGTCAAGTAGTATAGCCTGATCATGAAGGGGACCACTCTAACTAGGAAATAAAAGGTGGAATATTTTTATTTTAGTTTAACAGTTTTGGTGATAGACTGGTATCATTAGTTGGATGGATGCACTAAGAAGGATTCCTTAAGCAGTACAACTATAGTATAAGGATAAAGGTCAATTTAAAAGACCTTGAATTGCTACAACAAAAGCATGGCGAGTCCTTTCATGAGTATTTAGCAAGGTGGAGGAACCAAATAATGGAGATGAAGAGAAAGCCTAATATAGCTAACCAGATAAGCCTTTTCATTCAAAATGCAAGTCCCTACCTAAGGGATGGCTTGAAAATGAAGGTATTGAAAGTTTGAAAATCCTTAAAAGATATAGCCATAGAAGCTAAGGGTGAGTATTTGGCCAGAAAGGCCAATAATGAAGGTACAATGAGGAACTTTAGCAATAACAAGACAATCAAAAGTAGCAGTGAGGTGAATAAAAGTGGAAAGATAGTTGAAGTGTCTGCTACCGAGGTTAGTTAAAGGCATAAATCTAACCTTAATAAGTCTTTGTCTTGGATTTTAGATTAGCTATGTAAGGAAGGAAAGTTACAACCATTGCCATCGAGACCTGCTAAGAGTCAAGAGATACTCCACCATAAAGAGGATCAATACTGTGCTTTTCATAATCATTTCGGGCATCTTATTAATTATTAGGGAACCTTAAAAATAAGATTTATGATCTAATAGACAACAAATAGATTTTAAATACTGAAAAGAGAGAAAATAATAAAAAAGAAGGGTATAATGTCATACCATTTCCAATGTTCATGATTGGGTCTAATCTATCTGAGTGGTATGTGATGAGAGACCTATATAGGAATGAGTATGTGGTTGTTACTTGTTCCATCCCCAAAGTAACAAAGCCAAGTGAAGAAAATCAGCTAGTTTCTAAGATTGATTGTTGGGATTCCCCATTAAAAGCAAAGATGAAGGGTTATGGTACCCATTGATATCTGGAATTCAGATAGCGAAAGTGAGGAAGAAGTGAAGGAAGAAAAAAAGTAAAAGCGATCACTAGAAGTGGAAGGGTATCCCTGAAATTGAGAAATAACCAGCTCCTACTACAATGCCCATAGAGAATGAAACTAAGGAGAATCAGATAATAAAATAGCTAAAGAAGACACAGGCCTAGATTTCCATTTAGAATTTATTGGAAGCCTTAAGTGAGTCTACTGTTAATACTACTATTTCACCATCAAAACTGTTATATCTAGTTAAAGGAGGAATAAAAGAGAATGTTGTGTATTCGAATGTTGATTTACTTGCTAAAGGTAGAAACCACAATCATCCTCTATATTAAGGCTTAAGTGAATGGTAAGCATATGGCATGCGTAATGGTAAATGATGGATCTTCGATCAATATATGTCTTTTGGGTGCAATTCCTACTTTTGGGTTGAACGAGAGCATGTTAAATAAGTTTGATTTGATTATTCGAAAGGCAAGCTACTGGGACTTTGAAAGCTGTAGTGAAAACAGTGCCAATTGAAATTGAAGCTGAGTTTGTGGTATTACCTACTCTTGCCAACTTTTTTATACTACTTAAAAGGCTATGGTTGCACAAGTTAGGGGGAATTCCCTCTATACTGTATCAAATGATCAAGATACCTCACGATGGTTAGGTGGTCACCATTAAAATTACAAAAGAGAATTTGGTATCTATGCTAGAAATAGTTAAGTAGCCTTTTAATGGGTTTCATGTGTCTATAATCAGTGATAAAGAGAATAAATATGGTTTTGCTGATAGTTCACAAGAATAAAAATGCTAAAAAAGATATATTTCTTACCTAGAGCCAATTTAGGAAAGAATCCTCAAGGGCCTCAGAATGCTATCACCACCAAGGGATATAAGGACAGAAAGGGGTTAGGCAGCACTAGCCCTGGTCTGAAGGGTAAAGGAAAGGAAGCAACAAAAAAGATGCCTCACATTCCAAGGAGCTTGATACCAGCTTTAGGGGTATGCCTTTATTGTGGAGAGAATAAGCCTCATTTGGTGGAAGATAAGATATTACCTAGTTTTGAGCTATTCAATGCTTTCTTTGATTGGAAGCAAGGGATTATCAAGCCAGTAGATATTTTCTAAGATGAAGAGATTTTTTTGCATCATTCAGTTTGGAACAATGAATTGTCTAAAGAGATCATGATCGAAAAATTGCATGTTGTTCAAAAAAAGGATAAAAAGAAGGTTAAAGCTAACAAGGCACCCAAGCTAAACCTAAACGCTAGAAAGGAATTTGCCATAGCCAAGACTGAAGAAGATACTTTAATTGATATTGTTTATGTTCTATAACTTTTTTATGAGAATAATGATTTTTTATTATATTAATAAGATGAACAATTTCGCTTACTTGTGTGATGTTTTTTGTGATTTCAATATGCATAATCATGATCATGAATCATTTATATTTGATATTAACTCAACAAAATATACCCATTTAATCTTGAAATAAAAGGAAATTCTAAAGAAATCTTATTAGCAGCACATATAACTCATAAAGTGAGAGAAATATTTGAGAGAATATTGAAAAAATATGAAAGAATTTTTGCCTGAACTTATAATGACATGCCGGGAATAGATAGAGAGACAGTTGAGCATGCCATCCTAACCTATCTAAGGTACAAGCCAGTTAAGAAGAAGCCATAGGGCCCCAATTTATACCCTAGTAGTAATCGAATATGTTTAGGATGCGTTAGGAATGTGATGCAAAGAGATAAGTTTTTAAAGGGTAGTAAAAGACCTAGAGGGAATTAATTTAAAAGCCAAAGGCAATATGATAATTTTAAATTGAAATATGCATATGTATAATTAGAAGGAAATATTAAATTAGGGGCATAATTAAAAGAAGAGACATAATAGGGGTGTTAATAAGGAAAGAAGAAAGAGGAAATGAGACAAGTGGGAATGTTTATAGACTCACATATGAGTCAAAAAGTGGGGACCACTTAACTCTCTAAAATTCTCATGAGAAAAGGAAAAAATTTAAGAGAAAGAGGGATAAAAAGGGTAGCCATTTTTCTTAAAAACAACCCTATATACTCTTTAGTTAAAGCTTTGGTCAAGAGTAATAAGTTCCGTTTTCTTCTTCTTTCTTTGACTCAAAAAGAAGGCAATTAGATATTAAATTGAGGTAATAGATGATTATCTACATTTGTAAATTATGCTATATTAAAGAACAAGCAACCAAGGGAAAAGAAAAGGATAGAGGAAGAGCTTGAAGAAGGTGTAGCCTACTAAAAAGGTATGAGAACTTCTTATGACTTTAGATGTGCATACTTGTGTATGTGACATGAAGAATAAGATATTAGATGCTAGAATGAGGTATTATCATGGAAATTAAGTTCAAGGATGCTTGAGAATCAAAATAGAAAAGTTGTTCTTGAAATCACTAAAATCTATCTTAGGACTCAACTAACCAATCCAAATTGTTTTGATTATAACTCGAGCTACAAGAATTCAAATTGAGTAATTCTAATTGGAATAGAAACTAAACTCACAAATCTAGATTTCGGATGAGAAGTAGAATTTTGAATCCCCTTGTAAGACGATGAAAAATGAGCTTGAACTCTAACTATGTCTGTTGCCTTGCCATTGGGAGCGGTATATGTTATTTAATGAATATTTAGAGATTTATAGGCTTAAATGGAATGATTTGTAATGTTTTAGAAACTAAAGACACAAAGGAAAGACTTTGTAGAAGACACTTTTCTTGAAAACATCGTTTACTAAGTCTAAAATAGCCTACAAGTTGAACCCAAAAATTTGGCTTTAGGATTTTTAGGGTAGAATGGACTTCAGGGTCACCACCCATTTGGTAACAATTGTGAACCCCTTTCAAAACTAAATTTACATCTATCTCACGGTTACAAAAAATCATTGGTCACTGTGACCCTCCGTTGTTTCCTCCAATACTTGATTTTTAGTCCCCGAGATGTTACTAACTCTTGTCTAAACCTCCCTAAATATTTTTAGAGCATTATAAACATAAAAATAAATGTAATTTGTGACATTAAATATGTGAGGAGCATAATGGTACATGAGAATAAAGTTTTAGAATGAACATTAATACTAGAAGATATGAATATATACATGAAGGGTTGAAGTTGTATATGAATATACATAAATGCACATATGGATATCCATGAATTATGACATTTCAATTAGATGATGCACGTGTATATATGTGTCTATATTATTGAAGTTATACAATGATATTAGAGTTATACTATTATAATTATTTATGAATAGGAGTATGAATGATAACATATGAGCTTGAACATGCATTGATATGTAGATGTTCTAATGAAATCATACATTAATGTGCTTATAGTTACATAATTAATTCTAATACATGAAAATAAGATGTACTATATTATAAAGGTATATAGAAATGAATGAATATGCATATGATTCCTTGTTCCTAGACATGTTCATGCAAATGAGCTATAGATATATGTATGTGTGTGTGTATATATATATATATATATATACAACATGAAAGGAAGAAGTAAAGAAGTTAAAGTAAATAGTTATAGTTACATGCATTTATGTCTAGTACTACAAGAAAAATGCAATTTAGCAACGAAAAATAGCAACGAAAATTGATATTTTTTGTTGCTAATAAAAAATAGCAACGGAAAATGAATTCCATTGCTAAATTCAACCAACTCATTTTCGGTGAATTGGTAATTTTTTAGCAACGAAAAAGTCAATTCCATTGCTAAAATTAGCAACGAAATTGAAATTTATGTTGCTAATTTTAGCAACGAAAATTTCAATTCCGTTTGCTAATTTTAGCAACCAAAAGTCAATTTTGTTTTTTTCATAAGCTGCATAATTTTGCATATATACAAAATGAGACTAGTTCTTATGTTTTTCAAGGAATAAATTATAGTTCTAATGTGGAAATCAAGCAGGGATTTGTGACAAGGTAGTCATTTGAATTTACACCAGTAGTCCGTGCTAATACATAATTTTATATATGTTTAATGAGACTAGTTGCTAGTCAGAAGCCCTCTCACGTAGTAATTATGGCCAACAAATAGTGTTTGACCATGTATTTACTTCAAAAGATTTAACAAGCCTGTTATAGAATAAGGAAGATTTAACATATATGATTACCATATACAGTTCATAAGACACCAGAAACAACATATAGAGCAATAAAAGAAAACCAACCATAACAGACCCCAAAGAATACGAGAAAATAAGCCTAAATGGATTATTTTTACGTTACAGACTATTTTGGTCATAACTTTTGCTACAAGTGTCAGATTTCTTATTATAATATGTTTTCGGAAAGCTCGTTTCGAGATGGACATTTATTATAAAGCAAAGCTCCCGAATGGCATTTTTCAGGCTTAAAATATGATATTTAGGTTGTCATTTTTCAGTTTAAAGTTTTTAGGGTTTTTCAGGGACATTTGGTCTTTTCTTGTTTTCACGCATATAAATTATTTTCCTTCCCTAATTCAAGTGAAATGAATCCATATCTTAATCATATAATTTAATAATAAATTTAAATATAATTATTTATTATTTTAACACTATCTAAAATAAAACTGATTACAAAATATTAGCACAATTGTCCAATTAACAAATATATTATCTAATAAATCAAGCGAAAGAGAAGAAATAATAGTATCCTACCTCTAGGCTTCCCAATATAGCCATTAAAGATCCAGTGTGCTTCCTTTTTTGGTTTCTTGATTAAAACACTGGTTAGAGATCTGCAGAAGTTGAGATTGAAGATATTGTTTTAGACTTCATCCATAAACATTGAAAATTTAATATTATCCTGTAGATGTATCTGCCAAATAATTATGAATCTCAATAAAACAACATAATTGTTTTGGAAATTAGTAATTTAGAAATAGAATCTGCAAGTATCTTGCTAATTTGGAACAAGTGACTCAATCTAGAGCATTTATCATGACTTAAAAAGATCCAAGAAAAACAGCTGGAAATGAATTAGAATGGCAAAACAAATTTCCATGCAAGCTTTTATGAGAAGATGATCATGTCAGACGTCACTCTCCTTCACAAAAGCCAAACTTTTCTTATGTTTTTTCAGATCACAAATATGTCTTGTAATCACCGATCATCAATTGGTAAAGAAAAAGAACAAAAAAGATAAAACAAACAAAAAAGATGCCACAGATAAGTACATAAAAATAGAATTTTATCATTTCAGGCCATCGTACAAAAGTTTAATGCCATACTAAGGAAACTAAAGCATCTAGATCAATAAAATTCCTAGAATCAATCATATATTTCTTGTAGCTTCATTATTGGATTTCAATATGCATAAATGGAACCTTGATAGAAAAGCTTAATAAGAAAACCACCATCTCTAAAGAAATCATATTCTAGTTCTAGTCCAAACAACAAACAAGAATGCAGAAACTAGATACTATATATATAAAGAAAAGGAATCGATTCACTTTTCTTTCTATCAAAGCTACTGTTAGGCAAAGAAGCAAATACCTTAAGGGCACAAACTAAGCATAATCATAAAGAGACAACAATCCACACAATTATAACTTTTAGCTAAGAACATATTATTTAGCAACAATAATTTCAATTCGAAAAACGTAAAAATCACAAGAACCCAAGTTAAATAATAACTCTGTTTAAACAACAATATCAAATTCGTAAACTCATAAGCACCCAAGATCCAAACTTTATTGTTCCCATTAAAGTAAAAATACATAAAAGAAGACAAATTCCAAAAGCTAAAAGAATGAAAGAAGAGCATTACCTGAAACAAAATCTTAACACGTTCAAGAGGAGCAACAACTGTCTTTGCAAAACCATCAGCAACACCCCCAGCCACTATAAATAAAAAAAAATCAAGAGATAACACAATGAATTTCTACAAAATTTTATATATATAGTGAACGATTTAATTTAAGGATAATAACTTCTTCTTCTTCTTCTTCTTACTCCTCTTGAAACAGAGATTTGAAATGAATAAATAAATAGAAAAAAGGAGAAAAAGGTCAGAAACTACGGACCCTTGAAAGCAGCAGCAAAGAGAAAGGAGATGATGAGGACTCACGGTCGTCCGGTCACCGGATAGTGGCAGATTTGAGGAAGAACGGAGCAAAAAGTGGTAGATTTGAGAAAAAGAAAATGCCAAATCGTGAAAAGAAGAACAGAAATGAAAGAAATAGGGGTTTTTCTTATATATATTATTTTTTAGCAATGGAATTTAATTTCGTTGCTATTTTAACAATGATTTTAAATTTAGCAACGAAAATTAGCAATGGAAAATAATTTAGCAACGGAATATGGCGGCACTTGGCAGCGGAAAAAAATTTGAGATGAAAATTAGCAACGAAAATTAAATTCCGTTGCTATTATTTATACCTTCACTAAATCCGACATAAAATAGCAACGGAATAAAAATTCCGTTGCTATTATTTATACCTTCACTAAATTCGACATAAAATAGCAATGGAATTAATTTTCAATGCTAATTTTCATCCCAAATTTTTCTCGCTTTCAAGTGCCGCCATTTTTAGCAACGAAAATTATTTTCCATTGCTAATTTCCATTTCTATATTTTGGCGCTAAAATCTCCCTCCTTTTTAGCAATGAAATACAACCATTTTGTATTCCGTTGCTAAATCCCTAAAACTTCAACCAATTTTAGCAACAAAATTTATTTTCTGTTGCTAAATAGCATTGAAATTGGTATTCAGTTGCTAAATTAGCAACAGAATGAATTTCGTTGCTATTTTTCAGTTGCTATTTGGCTATTTTCTTGTAGTTTAGGTTATGGATAGATAGGCATGCCTATAAAGGTATATTACAACTACCATAGTTATGACCCCATTTGGGTCCACAGTTTGTCCCTGTTTGGGACCATAGTCTTAACCCCGTTTAGGTCCATAGGTTTCATACCTTTGAATATCAACAAGAATAATACCTTTAGATATCTTTATTGTACCTTTGGGTACCACAGTATCGCCTGTTATCCACATTTATAGAAAGGTGTAGACTTACTATAGAATATAAGTAAAGCAATATAAGAAGAAATATGACAGAAATCACTTTATATTTCATGATTTAATCCATATGTTACTTTTATATAAGCCTAAGCATAGTAAATAAAAATGTGAAGTTGGTTGAGATCATATTTTAATATGAAATATAAAGTATTATAAGTATCACATGTATACAATTATTACTGTAATTACATGATATTTTATTCATTTAATGATGTAACGATATTGCTTAATACTTTGATTACAATACTATGTTATTGCATGCTTAATACTATATTCATATATGTGTGTGTGTGTGCATTGACAACTTCTATGAGAGGTCTTCATAGCTTATGTTTCCCACTAAGCTGTATAACTTAGCATAGGTGTTCATCCATACAGGTACTAAATTTAAGATCCTTCAATAGGAATAAGTTATGCATCAGCAAGGCCAACATCGATTTTAGGAAGAGTTATTGTAGCAAGTTAATGTCTTTTATAGTATATTATAATTACTTCCTTGTATTAAATGAATTGTAATATAAAAATAACATTATAGTATGAATTGTAATAGATTTCATTTACATTTTTTAACTAGAATATGTGTTATTTTGTGTAGTACATTATATATATAGTGATGGGAAATGAAGGAAACTAAGGTGAACATTGTAGAAGCTTAAGCGACTTAGGTTTGGAATGGGCTAAAAAGGTTAAAGATAAAGTGAGGAAACAAATAGAGGCCAAGTTCCTAATAAAGGTCCAATACCTAACATGGTTAGCAAATGTAGTCCCTTTAGCAAAAAAGGATGGAAGGTTTAGAGTTTGTGTGGATTATAAATATTTGAACAAGGCTTGCCCTAAGGATAATTTCCTCTTACCTCATATAGATGTCTTGGTAGATATTACAACTTCCTATATCATGTATAGCTTTGTGGATGGATATTTCGGGTACAATCAAATTTTGAATAAGATTGTGTTTAAGATTAAGATAGCCTTTATCATAGAGCAGGATACCTATGCTTATTGAGTTGTGCTTTTTATGCATAAGAATGCAAGAGCCACCTATCATAGGATGGCAACTAGGATATCAGATAACTTGATCCATAAAAAGTTAGAGGTGTATGCGGACTATATGATGATCGAGTTCATTACCCAAAAAGCCCATTTTGAGGCAATAGAAAAGTTCTTTCATAGGATTGACAAGTACAATCTTCATCTTAACCCCAAGAAATGCATATTTAGAGTTACTTCAGGTAAGCTTTTATGGCACATAGTAAGCCAAAAAGGGATAGAGATAGATCTTAACAAGGCAAAAGACATCAGGGAAATACCTGTACCTTAGAAGGAGAAGGAGGTTAGAGAATTTCTAGGCAAGATCCAATACATAAGCAGATTCATAGTCAAGTTGACTTCAATCTATGAACCAAGTTTCAAGCTACTTAGAAATGATCAGCCAATGGTTTGAAATAAAGATTATCAGAAAGCATTCGATGCCATCAAGGAATACCTTTTACATCCACCGGTGCTGAGACCACCATAGGTAGGTAAGCCTTTAATCTTGTATTTGGCCACAGAGGATAGTTTAGTATAGGCTGTGATGCATCAAAAAGATGACTTTGGAATCAAGTACATAGTTTACTAATTCAACAAAAAGTTTTTTCCATATGAAGCTAAGTATATAGAAGTTGAAAAGATATGTCTAGTAGTATATAGAAGTTGAAAAGAAGTTGAGGCATTACTTTTATTCCTGCAAAGTATAAGTTGTGGCTAAACACAATCCTCTTAGACATTTGCAGAAAGTACCCTCACTTCTAAGGAAGATGGATAGGTGGTTAATCCTTTTATAGGAGTTTGACATTGAATGCATCATTAAGAAAACCATTAAAGGTAGATCTATAGCATAATTCTTAGTTGATTAGCCACTGAAGGGAGAAGAGATAACCTATGAGTTTTTCAATGAGGATATCATGGCTATAACAGTTCAGGGTTGGTAGATGTACTTTGACAGGGTTGTGAATAACAAAAGAGCCATAGTTAGAGTTATTTTGGTAACCCTGGAGGGAGAGAAGCTGCCTTTAGCCAAGAAATTAAGGTACAAAGCAAAAAACAATGAGGCAGAGTATGAAACTTGCATCTTTGGGCTGGAAGCCTTACTTGTTGTAGGGAAAAAGTCTACAAAAGTATTTGGAGATTTCTCTTTGGTAATTTATCAAGTGAAAGATGAATGGTCATTAAAGGAAAAATGTTGATTGCCTTACATTAAGTGTTTGAAGGCTTTAAGTAGCTAGTTTGTGATTTGCACTTTTAAGAATGTGCCTAAAGAAGAGAATCAGTTGGTAGATGCCCTAGCCACTTTGGTATCAATATGGGATAACCCAAAAGGAGTAAGTATGAAGCCAATGTTAATCTCGAGTTTTAACAAGCCATACTTCGAAGCTGGGCAAATAATGGACATTGAGGTGGATGATGGGAATCCTTGGTATTATGACATTTAAAATTACTTAGAGAGGTTAGTATTTCTAGAGGAGGCTACTAAAAAAGACCAAAGAATGATCCATAAACTGTTAACTCAGCTTATTACTGTAGGCAAAGTGCTCTATAAGAGGTAATATGATGGTATCCAACTAAGGTGCTTGAATGAGAAAGAGGCTAAAAAGGTTATAGAAGAGGTGCATATGGGAGTATATGGAGCTCCTATGAATGGATTAGCCTTAGCAAAGAAGAATATATGCTAGGGATTCTTTTGGCTTACAATAGATATTGATTTTTCAAAATATGTCAAAGATGTCAGTTGTGCCAATAATACATAGACTTAAGTCACTTCCCAGTCTCTGAGTTTTGTAACCATACATCGCTATGGCCTTTCGCCATATGGGGCATAGACATCATGGGTATGATCCATTTGTCTATGATATATAGGTATAGTCTACCTCACCATATAGTGTATGTTAATGTATTGCAATTCTCTAAGGAAACTAAGCAAATGCTCAGGAAATATAGAGTTTAACATCATAGGTCCTCCCCTATTGATCTTAGGCAAATGAGGCAATTAAAGCAGCTAATAAGAATTTTAAAATGATTTTAGCTAAGATGGTTTCAACCTATAAAGATTGGGCTGATAAGCTACCTTTTGTATTATAGGGTTATAGAACTATAACCAAACTTTAATAGTGGCTACCCTATTTTCTCTAGTGTATGAGATAGAGGTTGTACTGCCAGTAGAGATCGAACATCATTCTTTAAGGGTGGTTTTAGAAGCTGAATTACCAGAGATAGAGGTTATTACAACTTAATCAACTAGATAAAGATAAGATGCGAGCTTACTACTACAATCAAATTTATTAGAAGAGATTAGCTCGCTCATTTGGGAAAAAGGTTAGGAAGCATCCTTTGAAGGAGGGAGATTTAGTTTTCAAATAGATAAGACTTAGGATCCTAGACATCCAAAGTAAGTTTAGGCCTACTTGGGAAGGACCTTTTGTGCAAAAAAAGTTATTGTCTAAAGGAACTGCTATTTTGATTGACAGCGATGATAATGAGTTTAAAGAGCCGGTAAACATTAACAAATTAAAAAAGATTCCATGGCTAAAATTCAAAAGAGAAAAAGAAGAGAACAAAAGCCCTATGGATTAAAATTTGGAAAAAAATGATGGCCTTGCTAAAATTTAGTGCCTCGTCAAGGTGAAAATTGAAAAAAGGCATCCTAAGAAAAAATTAGAGGTTGAGAGAAAATAATCAATCAAGAAAATATGAGAGGGCTAATTGATGATAAGAGTCTTGATGATTTTGAGATTTCATTTCAAGATTAAGTAATATGTGCCATTGAGATAATGATTGAATAATGATCATATGTACTGAATCAGAAGGGAAAACCATATTTGTATCTAAAACATTATTAATATATTCAAAAGTAGTCATTTTCTTTTCATGAGTTCAAGCTTTAAGATTTTTAATGAAACAAAAGCATAATCTATGATAGTATCTTATCTAGTCTATTTGTATCACACTACTCTCTTCCTCTAGTACCTAAGCAAATACATCATATTGTCGATCGTTGGACTCATGACCCATTGCTTGTATATGATGGAGGTAGTGAAGTCATTGGCACTGATCTCATGTATGATAGTCTTTACATGAAGCCAAGCCCAAATGTTTTGATAATAACCTATCAAAAAAGAAGTACAGAGTGGAATACCAAAAAAAGCTAACGGGCACCTGACGGTCCTTATACTAGTGAGCACAATGAGAAATAATGTAAAAGATGGTCCGATATAATCCACACAGAGGGATGCATCCAAAAGGTCCATCCCAAACTATAGAAGATATAGACAACTAAGGACATCTAAAACTAATATCACCATCTACTAAATCCAACCAGATAACTCCTTCATAGGTCGAATGAAACTCATATTACCTATGCCTAAGGATATAATGCCCCAGTGGATAAGTGATTATAGCTCTAAGTAAAGGGGGAGGCTCCAACAGTAGTTTCAACTTCAGCTTCTCTTATAGCCACTCCTAAAAAAAGAAAAAAAAGTTGTTAGGGTGAGTTAGATTCTTCTTAGGAAAAAATAAGGTAAGGAAATACATGAAAATCTAAAAAAGATGCACTTTCCAATAAGAAAAGCTAGTGTGACAACCCACAAAGGGTGCATTACCTTTGAAACAATGACATACTTGGAGCAATAAGGGACTATATGTGAAGTGGGCAATAGTACTAGCATGAATAGCATCAATGTCGATGATTGTCTCTGCCAAAATCAAAGGAAATAAGGTACAACCTCTATCCACATTGCTAAAAATGCCATAGTATCCAATCAAGTCATTTACGCACACTAATAGGCATCGAGCAAAGCAATGCAGCAAAACCACACGAATCTAGAATGTGGGCATATTATTGAAATCACCCAAGGCATTAACCAGCCACTTAAATAAAAAAGTATCCCCTTAAGGTACCAGGCCTCTGGCCTTAGAAGGAAGAAAACCTAAAGCTTGGGCCACCTCTCTAGGATAATTAGGAACAATAGAAAGCAAACAAGGTTAAGTGCTAAGAGCAAATCTCGCACCAACAATCTTAGAAAATTCCTCAGGCAGAAGGCATAACTCCTGGTGTTTAAACCTAAAAACATGCAATCTAGGGTCCCATTATCGGGCAATAGAAAAGATCAAGGCTTTATCTAGTTTTACCCTCCTTAAGAATCTCAGGCTATGGAATGGGGCCAAAATGGGGTCTTCCTAAGTGTTTGGGTCATCCAATAACCTATTCAATTTTGTTGTAGCTAGGGTCTATGTGATAAAATGTTTAGGTGGTCTAGAAGCCGAAAGTGATGAAAATAAATTGCAATAATGAGAAATAAAGAAAAATAAATGCAAGAAAAATAAATAATAATAAAAACTGGAATTTGAAAGCCAAAGGAAAGAGAAGAAGAAAAAAATACCTGAAAGAGAGCTCTCTTGGAAGACAAGGTCAAAAGGCATAAAGGCTAAAGAAAAAAATCAAGATATTTATAGAAAATAAGTGATAGATGCTCGTCCCTAGAGGAGTAAGCCATGGCTTGCCCATTTGTCAACCCTAGATTGCCCTAATGAATCTTTCTCTGTATGTCCCATGCATTGCACTTACATTTTTCTCATTCTCCTTATTTTCATTTTGTTGGTTCAAAGGACCCACTGTTATTATGGAATCTTTCAGAAGATTTTGAATTCAAAGAATTTAAAAATTTGAAAGTATTTAAATTCAGGGAGTATTTCATAAATAAATAAAAAAAGAGAAGAAAAATAAAATAAAAATAATTCATGTACGAATAATGCATAAATGTAAATAATAAGATGTAAAAAATAAATAAGGGTAAGAAAGTGAATGCTCTGGAGGGGGAACAACCACTAGCACCACTACAAGCAGTAGCACCACCTAGATCTCCCAAGCCTTCGGCCTTCCTTTCTCTATCTAGACCATCCTATAGCAGGGGATCAGGGCCTTCACAGTAGTTTTATTTTTGTATTTAGGGAGTTTTAAAACTTTGGAACATTTTGATGCATATAAAGATTATGACATTTATATATGCATTTCTTAATATTTCATTTATGTTGTATTTATGATTGATATATTTGAAATAGAAATACCTTATAAAAATGACAAAAAAAATGCATGATTAAAGTAATAACACGGAAAATGAAAAGGATAAGGCAGCAAAATAAATGACAAAAATAAATCAACCATAACCAAAATGATAAATGTAAAAAAAGAACATCAATTTCAAAGAACAAGGCACTAATATCACACCTTTTCTCACAAGTACTCAGAATCCTCTTAAGAGGTATAAACCCAACACTCCGTAGAACCTAAAGGAGACATATTGTCTAATTATACAATGGGTAATATACCCACTCTAAATTGGATCAGAAGGATAAAGTATTTGTGAATGGGGGATGATGCCAGCTCTAAAATGGATCAGAAGGATAAATTATTTGTGAATGGGGATTGGATAAGAATTTGTTATTACTCCTTGGTCATGGCTCCAAGATACCCATAAAGCTACAAGAAGTCACTTGAATAGGTTGAAATCAAAAGAGATACACAACAAAGAAAAGTACGAATATTTTTTAACTTTAGAAGGATTTAAAGGAGATGGTCAGAAGTCATTCCTATTGTAGCACCCTTATCCTATAATCTGTACATATCACTTTATTTAGTATTAATTAAGCATGCTTATTATAACATTACATCTGTTATTCTACTAAACAGATATATAAAAGTTAACTATTAGAAGCTTTACTTACAGGTGCGTCTCATTATCATCAAATATTACATATACAAAACATCTATAGTAATTACAAAATTTCCAACATAATTAACGTTTCCATAACTACAAAATATAAGGACAAAAAGAAGATTCTATTATTAATCTTCTAAGACTTGTGTTGGCCAACCTACTGTAGATATCAGTCCTAAGAGAAAGTCCTAGCCCTACAACCTACACGGATGGAACACCCGTGCTAAGCTATAAAGCTTAGTGGGGAACTAAAATCATGATAAACGACCACTCACAGTGATCGTCAACAAGCACACAACATGCCTCAAATATAACAATGATTTATTTCAAGAAATTATACATTTAAATTCACTTACAGAAATCATAAAGTTCAATGGTAAGAATTTGTATTGACGTTTCAATCACCATATATGATTATACGAGCTCCAACATCCCTTGGACTTAAGTTCAAACTATTGATAAAATTATTATTTTATTACTCAATGCATAATCATAAAAGTATAGTTATCTATTATTAATTTGATAAACAATCTTCACAAGTATTGAAATTATCTTACTTCTATTCTTATATGTCTAGGATATAAACATATTAGAATTATACAACAAATCAACACATCCAATTACCATGAGATTATAATATTACTACAAGCTTACTTTATGTTCCATAGTTCCTTCATCAATCATGTATTGGCATACATATAGAAATAAGGTTTATGATCACAAGGCATATATATATATATATCATTAATTTAATCAAAGTATTAATATAATGCAAATTCATCATTTAACAATTAGCATGCATTATTGATACTAGTAGTATTACTTACATATATTTACTATTGGACATTCCTATAGATGCAGGTTTTGTATGCAATAAAAGGAATTTCACATGTAGAATAATATGAAGTCAATTAAGAATTTGCATGCCTTATTAAACTTTTCTTAACCTTTGACAATAAAGCTTGCACTATTCTTAAGACGTGGATAAAGGGTTATACGGTAGTACTCGAAGGTACAAAACTATTGATTATAACAGTGGCACCCGAAGGTACAAATAAGATACCCAAAGGTATTAAAAGATGATCCCTTGTAGGGATAAAACTGTATGATAAATCGGTGGACCTAAATGGGGTCAATCAAATAACATTGACCGGTCAAACGGACCCAAGCGGGGTCGGCTACAACCCACATAAGGGTTGTTTAAATTAACTTTAACTTTTAAACCCAAACAAGGTCACTATATTTTAAATTCAAGTGGACCTAAATAGGTCAAAATGTGAATAAGATAGACAAATTTTCAGTTCTGTTTAACATTTTAATTTTGCCATGTAAATGGCTGAATTAACCAAATTGGACTTTTAAATAATAATCTTTTATATCACTAGTTTATCATGCTTCAAATACCAGTCAAATAAGACCATTAAATTAGGAGTTATAACCCAAACATTACAAACTGTCCAAGAGTGTATTTTTTTTAAACAGTTTGTGTGACCATATTGAAAAATTCGTGGAAAAAAATAGGTACAAAATTGAACTAACATTTATTCATAAGAGTTGTACTCCTGTAAGTCTATTTTAACTGGAATTTTGTCCCATAGCATTTTGAGTTTTCTATCATGAGTTATAAGAAAAATACTACAAGCTGTTTGTTAACACTAGACAACAGTTCACAATAACAAAATCAGTTTTAGTTACTAATTAGAAAATTCATAGAAGAAAATTTGTACAGATTTAAGCCAACCTTATTCCACAAAATTGTTCTCCTATAAGTTTATTTTATCCAGGATTTTTCCTCAGAGTATTTAGACTTCTCTATCAAACATTATTTCAAAAATGCTGGAACCTGCTCTCTACAACTAGACAACATCTCACTACGGATTTCAAGTAAAAATAAAAAATACTTAGGGACAGAATCACATTTAGGTTTCTTCTACAAAACTATGAATCCATGTCATAAGTTTAATTATCAATTGTAATTTCCAAAATTGGAGCTATAAAACTCGAGATATCCACAAAAATCCAAAACTGGTTCATAGAAACTTAACCCAGAATTTCAAATTCATTAACTTTTTCTTCTTTCAACTTTGATTTGCATGCTTTCGATTCATATCTTCCATAAACCAAATATTATAATAACACAATCAATATCATCATATTCATGCAAAATAAAACACATGCAAAACTAATTTTATACTTTATTAATTACTGTTCATATTAACAATGTTGTGTATAGGTCTGAAATTAAGCTAAAATTAGACAAGTTTAAGGAAAGATTTAGGCTTTACTTTCTTCATGAAAAGTATAGGTTTAGATGTCTATTGTTCCTATAATTTAACTTCATAGTATTTTGTTCACTATACAAGGGGATATATCATATTTTCTACAATCTATTCCAGAAACGAGAATAACAGGTCACTACAATTTCAAGTGAATATTTGGATAGCATACAAACATATTTAGCCCTAGGTATCTCATAAAAAGTTGCTTATCATTATATCAAGTTTACATAGAATCAAACTGAACTCAATTATGACTTAAATACAAGGAGTTATGGTTAAAACATTGGTAACTGTTCAAAACTGCCTATACACACAAACAGTTCACTTGTACAAATTTTATGAGTTCCTTAACAATAGAATCAAGCCACGACTTCTTCTAATGAATTGTAGATAATTGAATCTAGTATACCCAGAATTTTGAATCACCTCAATCCAAGGCATAAAAATCTAGATATGTACAAAAAAAACAGGCTGGTTCACAAGAACCACACCCACTTTTTCCTCAACATTCAAAAACACGATTTTCCTATTTAAATCTCTTATTAACCCTAAATAAACTAATAAATTACCATCAAAATTAATTAATCCAAGCATAAACATTGATATCCATACACATGGATGAAGAATAAGTTCCCAAACCTGGACATGCAACTCAAATTTTCTTTAAATTCTCCTTGCTCTCTACTCTTTGTAACTACTTTTCCTTTACTTGTTTCTACCCTCCTCTTCTCCTTTACAACCAACATCATCATTCATTAAAATTTCCAGCACTTATTCAACATTTACCTCAACCAAAATGAAAGGAAGAAGAAGAAGAAGAAGAAGAAGAAGAAGAAGAAGAAAATGAAATTCAATAGAGATTATTTACCTTAAAGTTGTACACTTAATTGCCTTAATTAACCATCATGAATTGTCACTTAAATTGCTTGAAAGATTCAAAGACATTAAAAGGAAATGAGAGGAAGCATTTTTTCTGGTTTTCTCCTCTCAAAATTGCCGACACTTCAATCTCTCATCATATGTTTAGCTTATATAATAACAAGGTAAAATTCCCTATTTGGTCCCTTAAGAGTTTGCATGTCACACAATGAACACCCACCTTTTTGCATGCTATAAGGTGACCCCTCCACTAAATCTTTTTCTTAAATCAACCTTTTCATTTATTCCTTCTCTTAAATTGACCCTTAAATTATTCATTTATTCACATTTGCCCCTAAAGATGCCATAATTATAAATTTACCTCAAATTAATACTTTTTATTTCAATTATACCCTTGAATATTATTATACCAACATAATAATTTAATTATGCCCTTATAAAATTCATACCATATAATTTACACATTTATCACATAATTAATGATAACTTAATAACATTTTTGCTCCAATCAATATCTTAACTCTTAATAATTCATCCAATAATACTCAATTAGACTTTAATAACTTGTCATTGCCCTTGAATTCTACTAGGGCCTATTTTGAGTCCTTACACCTATTCCCCTTGTTAAGGGAATTATTATACAAATGGAACACTTCACCAGGAATTGATCCATATGGATAAAGATAAAATGAGAGAGTTTACCAGTGATCAATCCACATGGATGAAGACAAAGTGGAAAACTACACTGATAATTGATCCATATGGCTGAAGCCAAGGTCACAGTATAAAACTAAAGTACACTGAAAGAGGGATAGTCTAGAAGGTTGTTTTAGTTTCCAATGATGAGGAAAAATTTTATGTTATAGTATCTTCAAGATAGACCTACTAGTCTAGAAGGTTATTTTAACTTCTAATGATGAGAGAAAGAATTATGAAGTAGTGTCTTCATGATATACCTACTAGTCAAGAAGGCTATTTTAACTTCCAATGATAAGAAAAAGAATTATGCTATAGTATCTTCAAGATAGAATTACTATTCCATAATGCTGTTTTAACATCTAATGATGAGGAAAAGGATTATGCAGTTATGTCTTCAAGGTAGACCTACACATACAGAGCAATCTTATGAAAACATGTTGTCGGTGACTTCTCACAAATGTATATTTGCCAGAAATTCTCCAATAAGAATATTGATCCAAGGTGGTGGCAGAATTGCCTACAGATGGCATCAACCACCATAATTGCAAGGTTAGGTATGCCTACAAATGGCACAAACAATTCTACAGTCTCATTTGATTCTGCATGCTGATAAACTGGCGCTAATCAAATATAGTAGTCTTGTCTGGTTCTTTATGTTGACAAGTTGACACTAATCAGATACAATCAACCTATTGTGATTTAGCATGCCAATAAGCGATACTAATTAGATAGTCAACCAAGGGTTAACACATTGACAAACTGATGGTAACTATCACACGAGTGGTTAACACATCGATAAATTGATGGTAACTATCCAACAAAGAGACTCACTACCTTAAAAGGTATGTGTTTTAAAACATTCAATCAAAGATTTGCTACCTCAGGTATGCTTCTTTTTCCTTCACTCTGAATTTTGGATCACTTTGACACTAGTGTACCAATTTTCTAAAATTTATGGCAACTAAAGATACCGTGACCCAAGGTAATCTAGATCAGGATTACCTAACAATGAAGATACAATATATTTCTAATAGAGAGCACAAATCTCAAAAGCTTCAACAACAATTTTCACATTTTCATAAAAGGTTTTGTGATTTTCTAAGTGTTTTTTGGGAAGGTTTTGACAAAGTACACCAAAAACCTTAGTTTTAGCCTCTAGCTATAACAAATGGACATCTATCATAAGAGGATGATCATCTCTGGCTATCCCCTTCAATCTAGGCCAGATCAAAGGCATTTTTGTAAATTTTAGAGAATCACGTGAGGGATGACCATCTGTTAACTACAGATACTCATTTATGGATTTATTTCTAGATTTCCTATGTTTTCCAATTTTAAAAATAAAGGATAAGATTTGATTTATTTCAGATTTAAAAGAATTAATCCTTCCATATCTAGAGAATTATAGTTAAATTTGGTATCCAACTCTTCTCCAGATATAAAAGAAAATTTAGTGTTTTCAAAAGGAGGAATCCTCAAAATTTTAAAAAGGATCAGTGTTTTTGAGGGAGAAAAATTAATTCTCTTCTTTTGAATCCAAGATTTAGGGCAATCATTCACACTAAAAAAACACAAATCTCTTTCTTTTTTTGAACACAAAAATCAAGGATCGGAGTGGAGATTAGAGCTTTCTATTTCATAGAATCGAGAGTATCCTGAGGGTACTATTCTAGGTCTCAAGCCTTTTCTCTCTAGCTCATATCACAGTCATATAAACATGATTATTATTTTATGATGCCTAATGCATGATTTTATATTTGTTAATTCAATCTGTATGATTCTCGAGATGCATTATTTAGCCATAATTGCCTAGGATTGTTTAATGCATTAGAATAATATGTTGAGATTTACTTTCCTCCATTAATGTATACATAGTTCCTTGAGTTAAATTATGTTTTATATGTTATTAGTCATTCTGGATTGATAAAAAACATGTTTTAGGTGTTCTAGTTAGATTTGGCATGTGTTAGGATCATATAATTGCATATTAAAGGTTTAGTTGAGTTTTCCATACCTTTATCTTAAAATTTGTTTCTTCTGTTTGTCTTTCGAGTGATAAATGGGATAAATGCGTCACAGACAACCATCTATCAATGCAATTGATAGGGTATCATGATGCTTTGTCCTCATCCTATCCCTCTTCTTGCTTTGGGCATCAATTGATCTTCGGGGGCATCTGTGGCTTGATTTTTTTGAATTTTCAATTTATTTTAATTCTTTCCATCTTGAATTAAGTCATTTTCTATATTTATTCTTTTAGATTCATTTTTGTGTCTAGGTGAGTGTAGTTTCTGATATGTATTCATACATATATTTTTATCACGATTATTTTGTTTATTATTTTAAGTTATTTTGATATTTATTTTCTATTAATATGTTAATTAATTTAATTTTCTTGTATTTTGTGTGAGCAAATTATTTTATGCATTTTTTGGAATTCTCGAGAGATGATCATGCATCGGGAGTTATGCTTCAATCAGTTCTTTCGTTTTCTTTCTCTTTTAATTAAAATTTAGGTCATTTTACTTATATTATTTTATTTATTTAATTTTAGTATTTTGATTATTTTTGGATGTATTTTCACTTTAGGAATGTAATAATTTATTAAAAAATGAATTTTAGTATGTTAACTTAACCAAGTCATTTAAAAGTTTTATAGCTAATTCATTGGGTTTTTTCTAATAAAAATGGACCAATGTCTAATTTTAACCTACGAACCACACTATAAAAATGGGAGCCTTATTTTCTCTACAATTGGGATCACTTATCCTATGGTTTTATTAAAACAATCGTTTGTTTTGTAAAAATCATGTATGAAGGAACCAATGTTTCCAAAATTTGAATTAACTTCTCATTTTATGTATGTCATTTAATTTTGTATATTATTCTTTTCTTTGAGATGATTTGCTTATGTAATAATTAAGTTTATTTTATCACTTTTATTTACCGCTTTATCTACTTGATTCAATGTTTATTTAAATATATCGCAATGCATCATGTGAGAAGGGAGGTAGTGGACTAATGAAAAAAAGAAACTTGATTATAAGAAAACACCTAACCAAAATATCAACAAAACGTGATGTCCTAAACATCATTCTCTATTTAAGCATCAAAAAGTTGAGAATCATAACCCAACATTCTGTTGGATGACGACTCCATGATACCTACCTCTTTGATCCCACTTTAGATATCTTCATAGGTTGACCATCAAAAATAAATTAGGCTTAAAATTCTCTCTATTGTGAAGTGACCAATTTATGAGATATAGTGAGCCTCGATCCGATCTTAAACCCTAAAAGTGGGTCTCTGAAAACCAAATTGGACATTAGAGCATTGGCTCTGGCACACTTCACACTATCATATAGGGAAAACAAACCTATAATTAAAAGCTTATCCCAATAATTACCACTTTCATCAAGCAATTTCAAAGCTTTTAGGTTCTTCATATCATTATAAGGCTTAGTATTAATAAAGAAATTAGAATTTTCATTTATCCAAGGATCCTTAAAAATTAAAATGGATTGTCTTTTACTAAAAAACTACCTAATGCCTTTCACAAGTAATTTTTTTTACCTCACAAATACTCTTTTAAACAAAGCTTTGATTACAACCATCGTAACCTTGTAAAAAATCCCCATGCATGAAATATCTGGCTTTGAAAATTCTACTAAAAATAGAAAATGGATTGCAGATAGTTCTTAACCTTATTTGCAAAGCATAATAACGTTAAAGCAATATAGGTTTCTAAAACCTAAATTACCAAATTTCTTAGGTGTACAAAGCTTATCCCAATTGGCCCAATTAAAAGATTTTTACCTATTCCTCAAACTCTTCCAAAAGCTATTACCATCTTCTAACAAAAATCCGATGGGACCATAATGATATTCATATAAAAAAATAGGTAAGGTTTGAGTAATAGTTTTAACTACAACCTAGTTTCTAGCTTTGAAAATAATTCTATTGTTCCAATGAAAAAGCCTTCTAGCAAGCATATATCTTAAGAAGGAGAACACTTATTTATTTTTTTTTTCAAATGAGAGATGAAAGACCTAAATATCTACCATGATCAATTAACGTGCTAATCCGAAAAGAGTGCTCATATGACTTCTGAGAAAAGAAGTGTGAGCACTAAAGAAAACATAAAATTTTTTTATAATTGATGACTTGGCATGTGTGTTGTTCATGTATAGATAAAATTCTCTTGACTTTAAAGCTTTGGATTAGCTTTAAAGAAAAATAAACTATCATTTTCAAAGAAAAGGTGAGAGATACTAGGTTTGCCTTTAGAGATAGACCACCTATGGAAATTCCCTTTTTAGTATGCTTTTATAAAGAGGAAAGAAAAACCTTCTACATATAAAATGGATAAATAAGAAAACAAAGGGTTTTCTTGCCTTAAACCTCACTGTGGAATAATAAGACCAATTAAATCAGCATTAAAAGCCACTAAGGAACTGACCGTTTTAACAAAAAGCATAATCCAATGGATCCATTTAGATCACTACCCAATTTTAGCAAAATAAAATATAGATAAGACCAATCTACCTTATCATAAACTTTGTTAATGTCAACTTTTAGAGCTATCTCTCTAGATTTTCCTTTAATTTTACCTTTTATGTGATGAATAATTTTAAAAGCCACAAAGATGTTATTAGTAATCATATAACCTAACATAAAAGCAAATTAAGCAAGTGTGACATACGTGAACCCCGATACATATGGTTGGTTCTCGAAAACCTACTTTTAGGGCTCTAAATTAGATAAAAGTTCATTTAACTCGTGAAGGTTGGTTGTTTAACAATGGAAAGGAATTTAATCCAATTCACCAAGTCTCGAGTCTAAAAAAAGCATGAGACAACATCTTGAGGTATCCCTATTGCATTATTGGCAATCAACCTACGAGAGCATCTGTTAGGCACCACAAGGTAGGTGTTATGGTATTGTCATCCAATAAAATATTAAAAAAATGAGTTCTAAACTTATGAGGCCAAAATCAGAGATAGTTCAAGACCTCACTCGTATTCGTACCTTAGTTAATGTTGTATAAGTGGGTTTTCAGATTAAGTATTTTATCTCTCTTCTCACTTGAATAATTAGGTTAGAATAAATTAAAGACACACTCAAGCATATATGGAATGATGTAAAACATGTTATAAAAAGCAATAAAATATGGCATAGAAAGTAATAAAATTATTATATAGAATTAATTCTACTTAAATAAATAAATAAATCATACATAAAATGGGAAATTTATTTAGGATGTCATTTTATGGAAACATCGATTCTTGCATGTAATTGTTATAAAAAGGCAATTTTTTATTCATAATTTCGGAAAAGCAGGGATGATCGATCCCATTTTATTAAGAAAATTCAAGTCAATTTTGTATAAAATCTTTTACATTATTAAGAAAGGGTTATTATCTTAATATAATTTTTTAGGCAAGAAATAGGACATTGATCCTGCTTTATTAGTGAAATTCTCAATTAATTAGTAGAAATATATTTGTGTTGTTTTACCATTTAACGGTCAAAATTCTTTTATTATTACATCACTTGGCATAATTAAAAAAATAAATACAAGGCATATTAATTACACAACAATAATAAAATAACAAAGCAATAAAATGACTAGGAATAAATCCTAAGCTAATCTCCTACACTCAATCCTGACCCGAAATGTGTGTGTCAATACATATTAAAATTAAGAGAAAAGTAATAATGGTTAATAATGAAACAAAATAAATAATAAATAATTAATTGAATTAAATAAATTAGATAGAAAAATAATTTGATATAGCTAAAATAAAATACATAAAATGCATGATGCATTTAGAATTCATGCAGCATTTATAGGCAAGCATATGCTAAAATAGTTAAATAAATAAAAAATGGACATATAAAAATGCATGATGCATACATAATCCATACATCATTTATGGGCAAACGCATGCTAAAGCATTTAAATAAATTAAAAATAAAAATAAAAATAAATATATGTGATGACAATAATAAATTAAAAATTAAAAAATTAAATTAATGCATAAATGTAAATATACACATAATATCACAAATTAATTGAATAAGGATAGTTAGCATAATGTATAATTAGGCATAAGCATAATTATAAATAAAATATAACAAATAGTTAATAAATAAAACATATTAACACAAATGATAAAAATAAATAAATGAACAAAATATAATATATAAAATTATGAAATACGTTGCATAAACAAAAAATAAAATAAATTAAAATGACAACGATATTACACAAAAAAAATACAAATGAAATAAGATAGATGCGATAGGTACAAATTAAAGAGAATAAGAAATAAAAGAGAATAAAAATAAAAAGGCAAGAATTGACCAAAAGGTGGCAAAATAAATGATTCACATGCAAATCATGCAAAAGAAGGGGCTGAGTTATGGAGCAGGCAAGGAAGAAAGGAAGTGCATGCATCAAGGCGAGTCACGTCCTTAGGCCATAACTCAACCTAAAAATGCAAAAATGATGCCATGACAACAAAAAAAAATTAGGTTTTCATTCCAAAACTCATTTTATGCCAAATAAATACATGAAGACGGCCATAAACTCACTAAAAATCATTTATAAGTGTTTAAAAAATTTAGAATGATTAAATCAAGAAAAATGGAAAATTAAGTTTTTAAGAACCATAGATGATGAGGTTGAAGATGATGAATAGTGATTTTCAAATATGGTAAGAATCTTATATTTTACATGATTTAATTCGATTTTCAAATATTGATAACCAAAATGATCATAAAACATAAGAAATAAAGTATTTTACAAGATTAAATTAAAGATTAAGAAAAATCAAGTAATAAAAATGAATAGCTTTAATGTAAAATTGATATTAAACATTAAATTAACAATATTTGGGCTCATGAATATTACCTTCAGTATATGTTTACTAAAAAATCAAGGATCTAATGTTTTTGGCTTCCTCTTCATTCCTCTATTCTTTTTTCCAAAATATGGAGAGTTGAAAAAGAGGGAGATTATATGTTTTTAGAAACAGAGAGAAAGAGAGAGAGAGAGAGAGCCCTTCCCCCTTTTAATGAAAATATTAGGTTTAAATAATGCCATCATAATCATTAAAATGCTCATGATGAGGGTTGAACAAAATTTTGATTTTTTCCTGATACCATATAAAATGGTATATTATTTAATGCATATTCTCTTCCATTTAGGTAGCTAAATATGTTAAATTATTTATCTTTTATGTGTTTTTGTCTATTTCATGTGTTTATTTGCTTTGTAGGGTAGTTTGGGTACAAAAAGAAAGAAGGATCAAACAAGTTGTGATGCGGTGTGTGACTCACAACCAGGTTCACGAGTCACACACAGGCTCATGACTCACACACCTCACGAGTCACACAAAAGTTCATGAGTCACACAGGTTCACGAGTCACACAAAACTTCACAAGTCACACAAAAGCTCATGAGTCACATAAAATTTCACGAGTCACACAAAAGTTCACGACTCACATATAGGTTTACGAGTCACACAAAACTTCAAGAGTCACACAAAAGTTCACGACTCACGCACCAATTCAACAAAGTTCACGACTCGTGAAGATAATTACGAATCAATAGCCAAAAATAGCAAATATAGCATGTGTAATGAAGCACTTCATGAGTAACACAGAAGCTGATGGATCACAACTCGTGAAGGCCTTCACGACTCTATACATAAACTCGTTTTGAAATTATGCAACTTTTCAACATGCTTTTTCTCAACCAATAAGTGTTTTCATCAGGCCTTTTCATGACAACCTTTCATCTTCACACCTAATTGGAAGAGGCACGATTATAGAGCTATTCTCTCTATAAATAGGGATCCAAGATGTTGAAAAAGAAAGGGAATTAGTTTTTAGTTTTAGAGAAATATAGTTTGTTTTTGGATAAATATTTTTACTTAGTTTTTATTAGATGATGACAAAGGAACAAAGTCAGTTTTTATTAGATGATGACAAAGGGACAAAGTCAAGAGAACAAGAGATGAGTTTCTTCTCTTGTTTATCTTTAATTTAATTATATATTTGGCTAGTTTCCTTTGTACATTATAAATATGCACTAGTATTAATTTGTTTAAGACATGTTTATTACTACAATGAATAAAGTATGATTTACATCCATTTGTGTGCATTGATTTGCTATGTATGCTTGGCCACCATATTTGGCATGTTAGTAAATTTATTCACAATGAGAGTTGGAATTCCTTGATAGAAAAATAAATGAATGTACTTAAAGCATTGAATTCCTTTAATTTGACTTAAGGAATTCACTTTGAGGGGTTAAAGAATTGGCATAGAGCTTCATAATTTTTTGTTTATCTCTATAATGACACAAGAGTGCTTATAGACTCTAAATGAAAACATCTTTACTGACAACGAGAGTTGCTTTAAAGAATCTTGGCTAATTCTCCAGTCACTTTATTTATACAATTACTAGAACTTGTTCTTAGATGAATTAATATTTCATATTTCTAATGTATGTTAATACCATCATTTAAGTCATCTTTAATCCAATTTCATTAATATATGCAAATTAGTTTAGATATTTATTTAAATACATAATCTACATTTTATTCACTACCTATCCATCTACTCTTTGTGGTTTTAATACAAAATTTACCCTGTTCCATTTGGAACGATACCCTACTCATCCTATACACAGTCTAGTGAGACTAAGGGTTCAAATAAATCCCTATCATTTCCCACTATTTCCAACTTTGAATTATCGAGAAAGATAAAAAATTAATTGAGTCACTCTTTTGACTCATAGGTCAAAGCAGTGAGACAAGGTCGGTATTTAAAAATCAATTAAAATAAATCAAATTTGGTTAACTTTCAAGTTTAAGGTATGACTCATGCTAAATGGTAGGATAATAGCTGGAAGGCAAGCTGCAAGCAACAGGACCATAGAAAGTGACTTAGGGGTTGAGTCACGGCCTTGACACGTGAGTTAAAGGAGTTACTCAACACTAAATCATTTTTTTACTCTTAATACATTTTTCTCCTCCGATAGAGGGAAAGGAGAGAGAACCCTAAAGAGACATTTTTAAACACCAAAAACCTTATGGTAAAGCCATAAAAAGGCATTTAAAAATATAAAATCTGATGAAGAGCCTAGTATTCTATTCCTTGTCTATTTATAAGCAATAGTATCTACAGCAAGAAATATCAAATTTGGATGAAAAATTTTTAATCTATTAACAAGAGCTTAAGAAATAATTTTATAAATGACATTGTAAAGGGTAATAGGTTGTAAATCCTTTATATCATCAGGCTTATCTTTCTTTGAAATTACACATAGAACAGTTTCATTCAGAGAAGATGGGAACTCACCTTTTGCAAAAAATCACTATAATGATACAATATCTTAGCCTATTATATGGCAACACTTCTAAAGAAAGGCAAGGCTGAAGTCATCTAGTCCTAGAGCTTTCGCAAGATGCATTTCAAAGATGTTCTTTTTAAGTTCCTTAGGTTGAAAAAGAGCTATTAAGAAATCATTTTCTTATTTACTAATAAGATAAGAAAAAAATATCAACATACACAAAACCCTCTCTATAGGAGGAAAAAAAAAGCTTAGTAAAGTAATCTTTAATAATATCTCACTTTTAATCTACCCATTACAATCCATATTCCCAATAATAAAATTCCCCCTTTCCTACTGAGAAGCTTGACCATAACAATACTGGGTATTTGTATCCCTATAGCCCATCCAAAAACTTCAGCTTTCT
Organism: Excoecaria agallocha; assembly: GCA_037975025.1. Taxonomy (NCBI): domain Eukaryota; kingdom Viridiplantae; phylum Streptophyta; class Magnoliopsida; order Malpighiales; family Euphorbiaceae; genus Excoecaria; species Excoecaria agallocha. The sequence goes on along the minus strand of CM075808.1, from coordinate 7,038,787 downwards.
CTTCTAATAAACAACTTCTTGTGCGAGAAAAACATTCAAATCAGCTAAAAGAGTTTTAAGATTCTACTCCCATTAAAAACATTTCTCTCTATGAAGTTGGCATCCATGTTTTGTTCCAAGCCAACAATATGTTACTATAATCTATAAGTTTGTCAATAATTCCTAATGAAGAACTAAAACTCTAACTACCAACAAAAAAAAAAAGTTAGCTTCCATGAGCCATCTATATTCAAACTTAAAATGACTTATTTTCTTAATTGAAAAAGATTAAGCAATAACTAATTTTATAGGATTGTGTCTAAAGTTGCAGAAATTAAATTGTATAATTTACAGAACAAATAAAAATAATATTGCAAAAAAAAAGCTATATCTAAACATTCCAAAACAACTGAATTTAACTGTCTTCCTTTTTCCCATTTAAAACCAAATCCAATAAAAAGGATCTCTATCAAATTATAGTCAGCAATACACTCTCTAAACCCCTTCCTTTTGAAGGTGAAAAGGAGCAATTGGACAAAGGACCATTTTTTATCTTTTGACTAAGGCTACTCTTAGGGTCGACTAAAAGAAGGCCATTTGCCCAAATGATCGGTCCCTTTGCAATGGTTAAGGGATTCAATTTAATTTGTCGAGTCTCAAACCTCAAAAAGGCATGTGATAGTGTCTTAAGGTATCTCTATTCCATTATTTGCAATCAACCATGGAATACATATCGTTGGATACTATAAGGCTGGTAAAAATAATTATCACCTAATAAAATATTAAAAAATAATGTTTTGACGTTATGAGGCTAAAACCATATAAGGTTTAGAACCTTACTTTTATTTATACTTTTGATTAATGTTATATAATTAGGGTTCTAGATTAGTTATTTTATTCCTCTTCTTACATGTATAATCATGCAAAGAAAAATAAAAACATACTCAATCACATTTGGAAAGTTATAAATCATGGCATATAAGGCAGTAAAATTATGGCAGAAAATATATCCACTAAGTAATAAACAACATCCATAAAATGGGTTGTTCATCTACGACTCATGTTTAATGAAAATATTGGTTCCCGCATGTTTATTTACGAAAAAAAAATATGTTAGATAATTTTTGGAAAGAAAGCGAGATAAATGATCCCGTTTTATTAGAAAACTTTGTATTTATTAATTATGTAAAAATTCCATTATATTTATTAAAAAACCTTTATTATTTACATGTGATTAGTAGGTATAAAATAGGACATTGATCCTATTTTATTAATAAAAATTCCAGTTATTTAATATAAATATTTTTGTGTGACATTTTCTTTTTTAGAGATCAAAAAGTCTTTTTTATTACATCATTATATAATGAATAATAAAAAAAAGAATAAAATAATTAAGTACATATAAATATCTAATGGATTAGTTGCACTATATCCACCAAACGATACTCACAAACACACGTTAATGCATAATGTGGAATAAATAAAATGGATAAAATAAATAAGTAAATGAAATATAATAATTAAAGGACACATAATAGAATATTTATATATAATAATATATATGTATATAGTATAATATAGAATGTATAATATAGAATAATATATATAAGTATATAATATGACATAGTATAGGTAATATATATATATATATATATATATATATATATATATATTAAATATATTAAATATATTTAATATAAATATAATATAATAAATATAATTTGGCAAAATTAAATAATATAAATGATATAATAAATAAATGTCATAAATAATATTTATGTAAATATAAAAATATATATATAAATATATAATAAGATATAAATAATTTAAGCCAATATAATATATTTATTATATCATTTATATAATTTAAATAAATATAAATATAATAAACATATATATAAACATATATATAAATAATAATATAATAAATAAGATATATATTATAGAGAACATTAATACAATAAATAGATCAATATAAAAGGAAGAAAAAAACACATATATAGATAACAAGAATAAACAGATAAATAAACACAAATAAAAAAAAGTTTTACTACTAGAAAGTTTGTAATTATCCATAGAAATTGCCAACGAAAAATCATTATTTTTCATAAGCAAATAAGTTTGCTGATGAAAATTACTGGCAGGAAAATTCATAGGAAATATGGTCAAAGGGAAAAATTTCCCATGAAATTAACAGTTTTTGTAGGTAAAATTTTTTATGGAATTAACAATTTTTATAGGTAAATTTACTAATGGAAAGCCGACTTTCATTGGTAAATTTACAGGTAAATTTTTGTAAAACCAGAAGTAACACTTCGAGTGCCACATCCTAATGGTATTTAAGATGGAACAAGGGAGATAGCAAGGCTGCTCAAAAGTCTTTTGATGCAAATGAGAAAGTCAAAGACAATAAAAGTTTCACACTCGAAATAAAAGGTATTTCTAATGTAACCCCTTTTAATACTAAGTATAGAGATATTAAATGCTTTAGGTTCTTAGGTGTAGGGCATATTGCATCTCAATGTCCTAATAAAAGGGCTATGCTAGTTATGAAAAATGGAGAAATTTGATATGATCATGAGAGTGATTATGAGTCTATGCCTAGTTTACAAACTGTGTTTGATGATGAAATAGAATTTGTTGAACATGGTGAATCATTGGTAGTTAGGTGTGCTTTGAATTTATAAATTAAGGAATAATCTGATGATGATCAAAGAGAGAACATATTTCATACTAGATGTAAGGTACATAATAAGGTGTGTAACTTAATAATTGATGGGGGGTTGTCCTAATGTTACTAATACAGTGGATAAATGATTGTGGAGAAGTAAGGGTCACAAAATAAGTCATAATTGCCTTTTCAATTGGAAAAATTTCATGATGAGATGATTTGTGATGTGGTACCAATGCATGACGGGCATATCTTACTTGGAAGACCTTAGCAATTTGATAGGAGTTCTATTCATGATGGGTATAAGAATAGGTATTCCTTTAAGATAAATGGGCAAAGTATCACTTTGGATCTATTGACACCTAAAGAAGTGTATGAGGAACAATTAAAACTCTAAAGGTTACTTAAGGGGGAAAAGGGTAATGAGGGTAAAAAGGCAAAAGAAAAAGAGACATAAGAGGCCAAGGAGAAAAAGAAGAGTATGGCCCAATGGTGAGTGACTATGCAAGAGAGAAAAAAAAGAGATGCACAGGAGAAAAAAGTATCGATGGAGTATCATTTGTCATGGGCGCGACAACCATCATGAGCGCGATAAGGAGCGTAGATAGAAAAATAATTCTTTTTATGCAAAAGAGAGAAACATCAAAAGAGATGTTCAGTCAAGAAAATTTTTATTAATACTTCGATATAAAGAAAGCTTCTTAAATTTAACTAACCTTAACCAAAGTTTGCCTAATGATGTTGTTTCTTTATTATAGGAATTCGAGGATGTATTTCCTAAAGAGATTCCAAAAGGGTTACCACCTTTGAGAGGGATTTAGCATAGAATCAACTTTATTCCGGGAGCAACAATCCTAAATAAACCAGCCTATAAAAGTAACCCTTAAGAAACAATGAAACTTCAAAGGCGAGTTGATGAGCAGTTGGAAAAAGGGACAAATAAGAGAAAGTCTTAGTCCGTGTGATGTTCCCATATTACTTGTTCTAAAGATGGATGGAACTTAAAGAATGAGTGTTTATTGTCATGCAATCAACAAAATCATGATAAAGTATAGACATCCTATCCCTAAACTTGATGAAATGTTAGATTAATTATATAGTGCATATTATTTCACAAAAATTGATCTTGAAAGTGGATATTATCAAGTTAGGATGAAATTAGGGGATGAATGGAAAATAGCTTTTAAAATAAAGTATGGTTTGTATAAGTGCTTAGTTATGCCTTTTGGGTTAACTAATGCACCTAGCACTTTTATAAGATTGATGAACTATGTCTTGCATGAATTCCTTAGTAAATTTGTTGTTGTTTACTTTGATGATATACTCATCCATAATAGATCTTTAGATGAGCATATAGGTCATAATAGAGCTTTATTGAAAGTACTAAGGGATGAAAAGTTGTATGTGAATGTGAGTAAGTGTACCTTTTGTTGTGACAAGCTAAAATTTTTAGGATTTGTAGTGTTAGTTAAGGGTATAAAAGTGGATGAGGAAAAGGTTAAAGCCATTCAATAATGGCCTATGCCTAAGACAATTAGTGAAGTAAGGAGTTTTTATGGACTTGCTAGTTTCTATAGGAGGTTTGTGAAAGACTTTAGTACTATAGTTGCTCCATTGAATGACATTGTTAAAAAGGATGTGCCTTTTGAATGGAGTGAGAATCAGGAAAATGCCTTTAGGTTACTTAAGGAAAAGTTATGTACTACTCTGATTTTAAGCTTACCTAATTTTGATAAAGCTTTTGAAATTGAATGTGATGCTTTCGGGTTGAGTATTTGTACTATTTTGATGTAAGATAGGAAATTGATTGCATACTTTAGTGAAAAATTTAGTAGAGTTGAATTGAGATATTCCACCTATGATAAAGAATTATACGCTTTGGTGAGAGCTTTGGAGGTTTGGCAACATTACTTCTTGCCAAGAGAGTTTGTGATCTACACTAATCATAAGTTGCTCAAACATTTGAAGTCTCAAAGTAAGCTGAAAAAAGATAGTCAAAGTGGATGGAATTCATGGACGTATTTCCATATGTGATCCATTACAATAAAGGTAAAGAGAATGTGGTAGTGGATGCACTTTCGAGAAGGTATTCTTTGGTCTTTACTTTAAGTTCTAAGTTGTTAGTATTTGAGTATATTAAAGATATGTATACTACATATTCATATTTTTGTAATGTGTTTGATGTATGTGAACATGTTGCATTTCAGATATTTTATAGGCATGATGGATATTTGTTTAAAGAAGGAAAACTATGTGTGCCTATATGTTCTTTGTGAGAATTGCCTATGCATGAAGCACATTGTAGGGGTTTAATAAAACAATTTGGTGGACTCAAAACTTTAGATGTATTGTATGAACATTTTTATTGGCCTCATATACGTAGAGATGTTAAGAGAATATGTGAGAAATGTATTGCATATAGGCAAGCTAAGTCTAAAGTTAAACCATACAGTTTGTATACTTCTTTGCCAATTCTGAATGAACCTTAGGTTGATATATCTATGGATTTTGCGTTAGGTTTGCCTAGGACAAAAAATGGTAAAGATAATATTTTTGTTATAGTTGATAGGTTTAACAAGATGGCACATTTTATTCCTTACTATAAAATCGATGTTGCTATAAATGTTGCTAATTTGTTCCTTAGGGATGTTGTATGTCTGCATGGCATACCTAGGACAATTGTATCAGATACAGATGTAAAGTTCTTGAGCTACTTTTGGAAAACTTTATAGGCAAAGTTGGAAACTAAATTGTTGTTTTCAACTATTTTTCATCCTCAAATGGATGGACAAACTGAAGTAGTTAATCAAACTTTAGGAACTTTATTCCATGATGTTGTTGGTAAGAATTTGAAAACATGGGAAGAATGTTTGCCATTGGTTGAAATCAAACTATTCATTCTTCTATAGGTTTTTGTGGTTTATGGTTTTAATCCTTCAACTCTTTTAGATTTAACGTCTTTACCTTTGCATGAGATATCTAACTTAGATGGATAGAAAAAGGTTGAGATTGTTAGATCTATTCATGAGAAGACACAAGCACATATTGAGAAAAGGAATAAAGCTTATGTTGAACAAGCCAATAAGGGACATAAAAAGATAATATTTGAACCAGGTGATTGGGTTTAGGTACATTTGAGGAAAGAGAGGTTTCCAAATCAAAGGAAGAATAAGCTTAATGCTAGAAGCGATGGACCTTTTCAAGTGCTGGAAAAGATCAATGACAATGCTTACAAGATTGATCTACCAGGTGAGTATCAAGTTTACTTTTAATGTTTCTGATTTATCTCTATTTGATATGGATACAAATTTAAGGATGAATCTTTTTTAGGAAATATGGAATGATGTAGATATTCCTAAGAGATTAAAAAAATAGAAGGATCCATTAAGGTTTCCAGATGGACCAATTACAAGAAGTAGAGCCAAGAAGATCAAGGAGAAATTGCAAGCATTTATGCAATCGTTCATTGAGGAAAAAGTCTTCTATCTCGAGAGCTATATCCTTCGTAGGAGCGATTGAGATTGGATTGGCAATGTCAAGAGAAAATTTAAAAGAGTTCATCGAGGCTTAAGTTTAGGCCTATTTTAAGAAAGCAAATGGTACATATGTTGGGAACTAAGATGGACCATGAAAAGAAATTTTGAGCATGTGCATTGCTTATGTAATGCTTAAGTTTGGGCCTATTTTAAGTTGGGATTTATTTTAATTTTTATGTGAGACTTAATTAAACTTTGTTTAGTTTTAGATTTATTATTTGGGCCTTCCAGGTAGCCTATTCATTTGGTCTTAAATTCACTTTAAGCTATCCTAGTTTAGGAAGGATCAAGAGTTAATTAACTTAGCCCATTCTTATAATGACTCTAGGTTAATTCCTTAGCTTATAAATACCTTGTATTGTTGTAGCTTGATGGTAGAAATTTATGAATATTAATCAAAGAATTGATTCACGCATGAATTGAAGCTTGTCAATGTAAGGGTTCTTACTTTGATGTTGTTTTAAGAATTGGGTTATTCAAGTTTTACTTGTGTAGTTCTATTCTTCATATTATTTTTGTGTTAGGTTTTAATTTCCTTTGGAATTAAGGTTTGAAGTATTTAACCTTTCGGATTGCATGTTAAGTTTATAAACAACTAAATTGATTTGGGGTTTGGGATTTTTGTAGATCAGAGGGTTCCCATCATAGCCATTTACCTACTCTGACACCTCAGTAGCCACTTTAGGCACTCAAGTGCACTCCCATACCTCATATAAATAGCCCAATATACAGTGGCTCCAGATATCAAATCCTTGAGACTCTCTTTCTAGATTAATCTTTTTAAGTCTTTAACTTAATCTTCAGAGTGCTAACGCCAGTTCAGAATGGGAAAAGCCTCTTGTAAGTACTTACTAGTCGATCAAATCACATAACCATCAACTATTTTTAAGGTTCGACAAATCAAACCTTATCATTTGGTCCTTTCGTTGAGAGTTATGGTAAGATCAAGATCAACTGAATGTATGACCTCCAAAGGAAACGACCAAGCAAACAACAGTCCAGGAGGATCTGGACCCATTAAAGGGCAGGTAAGGACTCGAAGGTCCCCTAGATGAACTAACCTTTTGCTCGAGTTTAATAATGTGATGTTACGACAAGCTAAAAATACTTTTATTACCATGAGGGACATGATAGTGCTTCTCAGTGATTTCACCAAAAGCATTATCCAGACCATCTGTAAAGGCAAGATTCCTCAAACCTCCATGCAAAGCTATGGGGATGACTTTGCAGATGCAGAACCAAAAAGGCAGAGGAACAAAGGGTTTTCCATTAATGAGCTGTAAGCACAAGACATTAGAAGAATGGGTATGCACTCCAGCGTGCAAACCCTATGAAGAGGTGACAAAGGCAAAAGGATAATGTCCTCAAGTAGAGATTTCACCTACTATCCGAGTTGATCATCCACTGCATCCATAAGAGATGACTTGTCATTCATGTGTACTCCTACCAGGAATTGATCAAAAAGAGTTAAGGACAAGGATAACCCATGGGCAAAGAGCAGAGAAGATAGGTGATTTAAGCAAAAGCTTAAATAGTTCGAACTAGGACACATTAAAAAGGGTTTGTTCGAGAGTAATAACTACGAGAATACTACCTTTCCCTTTTATTAAGAGATAATGGATTTCGAACTACCTTTCAAGTGGAGAGACATAGTTAGGGATAGGTATACAGGCAAAACTGATCCAACCACTCACATGGAGAAATATCTTACCAAGATGTAAGTCTACACCTATGATGAAAAGATCACATGCAGGATTTTCCTAGCCACCTTAAGAGGAGACATATTAACTTGGTTCCATAAGTTGCCTCAAGAATCGATTACCTCCTTTAAATGATTGAAAGATTTATTTACGATAAGATTCATTATGCAAATGTGAGCATCGAAGTCGGTCAGTGACTTATGCAATCTTTATTAGGGACCCGATGAAAGTCTTAGAGATTACATCGATAAGTTCCAAGCAACAATGTCCAAGGTCAGAAATATGAGTGTTGATCATTTCTCCAAATGGATCGAGGCTGAGCCTTTAATAATAATAACAGCTGAAAGAGTCAAAATTACCTGAAAAGAAATTATCTGTAAGTATGGCCTGCCCAAAATTTTTGTGACAGATAATGGCAAATAATTCGATAGCTCAATCTTCAGAAACTTCTATTCTGATCTAAATATTAGCCTGAGTTTCACTTCAGTCACCAATCCACAAAGCAATAGGATAACAGAAGCCTTTAACCAAATAATTTTGGAAGGGCTGAAAAAGGTAACTGAGCCAAGAAAAAGGCACCTAGATAGAAGAGCTGCAAATCATCCTATAGTCCTAAGGACTTTACCTAAGGCTGGTACCCATCAAACAACTTTCTCTTTAGTATATGGATCAAAGGTAGTGATACTGGTAGAGATTAGAATTCCCTCCTATCGGTTAACTTTCCACTCCGATCGGGGTAACATTCAGGAAAGATGACAAGATCTAGGTCTGATAGAAGAAAAGAGAAAAGATGCTTACGAGAAAATTATTGCTTATAAATAGAGAGTCGCCAAGTACCATAACAGAAAGGTAAAGCCAAGAGCTTTTCACATCGATAACTTAGTTCTAAGGAAGGTTGAAATTGGCTCCGACAATTCTAGAGTAGGGAAGCTAATTCCCAATTGGGAAGGACCATATGAAATCTCTAAGATCCTAAGTGCAAGCACCTACAGGCTAAGATCTCTAAACAAGTCAAAAATCCCTAAGAATTGGAATGTTGAAGTACTCAAGAAGTACTTTATGTAATCTTGTAGCTCGATCAAATTATTATCAATGAAGAATTCTCTCCATTTTTGTGCAAAAGTTAACTTGAAAAAACCTATACGCTATGCTAGATGAAAATCCCAGGCAAAAATTGTGAAGGTTGAAAGTTTATCACCTACATGCATCATACTTCTTCCTAAGTTAAAAATGGTGTAATGACCTTGATCGCAATGTTTACCCATTTAACTTGGTACATGAAGTTCAATCTAAATTCCAATTCAGAAAAGAAATCTAAAGGATTATTCATTATACTTGATGACTTAGCCGTGATTGGGTAGCCAACTGATCTTGCTTTCCGATCAGATTACATGCTTATGATAATGGTGAGAGTTAGATCTTTAACTTGTACCAATTATGCTGGTTGATTGATTATGTTTTTTGATTGAATTATATGCTTATAAAATTGGAAAACAAGTGATATAAAAATTCTAGAGACATAGAAATTTCTCTAAGCATTCAGGAAGTATTTTAGCCCTTTTATTCATGATCATTTCATTTATTATTTCAATCGTGCTATTATAGTGCAATGAAATCAAAGGAGATAAATGAATGGAAATAAACACAAAAATACTTGACCAATAATAATTCATAAAATTAAACCAAAATGTTGAAATACAAAAAAAAAGAGAAATTCATATACATAGTATTAATCGCAATACCTATACACAAGCTAAGAAACCATCTCAGAGAGTGGCTTTTTAATTGGCTCAATAGTCGATATGGCAGAAGGCTCCATAGTTGATGCAGCAGTCGGCACAGTGAGAGGCTCTACAGTCGACTCGATAAGCAGATCGAAAGTAGGCTCATCAAATGGAGGCAAAACAAACTCGAACTTCACAGGAGGTATCGGAATAGCTCCAAGGTCAGCAATATCTCCATCTTTAGGCTTAGTTGCGAGGACTTCATCGAAGACCCCTGGAACTTCCCCCATAGCATCCCCTTCAGGAAGGTTCACCTTATCATCGCTATCATCACTAGATGGCAAATCAATCAAAGCCATAGGATCCTCCATCTAATAAAAAATAGCCTTAAAAAAATGCCTCTTAGCCTCATAAATAAGTCAGGAGAGTATCTTGCCTCGAGCTTCACCTAGCTGCCTGATAAGGTCACCATTCTACGAGGTAAGATCCTCCATATGCTTACTAGTGAGGGTATGCTCTTTCTCCTCCCAAGAATTCTTTAAGACATCTCAATCTATGATGGCCTTATCTCTATCTTTGACATGCCTGTCTCTATCTTGATAGCCCTATCCCATTTAGAGAAGATACAATAGCATTTGGCAGACAACCTAGCATTATCTTCTTTGAGATTCTTAAGTTGAGCATTATATCCTTGTAGCCACTCCATTTTTGCCTTCAACTAGACATTTTCATTTCATAAAGCCTCAAGGTCGGCATTCATCTTAAAGGTCTCATTGACCCAGATAAGATTCTTAGATTAGAGGCTTAAGCTTTCTTTCTTCTAAGCCTTAAGCTTTTGTTTGAGCTCTTCTTTTGATCGGGAGTTGTGATTCCATATCCCTTTGAAATAGATGCCCTGGCCATGAAGATTCATGCCCTATTTGATCAGTTGGTCACAAATAAGAATAACAACAAGCAATGAAGAGAGAAAAACAAAATATGACATCGAAAAAGGAGGATTAAATAGTAAAACATACCTCATAACACAATCCTTTATAGATAAAGATGCTACTTTGGAATCTTGGGTAGAAAACCCTTCCCCAAAGTGCTCATTCAATATGTCCTTCATAGAGTTGGGCTTTCAATCGGATACCTGCGGTCCACCTACCCCCTTTCTAATCGAGCCACTTGACATCACCTTATTCCCTTTGGCATTTTTGACCATCTCATCAGATTTATGCTCAATAGATTCTTACGCCATGAGCATGGTAGAAGGGTAAAACATTAGGAAGGTGTCCTCAGATGATGATTCATCTTTAAGTTGCAACCTTTGGGAACAAGCATGTGCTTTGATGCTGGACTTGGTAGGAGCAGCAAAAGCCATTGTGACACTAATGAGCTTTATAGTAGGAGCCGTAGGACTCTCGAATGAGGCTCTACCCTAAGCAAATCCACTTGGGCTATGCCTTAGCCTTTTGAAGCCTTCAACATCAGAGGATGACATTGAAGTCCTCTTCTGGCTGCACATCTTTCCCTTGGTAGCCAGTTTCACCTAGCACTACTGTTTGGTAGCCTCGGCTAGTTGCTATGTCAAATCTCCTATGCTAGCCATTGTATCTATAAAAAAAACCACACACAAACAAAAAATATAAGTATTTTACATTGAAGTTCACATCATATACATATGCAATGCATGACAATCAGTTAGAAAATTAGGTCTCTTATGATATTCCTTAATGCTCACATTCTTCCTCTCCGCCCTTTGAAGAACTTGACAATCCATCCAAGCTTCTCAACAACATAACCAAATCGTAAGGATCACCATTTGTTTGTATAACAGCCATCAACTTGGCAATATCAGCTTCGTACAAGCACTGGTCGGTGGTATTATCTTTTAAGAAGATTGCTCTAGCTGATCAATTTAATGACATGCCAAATCCTTCTAGCATCCGATAAAAAAAACCTCTCTTTAAACCCCTTAAACAATGATGGGATATTGATAAGATTTTTTTTTCTCAGTTAGTGAAGCAATATTCCATCCTATCCTCTCGATTGGATATGTAAAAAAAATGGGTGAAGAGATCTAAAGTCAGAGCGACTCCCTTAATCTTGCAGAGTATTTTTAAACACGCTATTACTTTCTACCATTAGGATTCAACTGGTCAGATGTAATCCTATATCCCCTAAGCACGTTAATCTCAAAAGCATCAAGTGGGAACCTAAGCCCTGCATCTAAAATCCATAAATGGCAGATAAAGCACTCATTACTTTCTCTGCGAAATGACCCCTCCTTTATCTCCATGGAATTAGGGCACTCTATCACATATACATAGTCTGGTAAACCATACCTAGACTTCATTTCTGATACCTCTCTTGGCATCAATTTGGAACATTTAGTCACAACGGGCTTATCCCTATAGTCCTCCATAAAACTTCTGTAAGGGCCTGATAAGTGTGAAATATATATAGTTTTTGATATGTTTTTAGTTAAGTTATTTAGTTGTTTCGGTTTGATTTAGGTTAATTTAGAGTTAATTTAGTAATATTTATGTTTTTGAGGTTAATTCTGTGTTTTGTTTGATTTTCACGTTTAAATTTATATAAAAGGATTTAAAGTGCAAAAAGGACAAAGTTTAGGGCTAAAAGTGTAAATATGAAGAAATTAGGCCAGAAAACCAGTGTCCAGTCTAGAGCCTTGAGACATGACCACGTGAAAGTATTGAAGAATTCCACACGTGGCCACATGAAGAAGAAAGTAGGAGAATACGTGGTCATGTGAAGAGAAGTGAAGAAAATAGCAAAAGGATCCGTGGCCATATGAATGTAATTGAATGAAATTGTGAAGACCACGTGACCATGTGGATTCCCAGTGAAGGACCACATATGGCCATGTGTGGAAGAAGAAGTAAATGACCCGTGCCCATATGTATTGAAAGCATATTGAAGGCGTGGCCACTAGATAAACTTTCCCATATCGTGAAGGATTTACGAGTTTCCTGTATAGCAGAATTTGATTCCTATTTTATGACCGGAGTTTAACAAGGAGTCTACTACAATTCTTACCTATAAATAGCAGTCCAAAATACAGAAGAAGGATCATCAATCTTTAGAATTAATCCTTAGAATTAAGCTTTGCTTTTTCTGTTTTTTACGTTCTTTGTTTCTACAGTTTTTTCAAAACGTTGTTTTTAGTTTTAAGAATGGTTTGTGAGTAGTTTTCTTTAATTTTTGCTAAAGGATACTTGAATCCTTGACTTGTATTGTTATGACTTGAGTTTGTTCTTAAATTTTAATACAAGTTGATTATTTCTTGGTTCTTAAACATAAGTCTTGTCTTTTCTCAATTTTAAGTTGATTATTAACTTGATTAAGAATTGGTTAATTAATTGGTTTAAGTTGATTAATGATTTGCATGCTCTTAGGTTAATTTAGTTGAATTAATGCATGGTTATAATCTGAATAAGCTATAATTATGTGTTAATTTGAGTAAGTTAAGATTAAGAAAGGGTAATCAAGAATAGGTGAAAATTAAAACTCTTGAGAAAGGTTTTAATAGACATCTAGGAGACTTAATTCAGTTCTTTATGCTAAGTATTGAATTGTTCTGAATAAGAGAGTTTTAATGCTTGGAATAATAATCTTGAATAAAGTTATCTGGGTTTATTAAACTGAATTTTCCATAATCACTTGTATGTTTTCTTTTAATTAAGTCATAGCAATATTTGTTAAGGTGGATAGTCCTTTAGTGAAAGTTGTCTTTATCATTGATTTTTAACTCATTCAATTTACTTGCTTTCAATAAATCTCTTCTTTACTTTAGTTTTTTTTCAATTGTTTTAATTTAGTTTTAAATTATTGTTTTCAAATTATCACAACTTTGGGATTTCTCTTCTCTCTTTACACAAAAAAATTGGTTTTGAAATTGAAATAGCACATACAAGCACATGTTTCCCTTGGGTTCGATATTTTGGGTCATAATCTTATTTCCCTATATTACTAGCCGATCTAGTACACTTGTTAGACACCGATCAAGTTTTTTTGGCGCCGTTGCCGGGGAATACATTGGCATTTGTTTATTTATTTTGATTTTAAAATAATTTTTGTGTGTTTTTCTTCTCTTCTTCATCTAATTTCTTATTTTCTTTTTAGGTGACTAGTGGTTTATGGTGAGAGACAACCCTATCTTACCATTAGACCCTGAAATTGAAAGAACATTCCATAGGATTAGAAGGTTAAGAGGCAATATGAACGACCCCGAAATTGAACAACCTATGAATGATCCACCACCTAGGATCGAAGAGCAACACATACCCCACCAAGCTCCCGGGAATGGGTATAGACCTTAAACCATAAGGGATTATGCTATCCCTAGGTGGAATGAAGAACATAGGACTATTAGGATTCCTCACCACCAACCCTTGAGATTAAACCCGCTACCATCACTATGGTACAAAGAAACCAATTTTCTGGTTCGGACATAGAGGATCCTGCACAACACTTAGATATGTTCTTAGAAGTAAGTGACACTGTGCAAATTCCTAATGTATCAACTGATGCAATTAGGTTGAAACTCTTTCCATTCACCCTAATAGGAAAAGCTAAGGATTGGCTACAAATGCTACCAAATCAATCCATTCATTCTTGGCAACAAATGTAAGAGAAATTTCTGTGAAAATTCTTCCCACCCACCAAGACTGCCCTCATTAGGAAATAAATTAGTGACTTCCAGCAATTTTATGAGGAGCCATTCCATGAAGCTTGGGAAAGATTTAGGAGACTATTAAAAAGTTGTCCTCATCATGAAGTTCCTATTTTTCAATTAATGCATATTTTCTATGCAGGTGCTCATCCATCAACAAGATCTTTGTTAGATGCAGCTTCAAATGGAAGTTTCATGAATCAAATTCCCGAAGATGCATTTTTACTCCTTGATGAGATGGCCACCAATGATGCTCAATGGGAAAGCTCTAGAGCAACTCAAAAGAAACAGGGAGTTCATAATATTGATGAAGTAGCTATGTTGAAAGGTCAATTAGAATTAATGGAAAAAAGATATTCAAAAGAAATAAATGAGCTTAAAGCAAAAAATGTCTCTATGCTATCTAATGAAGTTGATTCTTATGCAGGAAATTCGGGATCTATGGGAATGAAGAATGCTGAAAATATGGTAGAAGAAGTCAATGCCTTAAATCCGTATAGCAACACTTACAATGCGGGAGGGAGAAGCCATCCAAATTTTTCATGGAGGGAAAGTAATCAAGGTTCTTCTTCTAACCCCAATCCTAGACCCTAATTCAACCACAATCAAACTTCCAGTAATCAACTTCCATACCAAAACCAAGCTCCACATCATTACCCAAATCAATACCCATCACAAGCTTACCACTAACCACCCGGTTTTCAAAAAACTCAACTACCCCCTCCTCAAGAAAAGAAATCTAATATTGAAGAAATGATTGCAAATTTCATGGCTTCCCAAAACTCAATTTTAGCTAATCAAGATGCTAGATGGAAATCGCAAGATATTTGGATGAGAAACCAAGAGGCATCCATTAGGAACCTAGAAAACCAAATGGGGCAACTTGCTAGTTCTTTATCAAACCGTGCTCAAGGGACATTTTCATCCAATGTAGACCAAAATCCAAAAGAGGAAGCCAAAGCAATCACCTTAAGGAGTGGGAAGAGTTAGAGAAGACTGAACTTGGTAAGAATTCTTCTAAAAAGGTGGAACCGACAACGGAGGTAAGTGTTTCTAATTCTGAAAACAATGAAAAAACGCCTCCTACGATTGAGAAGGGTAAAGATAAAGAAAAACTTGTTTCCACTGTTCTTGATGAATCTCAATTACCATTTTCGGTTTTAGCTAGAAAAGAGAAACAAAATAAACAATTGAGTAGATTTTTGGACATGTTTAAGAAGCTACATATAAACTTACCATTTGCTGAAGCTTTATTACACATGCCTAAATATGCTAAATTTATGAAAGAATTGTGCTCTAATAAGAAAAAGCTAGAAGGCATAGGAACGATTCAATTGTCCGGTAATTGTAGTGCTATATTAACCAATAAAATTCCTGAAAAATTAGAAGATCCAGGTAGTTTTACATTACCTTATGAATTAGGAAGTAATTTTGTTGGAAATGCTTTATGTGATTTGGGTGCAAGTATTAATTTGATGCCTTATTCAATTTGCAGGAAATTGAATCTAGGTGAGTTAAAGGAAACCCGAATGACGCTTCAATTGGCGGATAGATCGGTGAAGAGACCAAAAGGAATCATCGAGGACCTATTGGTAAAAGTAGGAAATTTCATATTTTCGGTTGATTTTGTGGTGGTGGACATGGAAGAAGATAGAAAAGTGCCATTAATTGTAGGGAGGCCATTCTTGAACACAGCAAGAGCTTTAATAGATGTTCATGGACAAAAGGTTACTTTAAGATTTAACAAGGAGGAAATGGTTTTTAATGTTAATAAAATTTTAAAACACCCCTCGTATGATTTTGAAGAATCCAATTACTTTGTAGATGAGGTTCAAGAATGTGCCAACACAAAGCAAGAGGAAATCATTCTCAAAGATGAGCTTCAAAGTTGCTTAATGCATCCAAAGAAAATGGAAGAGTTGGATACAAAGGGGAAAAAGTTGATACAAATTCTGGAACAAGAGCATAGTGAAGATAATGAAAGAGAGGATGAACCATCCCCTCCTAAGGGAGATTCTGAACTAAAAACACTTCCATCTCATTTGAAATATGTATTTTTAAGTGATAATGCTAATCCGGTAATTATCTCATCTTTGTTGACAGATTTGGAAGAAGAAATGCTCATTGGAGTACTCAAAAAGCATAAAGGAGCAATAGGTTGGGCAACATCCAACTTAAAAGGGATTAGCCCAAGCTATTGTGCACATCATATACCCATGGAGGACGACTTTAAACCGGTGGTACAACCTCAACGAAGGCTCAACCCAACTATGCAAGAGGTAGTAAAAAAGGAGGTATTGAAACTACTTGATGCAGGTATTATCTATCCTTTCTCCGATAGTAATTGGGTAAGTCCTGTTCAGTGTGTACCTAAAAAGGGGGGAATGACTGTAGTGATAAATGAAAATAATGAATTAATTCCTACACGCACGGTAATGGGATGGAGGGTATGTATTGACTATAGAAGGTTAAACAATGCCACTAGAAAAGACCACTTTCCATTGCCTTTTATTGACCAAATGTTAGAAAGATTGGCAGGAAATAAATTTTATTATTTCTTAGATGGCTATTCGGGGTATATGCAAATACCTATAGCCCCGGAAGACCAAGAAAAGACCACATTCACATGTCCATATGGAACATTTGCATATCGGAGAATGCCTTTTAGTCTTTGTAATGCACCTGCCACATTTCAACGATACATGATGACCATATTTCATGACTTTATTGAAAAATTTA
The DNA here is from genome assembly GCA_037975025.1 of Excoecaria agallocha. NCBI lineage: Eukaryota > Viridiplantae > Streptophyta > Magnoliopsida > Malpighiales > Euphorbiaceae > Excoecaria > Excoecaria agallocha. The sequence continues at coordinate 7,021,760 of CM075808.1, read as the reverse complement.
TGGAAGTTTTCATGGATGATTTCACTATTTATGGTTATGATTTTGAATCTTGTTTGTATAATCTAGCATTGGTTTTGAAAAGGTGTCAAGAAACAAATTTGGTACTAAATTGGGAAAAATGTCATTTCATGGTTAGAGAAGGCATTGTTTTAGGGCATAAAATTTCTGAAAAAGGCATTGAGGTTGACAAAGCAAAAGTTGATGTGATAGAGAAATTGCCTCCACCAACTAGTATAAAAGGCATTAGGAGTTTCCTTGGTTATGCCGGGTTTTATCGTCGATTTATTAAGATTTCTCTAAAATTGCCAAACCACTTTCTAATTTATTGCTTAAAGATGCTGCATTTGATTTTAATGCTGAGTGTTTGCAGACTTTCAACCTATTGAAGCAAAAATTAGTTAGTGCACCGGTCATTGCATCACCCGATTGGAGCTTACCATTTGAAATTATGTGTGATGCAAGTGACTATGCAGTTGGAGCAGTCTTAAGACAGCGGAAGGAGAAGATTTTCTACACCATCTATTATGCAAGCCATACACTCACCGGAGCCTAAGTAAATTACACCACTACGGAGAAGGAACTCTTAGCAATAGTATTTTCATTTGAGAAATTCAGGTCTTACCTCTTAGGATCCAAAATTACGATGTGGTTGGACCATGCCGTATTGAGACATCTTTTTGCAAAGAAGGATTATAAACCAAGACTTATCCGATGGGTGTTACTACTTCAAGAATTTGATGTTGAAATCAAAGATAAGAAAGGCACAGAAAATTTTATGGCTGACCATCTATCTAGATTGGATTATGCTAGTATCGAAAAGGGAGAAATTTCTAACTTATTTCCCGATGAACATATTTGTGCTTGTTACACTTATGAGAATTCAATTCCATGGTACGCTAATATAGCTAATTTTCTTGCAGGTGGCTATCTTCCTAAGGAATTTACTTGGCAACAAAAGAAAAAGCTCATAGCGGATGCCAAGCATTACCTTTGGGACAATCCATACCTTATCAAGATATGCCCGGATCAAATATTAAGAAGATGCGTACCGGAATCGGAGCAAGAAGCTATCATGAACCAATGTCATGGAGGTAAAGTTGGAGGTCATCACGGACCACATAGGACGGTTCAAAAGATACTTCAATCAGGTTTTTTCTGGCCTACTCTATTTGAGGATGTAAGATCTTTTATACCTACTTGTGATAGATGCCAACGAGTAGGAAATATATCCAAAAGAGATGAGATGCCTATGACCAATGTGCTAGAAGTGGAAATCTTTGATGTTTGGGGCATTGATTTTATGGGACCTTTTCCAAATTCATTTGGGTTTGAGTATATATTGGTAGCTGTGGATTATGTGAGTAAATGGGTAGAGGCAATAGCTACTAGGACATGTGATGCAAAAATTGTGCTGGAATTCATTCGAAAGAATATTTTCACTAGATTCGGAGCACCGAGAGCTATTATAAGTGATAGAGGCAAACACTTTGTCAACCATCAATTTAAGACCTTACTTAAGAAGTTTGGTGTTAAGCACAAAATCACAACCCCATACCACCCTCAAGCTAATGGCCAAGTAGAAGTATCTAATAGGGAGTTGAAATCAATTTTGGAGAAAACAGTAAATAACTCTAGAAAAGATTGGTCTCTTAGGTTAGATGAGGCTTTATGGGCTTATCGAACCGCATTTAAAACTCTTATAGGTATGTCTCCCTTTAGAATTGTTTTTGGAAAAGCATGTCACCTTCCAGTCGAATTAGAACATAAAGCATATTGGGCTACAAAATTTCTTAACTTTAATTTGAGAAATGCAGGAGAAAGGAGAAAATTGCAGCTCAATGAACTTGATGAAATTCGACAATGGTCATATACCAATGCTGCACTTTATAAAGAAAAGACCAAACGATGGCATGACAAGCATCTAAGGGTAAAAGATTTTGTCCCGGGAATGTTAGTGCTTCTTTATAATAGTCGTCTTCGTTTGTTTCCAGGAAAGCTGAAATCGAAGTGGCTTGGACCATATCAAGTGATGACAAGCAGTAATCTTGGTGTAGTGACGATTAAAAGCTTAAAAGATGGACGTGAATTTACAGTCAGTGGTCATCGACTTAAACCATACCAAATCGGACAACAAGAGGTTGCTGAAGCAACCATGGTTCTTAAAGATACTTAAAAAATGGTTTGGAGAGTCTAGCTGGAGACTCCAAACACTCAGAACTCTAACTTTCTATCTCTTTTATGTTTTCAGTCAAAATTTGTGTTTTCTGCATGTTTGTGTGTTTATGTGTTTTGATTCATGGAAAAAGTACATTAAGAAGGTTTTAAAATGGTGACATGTTTTTCCTGAAAAAGATTTTATGTTTTTAATGGAAAAATTGCATTAAAGGAAGTTTAATTATATAGGTGTGTGTCAAAGTAGAAAGGCAGAAAAATTTGAAGACATGTGACCACGTGTGGCTTTCCCTTTGCCATCACGTGGCCACGGGTCACTACATTACTTGGTTCCCGAAATACCACGTGACCACGTGTATTTCTTCATTGAAACTCACGTGGCCATGCCCAAGTCTTCTGTATCATTTTGCATCTTCACACGTGACCACGTGTAGTTCTTCATTGAACCTCACGTGGCCACGCATAAATCTTCTGTCCCATTTTGTTTCCTCACACGTGACCACGTGTAGTTCTTCATTGAACCTCATGTGGCCACACCTAAATAACCTATCCCACTTCACTACTTCACACGTGACCACATGTATTTCTTCATTGAAATTCACGTGGCCACACCTCATCCTCCTCTTTTATAAAAGCTTCACGTTTTCTTCTCTTCATCTTCATTTCGTATTTTGCTCTCTTCCGTGCCCACGCCTCACCACCACGAATTTAACCCGTGACCACGGAATTTTCCCTCATCACCATCTCCATTTGCTTTCTCTTTCATTTTTTCTCTCTCTCCTACCCATAATTCTTCCTTCTCCACATTTTCTTCATTATTTTAGGTTTTTCACTACTCACACACACCACCTCAAATTTGTGCTGCAATTTTGGTATAATTCTCACTTTCAAGTAAGTATTTACTCCCATTACTCCTTAATTATTAGTTGGTTATTATCCATGGTTGTGTTTTGTGCAATTATTGTTCATGAATATGTGGTTTTTAGGTTAATTTGCACTTAACATATTGTTTGCATGTTAATTCTTTTTGCTTCTTTGGATGATTATGATTATTATATGCATGTAATAGATACTTGATATGAAATAGGGTAGTGAACACTCTTTGTTATGCTTCTTAAATTCATGCTCAAACTTGTGCTCAAAATGTGTTCGATAAAATGCCTCAATGAGTTTTTCTTTAAAAAAAAAATTTAACTTTCACTCTTTGGTTGGCATATTTATAAGTTGCATTAATGTATGAGCATTCATTCACCTTTTGAAAGAATTGTTCACAATTTTATTCATGCATGATAGGCATTATGTTAACATACTCTTTGTGCTCAACTTTTGAATGCATTTTTTTACGCCTATCATGACGTATGCTATTAACTTATCATTTCATCCAATTGTGCATCATTTCATTCATGTTCATGCAATCATAAGTTAGTCTATTTTGGGTTAAAATTTTATACTTACAAGGTGTTTTTCTTTATTTGTAGTGGCACCTCGAAGGACTAAATACCCTGATGTAGCAAGTTCATTTGGTGTACAAATTCCATCGTATGTGGATAGGGTAAAGATCAATAAATTTGACTACTTCAACAAATGTACCTATGTCCAGCCCGCCTATTTAAGCCACTTGTTCCTCAATATTCCAGCTGCAAATTTGTGGGATCATGATATAGAACCTTTGATTCAAAGTATTGGCTGGGGGAAGTTCGTTGAAAAGAAACCTAAAGTATATCCAGATATGGCATGAGATTTCTTGTATTCTTTTGAGTGTTATTTTAAGAGGGATACAGAAGGCAGCACGATCGGTTTTAAGTTGGGTAAGAAAGGATATTCTTTGACTTTCAGTCAATTTTCTGAAATTTTAGGATTTGTGCCAAATGGCCCAACTGAACTGGAAGATGCTTCGCCTATGGAGAATTGGGAAAGGATCAAGGATCTTGAATTAGATGAACCATGGGTAGGGGGACAATGCAAGGTCCATGCTTTAAGGTCTCATGCATTAAGAATCATTCATCGTTTTCTTGCAAAGAGTGTGTACAACAATTTGAAGAATGCAAGCACTATTAGTGTATCTCAAGCAATGGTTCTCCGATGCATGATGGATGGAATAGCACTAAACGGAGCAGGCATTTTAGCTACTCGAATTAAGGACTTGCAGAAAATGCTAGGACACATTGATAATATTTCGATAGGATGGATAGCTACAGTTTTAGCTTCTGCAGTTGAGCATCCGATTTATGGAGAACCACTTAAAGGAGATTTGCCTTGTGTTGATAATAGAATGCTAAAAAGGATGAAAATTCTGATCCCTAAGCCTCGTGGTCATTGGGCAACTCGGGAGGAGTATTTAAGAGAGAACAATATTTAGTTTGAGGAGCAGCAAGAGGAGCCAAATAAGGAGTATGTTGCCACAGCTGTGCCTTCCCCCATCAATGAGCCTACAACACCAGAATGGGAAGCACCATTTAATCAATTAAGTAGCCGGATGGATGCTCAACAAATTAGACTCGATCAAATACAAGGAAGAATGGATATGCTTCGTGATACGGTCATGGAAGGAAATAGGAGGGTTGAGCATTTTATCCATCACTTTTGGCAGCGATTTCCTCCACCAACACCTCCACCAGAATAGATCATCATTTACTGAGGACAACAAGCTTTTGAGGAGGGGGTAGCCTCCTTTCAGGGAGTTTGTTTTCAACTTTACTTTTCTTTTTCATGAATCAAACTTTGTTATTTTTGTGTTTTGTTTTCTTTTATTGTGTTTAGTTTTTAGTTTGAAAAATATTAAAGACTTATGTAGTTCACCTTTTTCATTTAATTTACATGGAAACTTAGTTTGCCCTAGTTGACTTCAAAACTTGAACACTTTGAACTTGGATATGGAATATGCATGTTTTGGACCTTTGCTTAGCAAGAGAACATTTATGTTGTTTAATATGCCTTTGGATGGGTTAATCTTCAACTTGATAAATATTTGTTAGTTTCCAAACTCTAAAAAGCACTTAGACCAGTTTTTAACTTGGAAAGAATCAATGCAATAAAGTAGTGAAGTAAGAAAATTTAGAGCACTAGAACCTTCCTCATCACCCTTCAAAGCATATGAACAACTTAAGCAACTTAGAAAATGATCTAGGCAATAATTTTCTTGATAAACTCTCTTAAAAAATTGTGTCCTACCTTGATGAAATTATCCTTTGATTAACCATTTTAAGCTTATAAGGGTATGCTTAAAGCGTACCATTAATATTTTCTTGTTACACCTAAAGTTTTAACCATATAACCTACAAAGCTTTTATCTCACCCTATGGAATTAGCCACTTTAGGATTAAATGGATGCATTAAAAGAATAAAGTTTTATTGGGTGTAGTAAAAAAGTCTTAATAAAGTTATTGATGAAGTCAATTGAAAATATACTTTGTATTACCTTGATGTTAACTTGTGAATGTAAAAAAAAAAATGTTTGAAGTTTGAGAAAAGGAAAAAGAAAGGACAAAGAGAACTAGCAAATATGAAAAAATATAAGTGTGTGGTAGTACAAGGAAAAATGGAAAAATATTGACTTCTTTGTGAAAGAGCATAAAGGAAGTTTGGAGTCAAGGGAAGGATGAGCAAAATATATAGATTAAGTTATGGGGTTTTGTAATCTATTTAGTCTTAGAGTGGCTATATTCATTTTGATTATCTTTTATCCATTCTTTGATAAACATACCCTTAGCCCCATTACAACCTTTGTAAGACCTATGTGATTTTAAGTTTGTTTTAAGTTGTTTAGCGGAGATGACCTACGGGTTCTGGTGCTAAAGGAGAGGCCTATTGTGTTTCTAGAGTTTCAAGCACGAAATCGATTGTATGCTTATGCATTCATATATTCTATACTTCATTACCTAGTTATGTTGATATTTTGATTTTCAAAATTACTTAAAATGATTTGGTCTTGCACACACTCAAGGAAACTAGCTTATATTCTCTTGTTGAAGTTAATCAATTTAGAGTTATATTAAGTGCTTGTGTTGAAATGCTACGCTTGGTTTTAAAATTGCATATCTTTATACAAGTTTGATGGTTTTGAAGGAGGGTTTGTTCTAATTTTCTTGAGGGCAAGCAAGGTTTAAGTGTGGGGTATTTGATAAGTGTGAAATATATATAGTTTTTGATATGTTTTTAGTTAAGTTATTTAGTTGTTTTGGTTTGATTTAGGTTAATTTAGAGTTAATTTAGTAATATTTATGTTTTTGAGGTTAATTCTGTGTTTTGTTTGATTTTCAGGTTTAAATTTATATAAAAGGGTTTAAAGTGCAAAAAGGACAAAGTTTAGGGCTAAAAGTGTAAATATGAAAAAATTAGGTGAGAAAACTAGTGTCCAGTTCAGAGCCTTGAGACGTGACCACGTGAAAGTATTGAAGAATTCCACACGTGGCCACGTGAAGAAGAAAGTAGGAGAATACGTGGCCATGTGAAAAGAAGTGAAGAAAATAGCAAAAGGATCTGTGGCCATGTAAAGGTAATTCAATGAAATTGTGAAGACCATATGACCACGTGGATTCCCAGTGAAGGACCACACGTGGCCACGTGTGGAAGAAGAAGTAAATGACACGTGCCCACGTGTATTGAAAGCATATTGAAGGCGTGGCCACGTGATAAACTTTCCCATATCGCGAAGGATTTACGAGTTTCCTGTTTAGCAGAATTTGATTCCTATTTTATGACCGGAGTTTAACAAGGAGTCTACTACAATTCTTGCCTATAAATAGCAGTCCAAAACATAGAAGAATGATCATCAATCTTTAGAATTAATCCTTAGAATTAAGCTTTGCTTTTTCAGTTTTTTACGTTCTTTGTTTCTACAGTTTTTTCAAAATGTTGTTTTTAGTTTTAAGAATGGTTTGTGAGTAGTTTTCTTTAACTTTTGCTAAAGGATACTTGAATCCTTGACTTGTATTGTTATGACTTGAGTTTGTTCTTAAATTTTAATACAAGTTGATTATTTCTTGGTTCTTAAACATAAGTCTTGTCTTTTCTCAATTTTAAGTTGATTATTAACTTGATTAAGAATTGGTTAATTAATTGGTTTAAGTTGATTAATGATTTGCATCCTCTTAGGTTAATTTTAGTTGAATTAATGCATGGTTATAATCTGAATAAGCTATAATTATGTGTTAATTTGAGTAAGTTAAGATTAAGAAAGGGTAATCAAGAATAGGTGAAAGTTAAAACTCTTGAGAAAGGTTTTAATAAACATCTAGGAAACTTAATTCAGTTCTTTATGCTAAGTATTGAATTCAACTAAATAAGAGAGTTTTAATGCTTGGAATGATAATCTTGAATAAAGTTATCTGGGTTTATTAAACTGAATTTTCCATAATCACTTGTATGTTTTCTTTTAATTAAGTCATAGCAATATTTGTTAAGGTGGATAGTCCTTTAGTGAAAGTTGTCTTGATCATTGATTTTTAACTCATTCAATTTACTTGCTTTTAATAAATCTCTTCTTTACTTTAGTTTTTTTTCAATTGTTTTAATTTAGTTTTAAATTATTGTTTTCAAATCATCACAACTTTGGGATTTCTCTTCTCTCTTTACACAAAAAAATTGGTTTTGAAATTGAAATAGCACATACAAGCACAAGTTTTCCTTGGGTTCGATATTTTGGGTTATAATCTTATTTCCCTATATTACTAGCCGATCTAGTACACTTGCTAGACATCGGTCAAGTTTTTTTGCACGTGGCCACGTGTGGAAGAAGAAGTAAATGACTCGTGCCCACGTGTATTGAAAGCATATTGAAGGCGTGGCCACTTGATAAACTTTCCCATATCGCGAAGGATTTACGAGTTTCCTGTTTAGCAAAATTTGATTCCTATTTTATGACCGGAGTTTAACAAGGAGTCTACTACAATTCTTGCCTATAAATAGCAGTCCAAAACACAGAAGAAGGATCATCAATCTTTAGAATTAATCCTTAGAATTAAGCTTTGCTTTTTCAGTTTTTTACGTTCTTTGTTTCTACAGTTTTTTCAAAACGTTGTTTTTAGTTTTAAGAATGGTTTGTGAGTAGTTTTCTTTAAATTTTGCTAAAGGATACTTGAATCCTTGACTTGTATTGTTATGACTTGAGTTTGTTCTTAAATTTTAATACAAGTTGATTATTTCTTGGTTCTTAAACATAAGTCTTGTCTTTTCTCAATTTTAAGTTGATTATTAACTTGATTAAGAATTGGTTAATTAATTGGTTTAAGTTGATTAATGATTTGCATGCTCTTAGGTTAATTTTGTTGAATTAATGCATGGTTATAATCTGAATAAGCTATAATTGTGTGTTAATTTGAGTAAGTTAAGATTAAGAAAGGGTAATCAAGAATAGGTGAAAGTTAAAACTCTTGAGAAAGGTTTTAATAGACATCTAGGAGACTTAATTCAGTTTTTTATGCTAAGTATTGAATTGTTCTGAATAAGAGAGTTTTAATGCTTGGAATGATAATCTTGAATAAAGTTATATGGGTTTATTAAACTGAATTTTCCATAATCACTTGTATGTTTTCTTTTAATTAAGTCATAGCAATATTTGTTAAGGTGGATAGTCCTTTAGTGAAAGTTGTCTTTATCATTGATTTTTAACTCATTCAATTTACTTGCTTGCAATAAATCTCTTCTTTACTTTAGTTTTTTTTCAATTGTTTTAATTTAGTTTTAAATTATTGTTTTCAAATCATCACAACTTTGGGATTTCTCTTCTCTCTTTACACAAAAAAAATTAGTTTTGAAATTGAAATAGCACATACAAGCACAAGTTTTCCTTGGGTTCGATATTTTGGGTCATAATCTTATTTTCCTATATTAGTAGCTGATCTAGTACACTTGCTAGACACCGGTCGGGGCCAAAAATGACCCTAGTCAAAATTGCACTACTTAATGTATTGTTATTTGATTTAGATTAATTAAATGTGTGAATCTAGAATTGGAATAGTGAGGCCAAGTGATAATCTTAAATTAATTATGAATTATTTGGTATAAAAATTGTAAGGGTAATTAGTATTTGTTTTAGGTGTTTTTGAAAAGTAATAAGAATTTGGATTAATTATTATTTTAGAAAGGGAATTAGTGGAGGTTAAAGTAAAATGTTATTGGGTATTATTTTTAGATAAAAGGATGTGGTAAAAATGATAATAAGGAAAAACAGAAAGAAAAGAAATAGGGTAGTTGAGGGAGGTGAGGAAGTTGGGTTAGTGTGGGGAAATAATTAAGGAGGTGGTTCCCTCGATCAATGGTGCCACTCGTCAGCAACTTCGGCTCCTACCCAGCCATTTCCCCTCAGCGCATCAACGCTTCTTCCCTTCCGTCAGCGGCATTAATTTCCTTCTCCCCTTTCTTTTTCTCTCGCTTTATCGTGTTTTCCTTCCCTCTCTCCAATGGTCGACTGCGGCATCAGGTGTCACAATAGAGTGCGACATTTTGGCTTCGATGACTCCCTATATGTATATATATATATATATATATATATATATATATATATATATATATATATATATATATATATATATATATATATATATATATATATATATATATATATATATATATATATATATATATATATATATATATATATATATATATGTATATAGACATTTTGGCTTCGATGACTCCATATATATATATATATATATATACATATATATATATATACATATATATATATATATATACACACACATATATATATATATATATATATATATATATATATATATATATATATATATATATGTATATATATATATATATGTATGTATATATATATGTATATATATATATACATACATATATATATATATACATATATATATACATACATATATATATATATATATATATATATATATATATATATATATATATATATATATATATATATATATATATATATATATATATATATATATATATATATATATATATATGTATATATATACAACTTTGTTATATATCAAGTGCATAATTTATGGGAAAAAAATGGTGTTATGTAATATATAGTTGACCATGCAAAGTTTGTTTTGATGACCCCATGAGAGTGAGTTTAGAATGCATACTATATTTTAAAACGGAATAATACATATAAAGGAATTATGCCTAACATCTTCTGTGGTAACAATTACTGATGAATTACTTGCTGAGTTATTAAGTTTTTGTTGCCTATGTGAGTGATATATTCCTTCTCTTATGCTTGTGATTTATCGCTGAATGTATAAACTTGTACCTAAGGTAACTAAAGGTATAAACTAGGATTATCAATAAGCTTTGTGTTTGTATAATTGATGCTTTGTGTTAAAAAGATTGCCTTTAAAATATGTTATTCCCCACTAAGCTTTGTAGCTTAGCACAAATTTTATTATTCATGTAGGTAACAGGATAAACTTATTTCTAGGTAGATTGCTACAATGGTTCAACTATCTGAAGAGGGGATCTAGTTGTGGGCAGTCCACCTTTGCGGTTCACAGTTGTAACGAGGGGATTAAATGTAAATTGCTCTTTTACTTTGGAGTATTATATTGGCTAAAGAGTGTAATATGTAATTATGTATCATGTTAGGAAATGTGATTAATAATGAGAATGGAGGTATGTATAAATTATTTATGTATTGTTGTGCCCCTGAGGGGCTATGAGAATTGTTTAATTTTCAGGTGGGTTAGATAAGTTTCCAGCCATTATATTGCCAAATTTTATGTAACGTCCCCAAATGGTCACTTGTAGATATTTTTCGCTTTGGACCGAGGCCTGCATGGTTTTAAAATGCATCTGCAAGGAAAAGCTATGCACAACCTTTATAAGGCATGCTTCGTTCTCCTTTTCAATCGATGTGGGATATTATAATCCACCCCACCTAAATAAACCTAGCGTCTCGCTGGCTTGGAGGCCCAGTATTACACTGGTACACCGATCTGACCTTCGACTTTGATATCATCTTCAAAATGTAAAACCTTTACAAAACAGTCTAACTAAAACAAGTGATAAGTCAATTTTTTTTTATATATATATTGAACCTTAACTATTTCATTTACTGCAGACTTGACCAATATGTATTACTTATAAATCAAATTTACTGATTAACCTATAACTATCCAACTGACTAATCACTAATTAAAAATCCGACAATATAACGGCTAGAAACTTATCTAACCCATCTAAAAATCAGACAATTCCACAGCTCCTCAGGGGTACAACAATATATAAATAATTTATACATACATCTCATACATCCATTCTTATTATTAATCACATTTCCTAACATGATACATAATTATATATTACACTCTTTAGCCAATATAATACTCCAAAATAAAAAGAGCAATTTACATTTAATCCCCTCGCTACAACTGTGAACCGCAAAGGTGGACTTCCCATAACTAGATCCCCTCTTGAGATGGTTGAACCACTATAGCAATCTACCTAAAAATAAGTCTTTCCTGTTACCTACACGGATAATAAAACCCGTGCTAAGCTATAAAGTTTAGTGGGGAATAGCATATTTTAAAGGCAATCTTTTTAACACAAAACATCAATTAGACAAACACAAAAATTCTATCTATAGATTGACCACTGTTGGAGGCCATTTTTAGAGGAAGGGAAGAAATGAAATAGTTCCTAATTCAAAGTAAAGATTAGGGATCTAAGGTACAAAATTTCTCCGAAGAATCAGAAGCAAGATAAATGCAAGTGCACAAAGAACCAAATGAAATGGAAATACAGGATATGTAAGTAAAAATTACTTACTTGTGTAATTGACTAATAATCTCAAAGGAACGATTGAAATCTGGGAGTCTAAAGGGTGAAAAGAAATTTCGGCAGAGTTCGCTAAAGAAATCAATAATGAAGTGAAAAATGATCTGGAGAGTTACTTACTTATATAGAGAGATTACTCGAGTATGCCAATCAATTGACCAACCAGATCATGCCACACTTTAAAAAGAAATGTAATGCCGATCCTCTCATCGAAGTGTCACTCTCGATGAGCTTGCTTATCTTTAACCCCGTGATAGCTGTCCGAATAAACATCTATTGATCTGGTTGAAAATTTTGAAATTTTTGCTCATTCTCTTCTCGGATGATCGGACAAGTGATAATACTAGATTATCTATAGACCCAACCAAGTCTCACTACAAGAAAATTGACTTTTAACGACCAAAATTTAGTGAAGGGATGAAAATTCGGTCGTAAAAATATTCAAATTACGAAGGGAAATTAAACCGGTCATTAGTTGTTAAATTTTATTATTATTTAGCAAGAGGTTAAAAATTCAATGGCTGAAGAGCAGTAAATCCGGTCGTTAATGTATTATAAAAATTGGCGGGATCTTACTAAAGTTTACCTCCAAAATAAATTCCATTTATTTTATTTTATAAAAATAAAACACAAAATAACAATACCCATTAGAAAAACTAAAAAGATGAAAAAAAAGCAGATAAACCCAACTAAATAAAAAACGCAAATCCTTTCCGTAAATAAAAACCCTAAATCTACGAAATATTTGGTTGTCCCTCCTTCAAAACACGTATCTCTGTAAAATTTATTTGGGTCTTCTTGATTTTTTGATTTTTGCTCTCATCCAGCCACCATCAACGATTTTTCTTTGGCCGGCCACTGATTAAGACTCTGTTGCCGACAACTTCATTGATTTCGGTATGTATGCTTTTGAAAATTATATTCATGGAAATTAATCTTTCCATCTCCATTGATTTCGGTATGTATGCTTTTGAAAATTATATTCATGGAAATTAATCTTTCCATCTCCGTCTGTGTCTAATGTTTTGAAAAGATCAGTCGCTGATTGCTTCTGCTTTTCTGATAAATTTGCATAGGAAGCTTTAGTTGTCTTTGACATCTCGTCTCCTTAATCTCTGTTCTAGCTAAATATATATATCTTCCTCGATTTCTTAACCATTTCCAGATTGAAGGTTGAGTTACTAATTTTATAATACTATATATCTCCTCTTTAAATATTAACTTGATTGTTCTGATATATCAATTTTGCATTTGATTTTCAGTCCATTATTCTATTAAATATTGTAGTTGATTATCATATATTTAGATTGTCTGCTTTCCTCTTAGATTATATTTCCATTAATTTTAGGGATCTGTGTTAAATTGGTACCAGATTTTATTGTACATAAATACTTTGATTAGGCAAAATTAAGACGGTATTATTGAAGAAGGATAAAATGGATGAAATAGTTCTAGTTATGTGCACAGTTCAGATACCAATGCATTTCATAATCATGGTGAAATTGTTTTATGTTCTACTGGAATTAAGTTTGACGAGGAATGGTGATGTTTATGGAGAGTGATGGAGCTTAGGTACCCAGATCAGGTTTTGTTTTTATTTTTCTCAAAAAGAAATGAAATGAAAGGAGGTTGGGTTAGTTGGCACTTGGCACTGAGAAAAATGAGTGTGTAACAGCAAAGAGAGGTCTGTTAGAATAGTTGTCAATTCTGTCAGTTAAAAAAATATATATATAATACTATACATAATAACATATATTTATATTTATATTTATATTATAAAATAAAGAAAAAGGGAGTGTGTGAAATGAGGAAGGAAGCAAGGTACTGAGGAAGCTTGGGGTTGAAGAAAAGAACCAATCTGATCTTCTGTGAGATAAATACATTAAAGAAATAGTTACTAAAAGAAATAAAATAAAAGTAGTCTCAACAATTTTTAAGTTGCTTAAAAAGAAAACAAAAGAAATTGCAAGGAGTAAAGTGATTAGGTTCTGTAATAATTTAGCAGCAGGAGCAGTTGGGCAGTAGTTCTGTTGTTCATATAACTTAATGAAAGTCTCTTTTTATATGCTTTACTTATCAAGAATTACTCCTTATTTGGTGTTGAATTTTGATTTGGTTTCCAGATTCATTGCCTTTTGAGCCACAAGACATCTCCAATCCGTTGGACAATAGTGATTCATCTGAGTTGGATATTGAGAACTTTAAGGTGTGGCTTTCATTCGTTGACTTGCTGGATCCTCTTATCTGACTAATTTTGCATTTAATGCTTAAAATACTTGTGATCCATATTTTAATTTGGTTATTAGGTTTGACATGAATCCATCAAAGTTTCAAAAGACTGAAATGGGAACAAAATCAAAAATAGGTAAGTAAACATTCATTGCACCAGGTGCTTTAGGTAGGGGATGCGGACAAAGTTTAAGATCTTTCACCTCTTCAAGAGCCACTGAACAACAAATTTCAGCTGCAAAAAGTACAAATTGCCAAACAATAGCTTCTAATCAAGATGGGCCACCGTTTGTACCTCCTGGATTTCGATCGATTGAAGATGATATTCTTTCTCCTCAAGTGGATGAAGAGATGCAAGACATTCAAATAAGTATTTTATTAAATCAAATTTAATCTATTTTTATCATTAATTGACCACGAGTTTGTATATTTGATTTAATTAAATCTGAATATCTATTAAAGGGATGCACAAGAAAAAGGTCCGAGGAAGGAATAAGTGTAAAGAAGTTACAGGACTCAGGGCTGGAGAAAAATTAAAAGTAACTTTTTTTAACAATCGAGTTGTTGGGGAGAATCATGAAGATTTCTCAAGAAACTTGGCTATAATAGTTCGTGATTGTAATATGTGCCCTTGGAAAGTACACTCATGGAGAGAAATTCCAAAACAAAATATAGAACATGTGTGGCAAGCTGTTCTTGTAAGAATTTACGTCATTATGTTCTTTAAATTTTTTATTTCAAGCTTTGCTTATGCCAAATATGCTATAGGTCCAATTAATGTTAATTGATTTTAATAATATTGAATTTAGGATAAATTTAAGGGTGATGACATAATTGAATATCATGAGCATGTTGTGAAACATATGAGAGGATTATGGAACAATTGGAGAGGATGGATGAATTTCAAATATGTAAAGTCTAGGCCACTCCATGAGGCTATGAAAAATGTGCTAGAAGGGGTGGACAAGAATGATTGGGAATGGTTGGTCAAAGAACACTATTTTAGTGAAAAATTCCAGGTATGACACAAGTTTATATATTTTACGCATATTCTTATTTTGCTTGTCAAATCATAAATTTACATGTCAAGTTGTTAATGTAGAAAACAAGCAAAAGAAACTCTATTAATAGGTCCAAGTTGGATATGCCACATCGTACAGGCAGTAAGCCATTTAGAGAGATTATGTATCAACAGGTATTTATCCTCATTAAACATCATTAGAGAATTTATTATTCATTAATTAAAAAATTTTCATTTGATATGTTTATACTTATTTTGAAGGGAGGCAACGATGGTAATCCACCAAATTTGGCTACCATGTTCTTTGAGACTCGCAAAAAGGACAATAAGCTTGTTGAAACTATCACTCATGACAAATATGTGTGTATGATTGATTTAATTTTCATTATGCTACCTTTTATATAATATGTTGATACATTTTAAATTATTTTCATATTATAGACTCAAATTCAAGAATTAATGGAAACAGAACCTTCTCTTTCCAACATAGAAGTAACAGAAAAAGTCTTTGGACCTCAACAAAAAGGTCATGTTCCTGGATTTGGGGGTGGAGTAACTGCAACACAATTGAAAGTGCCTAGTTCATCGAAAGAGGCATTGTCATCTAAGCTAAAGAAAGTTGAAGAAGAAAATCTAGAATTGAAAAGAAAAATTGAAGCTTATGATAGTAAATTCGCACGACTTGAAGCTGCAATTTTTGGTAAACAATCTAATATGCATCCTGCATCACCATCTTCAAGCGAATCCCAAACAGAGTGAAGCATTTAATAGGTAAGTAAATATGTTTCAGAGTATCAATTCTATAATATTTTTTAAGTATATGGCAGCATATATATTATTCTTTGAAATATTAATAATTTCTTCTTTTATGATTGTGATTGCATTTTACATGTATTTCCTGTAGTCTTTCTATACAAATTTTCATCATGTTTGATTTGCAATATGATAATATGTTGTTAATATATTATTAAACTTATTATTATTTTTTTACTTTCTTAGCCATTTGATCTACTGCCTTTATAAATGAATATTAATTATAAATTTATGTTTGCAGGTTTTTCGATCAATGGACAACGAAGATTTGATGCTCATTATTCTTTTTTTTTTTTAAATTCGAGCTATATAGATATTGGTATAGCAATGGACTATTTTTCTAAACAAATTTATATATGACAAATAGAATGCTAAACAATTTCGAAATATTGCTATTCTTTGTAATTGGTTTTTTGCAATTTATGAAAAGAGTATTTATTATATTTTTGGATATGTATGTATGTGTTGGAGTGTGAATGAGGTGTACATGAAATATTTAAATAAAATTATTTATATTAATTATCGGATGTACATTTAACGATGGAAAATTCGGTCACCATTTGTAATTATTAACGACCGAATTTCCTTTTGTTAAAAGATATAAACAATTTACGAAGGGAATTTCTTGTCGTTATAAGTTAATTTTTACGACCAAATTTTCCTTCGCTGAAAGTGGTAAACAATTAATGAAGGGAAAAACCGGCCGTTAAAAGGGCTGTTTTAACGACCGGACTTCCTTTTGTTAAAAGCAGCACACAATTAGCGAAGAGAAATTCAGTCACTAAAAATTTATATTTAACGTCCAGATTTATTCCGGTCATTAATAACTTTAACAACCGGATAATAATCCGGTCGTCTATACTATTAACGACGGAACTTTTAACGACTGGTGATGACCGAATTTTTATAGTCGTTATAGTGTTTTAACGACCGTATTTTAACTTTTAACGATCGGATTTTTCCTCGTTAAAGAGCATTTTTCTTGTAGTGTCTCAGCCCAAGAACCAAAACTTGTTTACAGAGAAGCTTAGCACATGACAAGGAGATGTTGGAAGGCAACCACATGTCATTCGATCAGATTGATGGGAACTTTATTCTGAATCAATCCATTGACATATTGCAAAACCCACACCCCTAACCTGCTTCATATTATGTTGTCGCTCACCTGCTCTGACATCTCGGTAGCCATACTTTAGGCTCTTAAGTGCACTCAGTCCAATATACGGTAGCTTCAGGTATTAAATCCTTGATACTCTCTCTAAATTCATCTTTCTAAGTTTCTAACATAATCTTCAGAATGCTAACGTCCGATTTGATCGAGCAAAACTTCTTGCAAATACTCACTAATCGATCGGATCGTACAATCATTAATTCCTTTCAAAGTTCGACAAATCAAACCTTATCAATTAGGTTAATTATAAATATAAATAATGAAATTGGGTTATTTTTTTTAGACACGTGAAATAAACATGGCAAAGTTTTTCATTCCCTTTATGCAAAATTTTTAGCCTTCTATCGTTAACTTTTCATGCAGATCGCCATCTTAAAAGATAAGACAACAAGTTTTGTCATCAGGTAGCCAATGGTTCCATCAACGGCCCATATCTATCCTCCAAAATCCAACCCATGTGAGTGACTTGGAGTTCGGTCCTCCCTGGAAGACTTTAGCGTGGAACCCAACTTTGAATTTTTTACACGGCGGACGTACTTTCAAAGAGGTACAAAGAGCCGCTGGGTGGGCCCAATTTTGAAAATTTTCAAGTAGCCGTTGGAGAATATATTAATAGTGTAAGATGAAGAAATCCCCCAATTTGAAAACTGTAAAACCCTTTGTCCATAAAAACCAAAAGCTCGTTCTTTTCAACTTTAACTTTCTCCTGATTCATCCGATCTAAAAGCTCCTCATTATTTTTTGGTTCTCTCAGCTTAGAAGATCTGTAAGTTTAATTATTGAGTGTTTAAATTCATAACTTGAAATTGGAAACTGATCGATTTTTGGTTTTATTAATGTAGGTTTGAATTTCATTTTCTGAGACGAAACAGAATGATGTCAATGACTCCAGAGCAGTTTAAAAAAGTAGGATTGGGGATAACCGCATCTCCATCTCCCTTTCTCACTCCCCGGCCTGAGAGAAGAAGACCAGATTCTAGAGGACCCGATTGGAATTCCAGTCGCCATGATAGAGACAAAGAGGTCAATGTTCAAGTTCTGCTTAGATGCAGGTTTGTGTTTTCAATTTCTTGCTGCTACTTGCTATCCAATCTGGGGTAACTTTACTCACTATCTAAGGAACAGCACAATTTAGACTGAAAGAAAGTAGAATAGAATCAGCCCAAATTTGTTGATTACCGCAAGACTTTTTTTAGAACTTTGTGGTGTATATCCGTGCAAAATTCAGTTAATTGACAATAATGCATATTTGTAAAATCAGGCCACTTAGTGATGAAGAGCAAAGGATGAATGTCCCCAGGGTGATATCATGTAATGAGCATAAAAGAGAAGTCACTGTTTTGCAAAGTGTATCTAACAAGCAAGTTGATAGAATATTCACCTTTGACAAGGTATGATTTTGTGTTTTTCTGACTGTATTTGAGGCTATTGATTTTCTTTGAATCTAGTAATCAAACTTGGCTGTGCTTTTAAAATATGGGCCAGGTGTTTGGACCTAAATCACAACAGAGATCGATATATGATCAAGCCATAGCTCCAATTGTTAATGAAGTTCTTGACGGTTTCAACTGTACAGTCTTTGCATACGGGCAGACTGGTACCGGTAAAACCTATACTATGGAGGGTGGAATGAGAAATAAGGTAAGAAGGATATGTGAATTTAGTTATTTTCTTTATATAGTTAAAAAATCACATTTTACCTTTAAATGTAGGGTGGGGATTTACCTGCTGAGGCTGGTGTTATTCCAAGAGCAGTTCGCCAAATTTTTGATACATTGGAGGCTCAAAATGCTGACTATAGCATGAAAGTGACATTTTTGGAGCTGTACAATGAAGAAATAACTGATTTATTAGCTCCAGAAGAGTCTGTACGACCTACAGAAGATAAGCAAAAGAAACCTATCTCTTTAATGGAGGATGGAAAAGGTTGTGTGGTTGTAAGAGGGCTTGAAGAAGAAGCAGTATATAGTGCAAATGAAATTTACACTCTCTTAGAACGAGGAGCAGCCAAAAGACGCACAGCAGATACTTTGTTAAATAAGAGGAGCAGGTTATTTCTTCCGAGTTATAGTAATTTTTCCAATAGTTGAATCAATGGTAGATGAAAATTTACTTTACTAATTTTTTTGTTCTCTAATTTCTTGCAGTCGTTCTCATTCAGTCTTTTCTATCACTGTCTATGTAAAAGAAGCTGCTGTTGGAGATGAGGAACTTATTAAATGTGGGAAGCTTAATCTTGTTGATTTGGCTGGATCAGAGAATATATCACGTTCGGGTGCCAGAGAGGTATAGAGATAATTATTTGCACTTGTCCCATTCATGAAACATCTTTTAGGCTGATTATTAAATAGCAAGTAAAATTGCTACTTGGAGGTCTCTAGAAATAATCAAGAAAGTGCTGACTGTTTTAGGAATATGAATAGGCTGGATTTGTTACCTATTTCCCTAATCAAGGGAAGCCTAAAGAGATGGACCTTTGTTTTGGATGGCACCGATGCCGGCTTAGCTGTAAGAGAGAGAGATGTTGAGATCTTATACACCCCTTTCCTAGAGTACTTCTCCATATCAAAACTAAGAAGTGCAGGAGTTTTAGACACAATTCTAACACAATGCGTCTTTCATATCCTTGTATTAATTAACATAAAATTTAGTTAAACATGAAACTCTTTGATAATCAATTAGCAATTTTTTAAAGTCTCACTTGGGTTGGTGGAATGCTAGATATAATTTCAGCTGTCTTGAACACCATTTCCAAAATTTCAAATTGCAGAAATATTTAACTAGTGATAACAACCTTATTTATTGGCATAAGCTTTTCAGTTCGGAGCAGCAGTCAGAATTTGATGAAATAATAAACCAAATTGCAGGGACGTGCGAGAGAAGCCGGGGAGATAAACAAGAGTCTACTAACTTTGGGCCGTGTTATAAATGCACTTGTGGAACATTCAGCCCATATACCTTACAGGTCTATCCCTAACCGTTTTTTCATGCAACTCAGAGTATGAGGTTATTGTTTACAACTGATTTTTGAAATTTCCTCTTTTTTATTTTTTATGATGCAGGGATAGTAAGTTGACAAGGCTTTTAAGAGATTCACTAGGAGGAAAGACAAAAACTTGCATCATTGCTACAATTTCTCCTTCTGCTCATTCTCTGGATGAAACATTAAGCACATTAGATTATGCTTACCGTGCTAAGAACATAAAAAACAAACCAGAGGTTTGTCTAGCTTGCCTTTTTGAATTATCATTTTGGTTCATTATCATTTTCTTTTTTTGTACCAACATTAGAACCCATCTTCCAGGCAAATCAAAAATTGTCCAAGGCTGTGTTGCTCAAGGATCTGTACTTAGAAATTGAGAGAATGAAAGAAGGTTTGGAGACACACATTCATTCTTGGATTCTCTTGTATGAAAAAAGTCTTACAATGATCAAAGTTTGATGTTGTTTCCAATTAATCTCATGCAGATGTGAGGGCAGCAAGGGAAAAAAATGGTGTTTATGTTCCACATGACAGATATGCCCAAGATGAAGCTGAAAAGAAGGTGCACATAACTGAAAGTCTACATAATTCATACCCATACACATGTGTTTACTTTTTCCTACCAGAATAAAGAAAATTTATTGACTGGCTTGAAATTTGATATTTGTAGATCCATCTATTCAATCAAAATATTAACAATTTTTAGTGTATTCCAATATGAATTTTTGTTTTATTGAATTTCAACTGACTACTTTGCAACCACTTATAGGCAAGGATTGAGAAGATTGAGCTGCTAGAAAATGATCTCAACCTCAGGGAGAAGGTAGAGAAAATTTCTACAGTTGGTATATTTTCTTATGCTTCATGTGATCATTGCAGTATTCAATTGCTTTCCTCATATTGCAGCAAGTTGATGAGCTCCATGAGCTCTATCTTGCTGAGCAGGAACTGAAACTTGATACAGAAAGTGAGCTCAAGGACTGCAAGGTACTTGTGATTTGAAATTTTGTTTTGTTTTGTTTTCTTAATCTTCTCTAAGATATGCTTCAGCTGACAATCACATCAAATCAAATCTTGCGCATCTTTTCTTTTCAGTTAAATCTGGAAAAAAAAACAAAGGAACTTCTTGACCTTAAAGAGAAGCATAGGATAGCTATCTCATCTCTAGAGGAAAAGGAGTTCATCATCTCCAAGCTACTATGCTCTGGTAAGTTAACTTGCTATTCATTTTCAAAATCCAATTTCTTTTTGTATATCTTTGCTTATAACATTAATCCCTGCATAAACAGAAAATTGTTTAATTGATCGGACGAAGGAGCTGTGCAGTGATTTGCAAATTGCATCAGAGGACATAACTTCCCTGTTTGGGAGATTGGGTATGAATAACTCTCCCTAGATATCCTTTTGAATCCTTTTCAGTACTTGCATCTGGATGCATTTCTGTAAAAACTGGGGTGTCTGTCATGTTGTGGTTCTCTAAGACAACACTTGATGCTGCCACTGAAAGTGCACATTTTAAAAATTACAATTTCCTTTTTTAAATTTATATTCAATTTTTGGTTGTAAAACTCGTATTTCTTATACTGTTTTCCAGTATAGGGAGAAAATAATTTTTTAGTTTCTGTTGCTTGAAGCACAAGGGTCTATTTGTGGATGGTTACTTATCAATTAGGAATATGCAACTAGCTATGGACCCATGTTTGGATTACAAAATCATTCTATCATATCCCTTAAAAAATTACACCAACTTAATCCCTTAATTACTGTAATTTGACAACTATTATATAACACATATATTAATTAATTCCCATATCTAGCATTAGTATCCCCTAGAAAAATACAACTAGCGTTCCTAACATACCATCAGATCTCAGTGTTTATTTTTAGTATTATTTTCAGTGATAAATTACATATAAGGAGAAGCTAATGAAATTTTCTAAAATGCTCTTTCATTAGTTATGAAAAATTGGTATTGTCTTGAAGGTTATTATAAGGGAATTACAATATGGATAAAATCAAATTACAATTGGTCTGTCAACGTCAAGGCTTTTCTCTTTTCTTTTTTTTTTTTCTTTTATTTT
This sequence comes from Excoecaria agallocha, assembly GCA_037975025.1. NCBI lineage: Eukaryota > Viridiplantae > Streptophyta > Magnoliopsida > Malpighiales > Euphorbiaceae > Excoecaria > Excoecaria agallocha. Next base: position 6,999,519 of record CM075808.1, on the reverse strand, counting down.
TTTTCGCTTTCCTCTTTCCATAAATGAAAATGGGAAGAGCTATTTTTTGTTTAGGGAGTTCTCAACTTAGAGGCTTTTGTGTGATAGCAAAAGAACTTAAGAAAATGAAGAAACCCAAAAATGATGAACTAGGAGTCGTATTTAAATGTTTGGAACTGTACTGATAGATGGGAAAGTTGTCTCTCCAAGTGTTGCACACCATTTTCACGTTGAAGTTCTACATTTTGCGGCTTTTTCCTTTTTGGGCCTAGAAAAGTTGTTTTACTCCATACAGATCAGAAAGACAAGATGGAAGCAGAAAATCAAAGACAGATTTTGATTTTTGGTTCTCATCTCGACCAGAGTTTAAAAGGCCTACACAAGACCATCCTTGGTTCAGTTTCTCAACAACAGCAACACATAAGGTGTTTGGAAGAACATGCCCAATCATTCCTTGCTAGTAAATGTGATGTAAGAGAAATGCTATCAATATATGTTTTCTGGTTTCTTATGCTATCAATTTATCATTTCATCTCAATTTGTTCCTAATATCCATCGTACTGCAGGCAACAGACATCTTGGAATTGAGGATTAAGCAAATGTCAGAGACATATACCTCAGGTGCAGCAGCCTTGAAGGAACTTGCCAACACAATGCAAAGGAAGGCTTCCTCTGACTTAGAGCACATAAATGTTAAAATCTCATCTCAAACAATGGCCGTGGAACATGTATGTCACTATAATAAAAGAAACCGTTGTTCTGCAATTGATTATGGTAATCTTGAAGTCAGAATGACTGATCCCCATGTTGACAGTTTCTCAGCATTGCTGTAGTAGAGGCCAAGGAGATTATTGAGGAAGTGCAAAATATACTCGATGAGCAAAAGCAACTATTAGCTCTGTCTGCTCGTCAACATGAGGAGGTATATGTACATGTGGTTCTTATTGCATCAATGTTTCTTCTTTGGTTAAAATTTATTGAACTATATATTATCTGTGTTAATAACAGGGGCTGAAACGAAGCTTAACTTCTTCCCAAGTGATTACAAAGGCAACAATGGACATTTTTAATGATCTCTGTTGTCAGGCGTCAAAGGTCATGACAGCTTTTGAGGAATGCCAAACAAAAAAAACAAACCAATTATCTGAGTTTGAGAAGAGGTTTAAAGTGAGTTATCCTTGAAACAAGTGATACAGTATGAAGTAATTAGGCACTAATTGAAGGTTTGATGAAATTTTGCTTCTGGGAACCAGGAAGAGGCTGCCAGAGAAGAGAAACAAGCCCTGGAAAATATTGCAGAAATATTAGCAGCATTGACAAATAGAAAAACAGCTATGGTGAGTAGGTACTTCAAAAAATTTAACATTTAAAATTATGATATGCCATATCTTTAGCGTTCAAGGATATAAAGATATTAATAAATTGATAGAGCTGATCCTGCTCAAGTAGCACATACGTGCCAATGAAACAGATAAGCCTTATATCATGAACCTAGCATTGGAGGATACAGGGATATGTATAAGCCAATTGACAAGTCCCATTCAGGTAGGGTTTTATGAGAGATATTGCACCTCACATTTATGTGTACCATAGGTGTCGGAGGCATCAAGGAGCATCCAGGACTTTAGCATACAGGAGAATAAGAGATTTGAGCAAGAAATGTCAAGCATGCAACAGGTTTCCACAGATGCTAAGGAGGAAATAAGTAGATATGCAGAAAAGGTACAAAGAGATTTCATGGAAGACACATTCTCTGTAGCTGAATCAAGGGTTGTCATGGAAAACGTCCTCCAAGAATGGTAAATTTTTTTTCCATTATTATAGTACATGGATATGACGTCATATTGTTTTTTTTTTTTCTGAAGGTAATAAAATTTATTCACATATAGGATCAAGCTTTACTTAAATGCAACACATTTTCTCTTCTCTTTGTGCGGCATGAGAAATAGGTTTATTAAATTATAATGGAAAATTCCCTCTGATAGCAAAGGATAAAATGCTCCGTGTGAGGGAGAATTCTGAATGGATTTCTATTTGAGGAAAAATGCTCTTCTCTGTGTGAGTCCTAGCTGGAATAGGGAGAAACATTATATTGAAGCCTTGAATGAATTTCTAGTTCATGTCCAAGCTTTGTTGTTGCACATTGATATGTATTAGTAGAAACATTGATTTCTATTCATATCCATGCCCTTGTCATTTATATTTGAAGATATCAGAACATAAAAATATTTAATCCTGGTACGCATATGTGAAGATATCTACACATCCACATACCTTTTCGTGTATATGCATGAAATTTGAGTCAAACATTTTGCTGGCCAAGCTGTAAATAATTTATTTTGATGCTTAGAGCCATTCAATCACTCTTTACAATTGTGTCTTTTCATGGCATGTAGCTTAAAGAAGGTGGATTGCTCTCAGCAACAATGGGAAAATGCCAAATCCAACATAAGGAATCTCAATAAGAGCAGTGTTCTGGAGATAGATTCTACTGTGAAGTAAGCTTTCTTTACAGATCTTAATTTCAAATTTCTTTTCTCGGAAACTTATTTAAATAAGTTTGCTAGCATAATTATTTTTTGACTCGGTTTTTGATACCATCTGCTAAACTATGGTTCTTTTACAGGGAAAATGTCAGCAAACATAAAGTTGTGCACACAGAATTTTTATCTGCATCCTCTGCCCTGACTTCAGAGTTTGATTGCAGAACTCTTGAAATTTTATCTGCTGTTGCTGGTAAATTTTATCTCTCTACATAGCATTAATTAAACTTCATGAAATTTGCATTCTTGTCTTAATCCTTTTTGTGGATTTCCTCACCTGTTAGATTCACTAAAATGGGACCGGAAAAGCAAGAAGGAAATGGAATCCATTAGTTCACTGTGCTCAGATCAGCTCGAGTCAATACAAGAGAATCATGGTCATAGCATAGCAAGTATAAGAAGCAAAGCAGAAAAGTGTCTCACAAAAGATTATTTGGTATGCTTCAAAAGCAGCATTTTCTTTCAAGAAAAAACTTATTTCTCTTTGTTTCAGAAGACTAAAAGGGATAAATTTGTCTGATAATGAACAGATTGATCAGAATACTGGCACAACACCTAAGAGGCGAGTAATTGCAGTGCCAAGCCTGGCCTCCATAGAAGAGATGAGAGCATCTGTTAATGAAAATGTCATGGAAGAGAAGAGATCAAAATGGGCCCTTAATGACAGCAAAATCCAGCAGCATGCGGCATCACCTATTAGAGCTCCTTTTGCTGACGTCAACTGAAAGGGATTAAGAATACTTGAGGAAAAAAAAAAAAAAAAAGGAATTCTATCTCATGTGATATAAAGCGAATTAGGAGTTGAATTAGGGTGGTGGGTTATTGTTGTAGCAGTGAACTGGAGATGCTCATCAACTGATGAGTTATTAGTTCTTTTAAGGGACAAAATTTTTATGAGATCTCTCATTTGCTCGCCCATAATTATTTTATGGTAAAATAATTTCACTTTTTTTTTAATTAAACAATTACCTTCACATAAAGCCCGGGTTTAGGTGAAAATGTAATCGATATTAAATTTTATGCTAAACTTTATCAATATGCATTTTTATACCTTCATCTCACGTTAAGTGCCATTTTTTTTCTTCTTCACGTCTATTAAAATAATTATGGATTTTATTTTCAATTTTTATAAAAAAATTCTTTAAAAAAACCGTGTCATCCTATCTTAAATGTTGTTTTAATTTTTTAAAATGGTATTTTAAATGAGATAAAATTTCTCTTGAAAAAAGTGACAATTAATTGATCTAGATAGGAGGAAGTAACATTTAGCATGAGTTTAGTTATAAAGTTGGCCTCAAATTATAGGATATTTTTCAATTTAAAATTCCATTTATAAATTGTTGCAATTTCATTTCTAAACTTCAAATGTCATTTTAAATTAGGGATTTCAGTAATTTTTTTCTATTTAAACTAATGGAAATTCAATTTTTCAATAAAATTGTTCTTGTCATTTTTTTTTCTAACAATTAATAATAAATTTTTTTGAGTGTTAATAATAATTACATTAAACAAATTAAATTAAAACTTTTTTGAATTTTTATTTAGTTACCGATATTACAAAAAAAAAATTATATATGGTGAGTGTAAAAGGTTCAAGCCTGCACTCTTCCATTCCCCAATAAAAAAAATAAGTTTTTATTAATTTTTTTTTAAATTATTTTAGTGTGCTACTTAATTGATGAACGTTACCAACGAGTACTGAAGACAACCAAATTCAAATTAAATAAAAATAATCATTACCTTTAAATGATAACGGTTGAAAAAAAATATTTTAGTCATTTATGATAAAATTACTTATTTTTTAAAATAAATTATCCAGCAAAATAAATTAAATAATAAATTATAACAAAAAATCCTAAAATTTATTATTCTTTAATTTAAATTGAAGAATTTTTCTAAAATTATCATTAAATGCATCACTAATTCCTTCTCCCTATCATGCATAAAATATTTCATAGTTTTATTATCAATATCTTATAAATTATATGGATAAACCTTCAAATGGGGAGAATTGGATGAGTTTTGATGGGATTACTTTGAGTACAGGTCGGATAGGGTTGGATTAAATTTTGGATTAAATTCACTTTTTCAGTATCATAATAATTGTTGGATTCTAACCAATAGAATGGTGGTCCGATGGTGATGCAGGCCAAGATAAAAATGAGAGATTTTAGGATCGACTTTCGACACCTCTCATGAAAAGTGGTAAAGAACTTTAACTTACAACGATATCCTAAATCTGGATTTAATTGGTATAATGGGGTTCGGATACCGGATGATTAATAAAAAAATAACAATTGTTGGATTCTTAAATTGTTGAATCAATTATTAATCTCATATTATTTTTTAAACTATCAATATATTTGACTGCTTTTTGAATTTTAATAATAATATTTGCAAATTTAATATTTATTAAAAAAATATTATGTACATATATTATAAAGAAAACTCAATTAAAGTATCATTTTATATTATTTAATTTGTTCAAATAAATAAAATAATAATAGCAATTCATTTATATATATATTAACACATGCATATATGTTCATGTTTTCATGCATTTACGTACCTACTTTGATGAGTTCGGTTTTGTGGGAAGTGGAAATAGAAGATCGAATAATTTTTAGACACATAAATTTTTTATATATTAACAAAACGACACAATATAAATAAAATTGTGATTTATTTTAGAAAAAATGTTTGATTCATCACTGGAATTGAAAAGTTAGTAATAAATTGGGTTTTTAAAAAAATAAATTTCGGGTTCGGGTCAACTATTTTTAGGGAATTCGGGTGAGAGTAAAAAATTGACAGGCCTATATATGGGTCATTCAATATATTTTAAAAATATTTGGTATTTTTTCTTTAATTTAATTTGTTCAATTGCATAAGATTTTTTTTCAAAAATTAAAATTATTAATTTTATTCAAAAAGATTAAAATAAAAAAAAAGTTATACGGTCATAATTTTTTTAATTAATCTAGAAACGATTATTATTTTTTAATTTAATTTATTTTTGGTAATTATTATTAACATCCATTCATTATAACAATCAAATTATTATATTAATTTTAAATAATATTAACTACTAGATAAAATTGAAAAAATACATTTTATTAAAAAATATAAATTTCCATTAATTTTAACGGGAAAACTAATCAAATCCCTAATTTGGAATGACATTTAAAGTTGTAGGTGAAATTGCAAGAATTAAAAAGTATAAAATCTAACGCCTCAATTTCTCCTACTAATACAGACTAACATGTAAATATTTGAAATCTGAGGTAACAAAAACATCAAATTATAATTTGAAGCTATTGACCGGTGTCTATCAAGTATACTAAATTAGCTAATAATATAGAAAAATATAATTATAATCTTTTAACATCGAACCCAATGAAAACTTATGTATGCATGAATGATTTGAGTTTTAAAACGAAATTTGTATGTAAAAGACAGAAAAAAAAATTCCAAAATTGTGTAGTTGAAGTTTGAAAACTAAAAATAGAACTTTTAAAGCTGAAAATATAATTATGATCTTCTAACATCGAACCCAAGGAAAATTTGTGTATGCATGAATGATTTGAGTTTTAAAATGAAATTTGTATGTAAAAGACAGAAAAGAAATCCCAAAGTTGTGTAGTTGAAGTTTGAAAACTAAAAATAGAACTTTTAAAGCTGAAAACAATAAACTAAAACAATGAGAGTTTTGAAACAATTAAATTGAATATAAAACAAAAGCAAGTAATCAAATGAGGTAAAAATCAATATTTAAAAGTAACTTTCACTAAAGGACTATACAGCTTAACCTATATTATCATGACTTAATTAAAGAGAAATACAAGTGATTATGAAGAATTTAGATTAATAAAACAAGATAACTTAACAAAAGATTATCATTCCAAGCATTAAAACTTTCTTATCAAGAATAATCCAATATTTAGCATAAAGATTTGAGTTAAATCTCCTAGATGTCTATTAAACCCTTTTTCAAGTAAATTCAACTTTTACCTATTCTTAGTTATACTTTTCTTAGCCTTAACCTACTTTAATTAATACATAATTATATCTAATGAAGAACATAATCATGCATCAACATAAGTAAACTAACCTGAGAACATACATATCAATGATCAAACCAAAAATCAATTATTAACCAATAATTAAACAAGTTAACAACCAAAATTTAGCTAACAAGTGATAAGACTATGCTTAATAACTAAGAAATAATCAAAACTTGTATTAAATTTAAGTACAAACTAAGTCATAACAATAAAGAGTTAAGGATTCAAGAATCCTTTAGCAAAAGTTAAATAAAACTACTCACTACGCATGTTTAAAGACTAAAATAAAATTTTAAGAAGAACAATATTGAATAAAAACAGAAAAAATAGAAAAACTATGTAAAACTAAAGTATTGAATTCTCCTAGCTGATGATGATCTTGCTTTGGTGTTTGAGTCATCTATTTATAGCAAAAAATAAGACATAGTAATCTTCTAAACTTCCTCAATTAGAATAGGAAAAGACATCTTCTTAAATTGGAAGTTCCTTCAAAGCATCAGACTCTTTTGCACTGCCACTCAAAACCTTGCCTTATTTGATGCATTGTCATGCATCCTTCATCAGTGGGGTGCACGACCACTTACTCATTTTTGCCTTCCGTGCATGGGCAAATTCCATGATGCACGGCCATGCACTCAAATGACTCTTCATATGCACAGCCACTCAAGATGTATCTGGCTTGACTCATTTTCATACGCAGCCGTTCAATATCTCAAGCAATTTTTAAACATGGCCATTCATTACTTCACTGGACTTCACATAAAATTCTCTAGCATAAAGTTTTCAATTTCACAGATTTAGCCCATAATTTTTTATCTTTTGCGATTAAGCCCTTTTTCTTGCAATTTAATCTTGAAACACACCAAAACTTACAATTAGCTACTAAAACACAAATGTAAATATTTAAAATATAATTCAACCAAATTAAAGGCAACTTAACTAACTTAAACACCTAAAATTATACTATAAATATTATACAATTCACAATTATCAAATACCCCACACTTAAACCTTGCTCGCTCTTGAGCAAATTAGAACAATCCAACTCCTCAAATTAATCAAACGTGAATCAAGACTCATGCATTTTATAAGCAAGCTTTAGCATTTTAAAAAAAGCACTTAATATAATCTCTAAATATAATAAATTCAATCAAGACAATATAAGTTAGTTTCCTTGTGTGTATGTAAGACCAAATTATTTTAAGCATTTTGCAAATCAAAATATCAATACAAATACTTAGTGAAGATTTAAAATGAATGTATACATAGGCATACAAATGGTTTCAAGTTTGAAACTCTAAAAATACCATAAGCCTCTCCTTTAGCACCGAAATCCGAAAGTCATCTCCGCTAAACAACCCAAAATATAACTTAAAATTACTTAGGCCTTTCAAAGGTTGTAATGGAGCTAGGGTAATTGTTATCAAAGAATTGATATAAGATAATAAAAAAAGAATAACCACTCTAAGATAAAATAGATTAACAATCCTAACATATCATCCCATTAACTTAATCAATAAAGAACTTGATTAAACTGGCTTAACCTTTCACAATTCAAAGTTGAAAACATATTGAAATCATTTTCAACTTCCATAATCCATACTCTTTTAGAAGTCACCATTATTTTTCCTTGTTACTACCTCACACTTAAGATTTTTCAATAGATGCTAGCTTTATTTTCAATGATCTTTTCTTTTTCAACTACCGTTGATGCTAGTAACACAATATTGACCTGGATAATAACAAGGTAATAACAAGACAATTTTCCACTTGGCATTAACAATAGCTCTTGCCAATAAGATACAAAAATCTCTCACTACACCATCAAACACGTTAGTTTCCTGTTAATCCATTTAATCCTAAAGTAGCCAATTCCATAAGGGAAGATAAAAAATTTTTTTAGGCTCTATGGTTAATCATATGAATGCAAAAATAATCAAATATATAACATGCATTCAACATACCTCTTTAGGCTCAAATTAGCTCACAAAGGATAAAATTTTTTACAAGGATAGGAAAAAGGTCTTTTAAGAGCTTACAAAGAAAATTGCTTCCTAGATCATTTACTAAGTCATTTGAGTTGCTTATATGCTTTGAAGGGTGATGAGGAAGGTTCTAGTATTCTAAAATTCTTTACTTCACTATTTCATTATGTTATTTTTTTCTAAGTTCAAAACTGGTCTTAAGTGCTTTTAAAAGAATAGAAACTAATAGATATGTATCAAGTTGAAGATTAAACTATTTAAAGATTTATGAAAAAACATATTTGTTCTACTGCCAAGCAAAGATTCTAACATGCACAGTCTAGCATTCAAGTTCAACATGTTCATAATTTTGAGGAAAAGCTGGGAAAACTAAGTTCTTGTGTAGACTAGACGATAATGTTGAACTACATTCTATTTTTAACAAGTCTTTACAAAATTCTTAAGCAAAGGAAATAACCTACTACTAACCTAAACACAAAACATAAACACAATAAAACAAACATAAAATAAATTCATGAATTAAAATGAAGAGGGTCAGAAGTGTCAACTCCCTAAACAAAATTGAGCTTAAGCTCTATCCCCATCCAAAAACTTTGTTGTCCACAGCAAATGTAAAAGGACTATGCTAATGGAAACAAAGGTGGTGGGTAGCGTTTTCAGAACTCAAACACAAAAGTCTCAACAACATGCTTGACAATCAAAACCATATCCTACAATGTCTCAATTCTCCCATACACTTAGTCCAAGAAAATCTATTGTGCATCCATCTGGCTACTCAACTAATTAAAAGGAGCCTCTCACTCAGGTGTAGCTGTATTAGCTACTAGTGGATTCTCTACTGGAGTGACTTCTTCTTCATTCGATGTATTGGGTTGCTCATCAATGCTAATATTATTCTCACTTAAATACTTTTCCCATGTTGTCCAATGGCAACGTGGCTTAGGCACCAGGATCTTCATTCTTTTCAGCATAACATTATCAATATATAATAAATCCCCCTCAATTGGATCTGCTATGGTGGGATGACCAACTGCTTCTTCTAAAATTATAGCTATCAAACCAATGGAGATGTTGTTGACATTAGAGGGCATCTTCTGTAACTCCCTAATCTTATGTTCGATAATCAACACACCATTAATGAAGATTCCATCCACCATACACATAAGAAGCATGGTTTATGAAGCATTCATTGCACTAAGATTTTTCAGATTATTGTAGACACTCTTGGTTAAAAACCTATGAATGATTCTAAGTGCATGATCTCTAAAGGCATTAACCTTGCATTTTGCTCCTCTCCATAGCTCAAGGTTTAGTGGATCTCAAATTTGCTCCTAATTATCCTCAACAGAAGCATCATTCAATTCCATTTAAGCATCTAGCAAAAATCCTAAGTGTTCGTAAAATTGCTTGAAGGTCATTAAATATCCTTTCTTTTCAAATTTAAATCCTATTATAACTATATTATCACTATCCCCCTTAAAATAGCACTCAAATGAATATAAGAAATCTCATGCAAGGTTGGGGTAAATTTTAGGCTTGTGATCTATGAATTGTTTCCACCTAATATGTTGAATTAAAGGTAGTACCTTGTTCCATAAGTTACCAGTAGGAATATTGAGAAAGAACTGACTAAGGTATGCTAGTTGAGCATAGGTGCAGGTACTGAAGTAATCAAATTGAGCAACCTTAGCTCTATCAACATAGGAAGGAATACGGATACCAGAAGAACTTGTAACTTCAGATTGTTTAGTCTTCTTAGGCGCCATTGAAAAACAAAATATAAATATGAGTATAAAATGGCAAGTAAAGGGGAAGAAAATAATGGCAAGCAATGATACACACAAATGTGGGAAAGAATACCCTAGGAAGGGAGGAATGAGTATGCAATCAATTAAAGATGATTGTGGTAAGAGGATTTTCATAATAGAAAGGAACCGTGCATAAATGACTCTAATGAAACTTATGCCAAAATGTAATGAGAGAGTAAGCATGAATGCAAGATTTATAGCCATAAATTGTAATGATACACGACCATATATATATGTGAATGAATATGAAAGACATTGGAGAGGTCATGAATTAGGAGCATTGATCAAAATAGTGCCAACAAAAGAGTAATGGATAAGTCAAAACAAAGATAAAATTCATTGACACATTTTATCGAGCATGTGATGTGCTCATGTTTGAGAGACCAATTGGAGATCAAAATGAAGTGTTTTATTCACCAAAATTGACATGAAGCATCTATCACGTACAGAATAAGCACACAACAAACAATATTGCAAAAAGGACTACGAATAAAGTGTAAATTACATGTTGAAAGTGACCTAAAATGATGTAATCTTAACAAGATAATAAGTAAAAATTGGCATGAAAAAAATATAAAGATCCAGGGAGAGGATATACTTACTTGAAGTTGGAAAAGCAAATAATTTATGCACAATATATGGTGATGAGGTGAGTGATGTGGGGTAAAAACGTGAATGACAAATGAAGAGGAAGAAGAAGAAGAAAATGATGAAGAAGAAGAGAAAAATAAAATATAGGAGAGAGAGAGAAAATATGGTGGTCGAAACAACAAGGATGGTGAGGAGGAGGTGGTGCATGGCCGTGTAATGGAGTTGCGGTGTGGGAGATGCGGGAGCAGTGTAAGAGAAGTAAAAGAAAGAAGTGGAGAGGAAAAACTAAGGAGAAAAATAATTTAAAAGCAGGAGACCCATATGTGGCCGCCTATGTGGTGTTGCTAGGCAACCACATGGCAACGCAAAAGGGAGCATGTTGCTGCACATGGATGCATAAAGCAAAAGGGAAAGATTTATATGGGCATGCAAGGGCAGATCCCTAACGCACGGGCATGCACAAAAATAAGGAAAAAGACCTGCGGGAGTGTAGTGGCGCTCGGTAGCTAGCGTAGGCGCACAGGGAAGGAAAAAAATTGGCATGCGGTCGTGCCTTAGACTGTTGATTTTGAAATTTTTTTTGATATATTTAAAAATTGAAATGCATTTCCAAAAAAACCTTGCTTTTTATGTGACTTTCAAAACTCTAGTTTTCCCTTCAAGATTGATTTTTCATCCTAGAATTGAAACACATATGTTTAAACCAATTAAATCAATCAATCTTGGTGATCTCCCAAAAACATTATAATCCAAGTCTACACTTAATTCATGAATCTTAGACTAATGAAATTGAAATCAACTAATAAAAACACACTAATGCCATGTGAAATTCTTCATAAGGTAACCCCCTACAAGGTAATTAGCAATGTCAGCGTACCAGAGGACTGAATTAGTACAAGAATAAATAGCATAAATACATTTATAAAGAAATAAATAAGAAATTTTTCCTTTTCTATATGGTCATGATCCAATCTTAATAGATGTTCAGGCATGAAGTTTTTAGCTCCCTTTTTATCTTTTATTTTCACGTCAAACTCTTGAAGTAACAAAATCCATCTGATAAACCTCGATTTGGAATCCTTCTTAGCAAGGAGGTATCGAAGCACTGCATGATCAGACAATACTGTCACTTTAGAACCAAGGAGATATGGTCCGAATTTTTCAAAACTAAACACTATTGCCAAGAACTTCTTTTCTGTGGTGGTGTAGTTCACTTGTGCTCCGGTGAGTGTGTGACTGGTGTAGTAAATGGTATGAAAAATTTTCTCCTTTCTTTGCCCTAAAACTGCTTCTACTGTAACACCCATATCCTATACTTAGCTATTACCATAATATCATATACCATAAGACATATATTACAACGTTCCCAAGCTGAAAACATTTCTAATTAGATAACTTATAGATGAAATTATAACCATGTCATGTGAACTTAAGAGTAATACCTTAATCATATAAAAGTTCTTAATAAATTACAATGTTTTCTCAAACTTAACATTAGTACTTATAGAAAATTTGCAACATAATTCAAGTTTCCATAACTACAAAATATAAGGACAAAAAGAATACGCTATTATCAATCTTTTAAGACTTGTGTTGGCCAACCTGCAGCAGATATCAGTCTTGGAAGAAAGTCCTGTTCTCACAACCTACACGGATAAATAAAAATCCGTGCTAAGCTACAAAGCTTAGTGGGGAACACTAAATATGACAAACGACTACTCACAGTGGTCGTCAACAAACGTATATTATGAACTATAAGTATAACTTATGCCAAATTTTAATAAAAACAAAATGTAGACATAAGTCCACACAAGATAACCAAATGACTTAATGATAGTAAATTCGGCATTAATGCTTTATATACACAACATTTAATCATATAAGCATGTTTATCCTTTAGACTTGCAATTCATTCATTGAATGATATACCACTGTTTATACTTAGTCATTCCTTCCACTTACTACATACTTTCGTATACCAGGAATATATACAAATACATATTCACATATAAGCTATGATCAACAAGGACATATGCATATTCGAAAGTAAGATAGAGCATTAGTACTACGAAAGTTTATCATTTATCAATTCTCAATAAAGAGCAAGAACGAGTAGATATAGGGAAAACAAATAACCCAATGTATTAATTCGAAAGCAATCACCAACATGAATACCTATACATAGCTCTTATATTCCATTGCTATAGAGAACATTTATTACAGCAAAATATTTTTTTTCATAGCTTTCATACATGATGAATCTTGCAAATCATTAATCTACCTGAAGCAAGTAACATATTACTATAGAAAACATACTATCTCTATTATAGTCCACAACTTGATATTAATGATGCACTAGTTCATTTATATAACTCTGTACATACTATTTCCATATACGATAATCATGCAAAAGTGTATATCGCAACATCTTTTAATATCATAATATCCATATGTGCTGAAAAGGAATTCCACATATAAATTAGATTATGAAATCAATTTATGTTGTCATACTTCATAAAACTTTAAGTTGAACATCAAACTTTTCTTAACTTTGGTATAAAGCCTACACTACTCTAAAGAAGTGGATAACGGGTTATACGATGGTACCCGAAGGTACAAGTCTATTTAGTCACCCAAACGGGATTGACTACAACCCAAACGGGGTTGAAAATGATCCAAACGGGACCATGTCTGTCTGTTTAGTCACCCAAACGGGGTTGAAAATGATCCAAATGGGACCATGTCTATCTGTTTAGTCACCCAAACGGGGTTAACTACAACCCAAACGGGGTTGAAAATATCGTAGCTGCAAGGTACCCTTATAGGCATGCCTATCTATCCACTTCCTAGACTCAACGCAGGCAATAAAATCTACTTTATCTTTTCTTTATACAATCATATTCTTATATGCACATGTATACTCTAGTATAACCATAAACAATGTACTCATAAATGTGCTCATGTATAGCTTCCTGTAAACCTGTAAACATTTCGCTGTTGGGCATTACTATTCTGTTCTTGTAATGCTATTCGATCATGTAATTATTCCGTATGTCAAGACTATACTGTATGATGTCATTTGTACCCGTACATAATCATGTAAAATCTATATATCTTCTTTAGTACATATACATATATGCACAATTCATAAACAATTCATATAATTTTCTCATATAAAACTCACATGACAAGATACTCCTTCTCTAATGCATACACTTATATACATAGTCTCATATAACATTACCATTATATGCTTTAATGAAATTTCTATAATGGAGTCTATAGCATTGTAGATTTGTATTTCAGCATGTTAACATGTGACAACACATAGGCTTAATCATGTCATTTCAATTAAGTAAAGGTATATTCATACGTTTCACTTTACTCATCATTACCAACAACCCTTACTTAGGTATAAATATAAATATGTGTAAACCTTTATCAACAATCATATTACATGCCATACTTAATTCAATGTGCTTCCATATAACTATGAATTTATCATAACAACATGTAGTTAAGCTATACATATGTAATCATAACTTGATTTACATTCCTAGTTACATGTATTTATATTTTAGATATTGCTTAATGATAACTGAGCATATATCATCATAAGAGTATATACAAACATTAGCCTTGCATATAACAATTATGTACAAATTTAATCACAAATATATGTTAGATATATTCCTCACTAGTCGTTACCTATGTACATGTGTGAAAGTATATGTATACATATAATTTTGTATTTAATAATCATATGACATGCCCTATCCAATTCATTTGGTAATCACATAAATACATATTTAGCTTAACTAATTTAAAACCATAAAATAAAGTACGTTAAAGAAAATCTGCACAGGGCAGCATTCTGAACTCGACTTCTGAGCCACATTTGAAATTTAAGATGTTATTTTTAGGCACAATTATCTTCTACAATCTTATCCCCCTATGTGTCTAGTTTCCATATCATTAAAATTCATCTTAATATCTGACCTATAGCTCGAGTTATTGAGAAAATACTATAGGCTGTTTTTAAAACTAAAACAGTGTGGTCTGTCACTTAGAAAATTCATAACGTAAAATTTAAAAGGATATAGACCAAAATTTCTTCATCAAAGTTAGACTTTCATGTCTCTATTTTCATCAGAATTTTATTTTGTAGCATTTCAACATCTCTACTAAAAGTTATGCCCATTATTGTAAAGTCTGTTTCTATTAGCAGTCCAGGGAAACTAGTCCGGATTCAAACCTAAATTCCATATACTTAGAGACAGATTTAAGTTTACGTTTCTTCATATGAAATATAGGTATGGAAGTCTAGTTTCCAACGCAAAAAGAATCACTCAATTTGATGCTCTATAGCTCAACTTATGAGCAAAACAATCCAGATAGGTCAATCAGTCATGAAGAAACGTTCTACTCGTGAAGAGGCTCACGAGTGAAGTAAAAAGGCAACATTTCACGACTCGTGAAGGGGCTCACGAATGGAGAAAAAGGGAAGCATTTCACAACTCGTGAAGGGGCTCACGAGTGGAGTAAAAGGGCAACATTTCATGACTCGTGAAGGGGCTCACTAGTGGAGAAAAAGGGCAACATTTCACAACTCGTGAAGGGGCTCACGAGTGGAGAAAAAGGGAAACATTTCACGAGTGACCTAGAAGAAAAGGGTGCACGACTCGTGAAGGGCTTCACGAGTCGGACAATATTTCACGACTCGGCAAAGACACTCACAACCAATTCTGTTCTTCATCTCGTTTCGATAAAACCTAGAAAACCCCTTGTCTTCAATGCCTTGCAATTTCCTTTCCTTTACTCTTTCTACCCTCCTCTTCTCCTTCACAAACATCATCATCATTCAAATAAAATTCCAGCACCTTACTCTACCATTACCTCATCAAAATGAAAAGAATAAGGAGAAGAAGAAGAAGAAGATGTCATTCAATTGAAGTTATTACCTTAATTTGATGCACAGTTTCTCTTGATTAATCATCACATGCAAGAATTTCTTCTTTGGCTTCTTTAAGAGATTAACCATGAACACATGAGAGAGAGAGCAAAGAAGAATTTCTGTAATCTCATTTTCTAAATGCCGTCCCTCTCTCCCATTTCTTCTCTTTCATGTGAAATATAATATATATATAGTGGCAAGGAAATTTTCTTTCTTGGTCCCTCAAGATTTTGCATGTTCCACTAATTTCTCTCAATTTCTTGCATGTTACACCTTTGCCTCTCACTTTCTTGCATGTCTAACATTGACCCACAACTTATCTTCTTTCTTTTAATTTTACCCCATCATATGCTATCTCTTATAAAATTGACCCCACTCATTTATTATTTTTAACAATAACCTTTAAGTTTATATCCTCTTTTAATTAAGCCCTCAAACTATATTTCCCTTTTTAATTATACCATTATAAAAGTCATAACATATAATTCACATATTCATCACATAATTAATGTTAACTTAATAACACTTACATCCCAATTGATCCTTGAAATAAAATATTATTTCAATTACACACAGAAATAAATAACTAGTTTATCCTTCAATAAATATAAACTCATAATAATTCATCTAATTAAGCTTGTTTAAACATTTATAATTGGGATTATGTCCTTGAATTCTACTAGGGCTTAATTTGGGTCCTCACATCTACTGTGAAGTCACTAGAATCACACATGATTTCAAATGGCAAATTCCAGTCTGGTAATGTTATGACTGGTGTTGTAATTAACTTTTGTTTCAATTGATCAAAAGCCTACAAACACTCAACATCAAAGTTAAATGCAGCATCTTTAAGCAGTAAATTGCAAAGAGATTTAGCTATTTTAGAAAAATCCTTAATAAACAGATGGTAAAACCCAGCACGACCAAGGAAACTTTTAATTCCCTTAACATTTGTAGGAGGAGGTAATTTTTCAATTAACTCTACCTTTGCTTTATCAACCTCAATACCATTTGCAGAGATTTTATGTCCTAACACAATTCCCTTCCTTACCATAAAATAACATTTCTCCTAATTGAGAACCAAATTAGTTTCTTCACACCTTTTCAAAACTAATGCTAGATTAGATAAACATGAATTAAAATCACGACCATATAAAGTGAAATCATCCATAAAAACTTCCATGAATTGCTCAATAAAATCATGAAATATGGCCATCATGCATCTTTGAAAAGTAGCTGGGGCATTACAAAAATCGAAAGGCATTCTTCTATAGGCAAATGTACCATAAGGACATGTAAAGATGGTTTTTTCATGGTCTTCGGGGGCTATAGGAATTTGCATGCATCCTGAATAACCATATAAAAAGTAGTAAAATTTATTTTTAGCTAATCTTTCTAGTATTTAATCAATAAAAGGCAAAGAAAAATGGTCTTTTCTAGTGGCACTATTTAATTCCCTATAATCTATATACACTCTCCATCCTTTTACAATTCGTGTTGGGATTAACTTATTATTTTTATTAGTTACCACAGTCATACCTCCCTTTGTAGGCACATATTGTACAGGACTCACCCAACTACTATCATAAATGGGATAGATAATACCTGCATCGAGTAGTTTCAATACCTTCTTTTTCACCACTTCTTGCATAACTGGGTTAAGTCATCTTTGAGGTTATACTACCGGTTTGAAATCCATCTCCATCGATATCCAGTGCGTACAATAACTGGGGTTAATACCTTTTAAATCAGAAGTCTTCCATCCTATCACTCCTTTATGCTTCTTAAGGATCTTTATTAATATTTCTTCCTCTAAACCTATCAAAAGTGAAGAAATAATTACAAATTTTGTATTTTCCTCCAAAAATATATATTTTAAATGTGAAGGAAGAGTTTTAAGCTCAGAGTGATTTTCTTCCTTAGGAGGGAATAGTTCATCCTCCTGTATTCCTTCACCGTGCTCTCTTTCCAATTCTTGTATCAGCTCTTCATTTTGCTATTTCATGTCTTTCTTATTCCTTGAATGCATCAAACAATCCTGCAACTTATCATTTAACAAAAACTTTTCCTATTTTTCCTCAACACATTCTTCAATACTGTTTACAAAATAAATAGATCCTTTAAAGTCATAAGAAGGGTGTTTAATTACTTTATTAACATTAAAAACCATTTCCTTCTCATTAAACCTTAGAGTAACCATTTGTCCATATACATCTATTAAAGCTTTAGCTGTGTTTAAGAATGGTCATTCTACTATTAAGGGCACTTTTTGGTCCTACTCCATATCCATTACCACAAAATCAACAGGAAACATAAAGTTTTCTACTTTTATCAATAAATCTTCAATAATACCCTTTGGCCTCTTGACGGATCTATCCGCTAATTGCAGTGTTATTCGAATTTCCTTAAGATCGCCTAAGTTTAATTTCCTGCAAATTGAATAAGGCATTAATTTAATACTAGCAACCAAGTCATATAAAGCATGTCTAAATAAATTTCCTTCTACTTCATAAGGTAATGTGAAACTACCAGAATCTTCTAATTTTTTAGAAATTTTGTTCATTAAGATAGCACTACAATTATCGGATAATTGAACCATACTTATACCCTCTAGCTTCTTTTTATTAGAACATAATTTTTTCATAAATATAATATATTTAGGCATGTGTAATAAAGTTTTAGCAAATGGTAAATTTACATGAAACTTTTTAAACTGTCTAAAAATCTAGATGATTGTTCATTATTTTTTCCTAGCTAAAGATGGAAAAGATAATTGAGATTCATCAAGAACAGTGGAAATATATTTTTCTTTTCCTTTACCCTTATCAGCATCCAGAGATACTTTATCTATATTTTTAGAGTTAGAAACACTTACCTCCGTTGTTGGTTCCTTCACTTTTTGAGATTTCTTACCTGTGTCAGCTTCCTATACCTCTTTCCCACTCCTCGAAGTGATTGCTTTTGCTTTCTCCTTAGGGTTACGATCGACATTAGATGGAAAAGTTCCTTGAGCCATATTTGAAAGGGAGTTCGCAAGTTGCCCCATTTGGTTTTCTAAGTTCCTAATGGACGCTTCTTGATTTCTCATCTAAATATCTTGTGATTTTCACCTAGCATCTTAACTAGCTAAAATTGAATTTTGAGAAGCCATGAAATTTGCAATCATTTCCTTTATACTAGATTTCTTTTCCTGTGGGGGTGGAGACTGAGGTTTTTGAAATTTCGGTGGGTAATGATATGATTGTGATGGGTATGTAGTTGGATAATGTGTTTGAGCTTGATTTTGATATGGGGAATGGTTATTTGAAGGTTGATTTTGGTTAAAGGGAGCTCTATGGTGAGGTTATAAGTAGATGCTTGATTGCCTTCTCTTCATGAAAAATTTGGATGGTTTCTCCATTCCGAATTATAAGTATTATTACAGGGGTTCAAGGCATTCATTTTCTCTACCAATCCTTTACCATTCTTCATCCCGGGTGCTCCTTGAGTTCCTGCATAAGCATCACATTCATTAGACAACATAGATACATTTTTAACTTTAAGCTCATTTATTTCTCTTAAATGTTCTTTTCTCATTAATTATACTTGAGCTTTTAACATAGTTATTTCATCTATATTAGGAACTTTCTATTTCCTTTGTGCTATTCTAAAGATTACCCATTGAGCATCATTGGTAGCCATCACATCAAGAAGTAGGAATGCTTCTTTAGGAACTTAGTTCATGAAACTACCATTTGATGTTGCATCTAATAAAGACCTCATTGCTTGATTAGCTCCTACATAAAAAATATGCATTAATTGATAAATAAAAAATTCATGATGTGAACAGCTTTTTAAAAGTCTCCTAAATCTTTCCCAAGATTTATGAAATGGCTCCTCATAAAATGGCTCCTCAAACTTCGACTACACAATTTTTCTTGCATTTGCTGCCAAGAATGAATAGACTGATTAGGTAGCATCTATAACCAATCTCTATCCTTTCCTATAAGTGTAAAAGTAAAATGTTTAAGCCTAATAGCATCTGTTGATACATTTGAAATTTGCTCAATATCGCTAACTTCTAAGAGTATATCCAGGTGTTGTACAGGATCCTCTATGTCCGAGCCTGAAAATTGGTTTCTTTGTACCATCATAATGGGAGCAGGTTTAATCTTACATGGCTAGTGGTGAGGGATACTAATAGTTTTATGTTCTTTATTCCACCTAGGAATAGCATAATCCCTAATGGTCCTAGGTTTAAACCCATTCTTTGGAGCTTGATGAGGTATGTCTTGCTCTTCAATCCTAGGCGGTGATGGATCATTCATAGGTGGTTCTATTTCTGTGTCATTCATATTGCCTCTTAACCTTTTTATTCTATGAAACATCCGTTCAATCTCAGGGTCTATAGGTTATTTCTCACCATAAACCAATCACACCTAAAAAATCAAAACGAAAAAAATCAAAAAATAGATAAAGAAGAGAAAGAAAAACATACAAAATTCACTTTAAAAATCAGAATAATCAAACAAACACCAATATATCCCCGACAGCGGTGCCAAAAACTTGACTAATGTCTAGCAAGTCTACTAGATCGGCGAGTAATATAGAAAAATATAATTATGACCCTCTAATATCAAACCTAAGGGAAACTTGCGTATGTATGAATGATTTGAGTTTTAAAACAAAATTTACGTGTAAAAGACATAAAAGAAATCCCAAAGTTGTGTAGTCGAAGTTTGAAAACTAAAAATAGAACTTTTAAATCTAAAAACAATAAACTAAAATAATGATAGTTTTGAAACAATTAAATTGAATTTAAAACAAAAGCAAGTAATCAAATGAGGTAAAAATCAATATTTAATAGCAACTTTCACTAAAGGACTATCCACCTTAACCTATATTGTCATGACTTAATTAAAGAGAAACATATGTGATTATGAAGAATTTAGATGAATAAAATAAGATAACTTAACAAAAGATTATAATTTCAAGCATTAAAACTTTCTTATCAAGAATAATCAAATACTTAGCATAAAAATCTGATTTAAATCTCCTAGATGTCTATTAAACCCTTTTTCAAGTAAATTCAACTTTCACCTATTCTTAGTTATACTTTTCTTAGCCTTAACTTACCTTAACTAACATATAATTATATCTAATGAAAAACATAATCATGTATCAATATAAGTAAACTAACCTAAGAACATACATATCAATGATTAAACAAAAAATCAATTATTAACCAATAATTAAAAAGTTAAAAACCAAAATTTCGCTAACAAGTGATAAGACTATGCTCAATAACTAAGGAATAATCAAAACTTGTATTAAATTTAAGCACAAACTAAGTCATAACAATAAAGAGTTAAAGATTCAAGTATCCTTTAGTAAAAGTTAAATAAAACTACTCACTACGCATGTTTAAAGACTAAAACAAAGTTTTAAGAAGAACATTACTGAATAAAAACAGAAGAAATAGAAAAACTACATAAAACTAAAGTATTGAACTCTCTTAGCTGATGATGATCTTGCTTTGGTGTTTGAGTCATCTATGGGCCAGTTTGGCAAAACTTATAGAAATAACTTTTTCAATTGGTAAAAGCTATATTCAAAAAAACTATATCCCAAAAAGTAGATAACTTTTGGTAAATAAAAATCAAAATGACTTATAAATTGAAAAGCAGTTTACCAACTGTTTGGTTAATAATGTGATTAAAAATAACTTTTCAGAATAAAAAGACGAAAAAGGACATATATAATTTTAATATATTATATTCAATATCTCACTAGAAAATAATAATTATTTTCACTTATTTGCATTTTTTACTCCACTAAACTATTAAAAAATATATAGTTAAATAAAAATAAATATAACATAAAAAAATAAAAAATATATATGTTGTTTTCATAATTTGTCACACATTATTTCTTATAATTCTAAATCATTAAACTACATTCTTTTTTCTACTAAACTAAAAGCAATTTGATCACGTATATAATCCATTTCTGTACTTCTATCACTCATATAATTTTCTGAATGTGAATCATGCTCGACATCTTCAAAATGATTAAGCGGCACAAAATTTGGATCTTCATCAAGTCTCGTAAAAGCTGGATCACTTGAAGAATGGCTTCGGATATAGTTATGCAATGCCATTGTTGCAACCACAATGTTTGTTTGAGTTTTAAATGGAAACGAAGGCATATCACGTAAAATTTTTCACCTTTGTTTCCAAACTCCGAATGTTCGTTCAATACAACTTCTAAGGGATGAATGAGCACTGTTAAAAATTTCTTGATATCCCTTTGCAGGTTCACCACGTTGAAAATCAAGAAGATGATATCTTACCCCTTTGTAAGGTCGTAGATATCCTCTCATTTGTGGATATCCTGCATCAACCAAATAATATTTGCCTATATTTGAAAAACAAAAACAAGAGTATTAGTTATATAGAACAATGAAAACATTTTATGAATTGATATAAAATAAATTAAATTGAATATTACCATGAGGTGGTTTTGGAAAATTTAATTCTTTTTTGTTGATTGCATGAAAAAATATGCATGTATCATGTGCCGTTCCTTCCCATCCGGCTAATACAAATGTAAACTGCATATCAAAATTGCAAGCAGCCATAATATTTTGTGTTGGTATTCCTTTCCTTCCTATAAATGGTATTTGATTTTCTGAACATATACGCGCCGATACATGTGTACCATCAATAGCTCCTATTCAATCCTAAAATATAGAGATACATACATACATATATATAAATAAATACACAACTTTTTTAAATTTTTATGACATAAAAACATAATATTTAGAAATATTACCTTAAAATAAGGCATGTATCTACTGTCATGTAGAATTTCTGATGGAATTTCTTGAAATTTAGCATCTTTAGGCTTTATTAAGTCTTTTGCTAAAAGACAAAAAACATCCAAGACTTCTCCAAAAACTCTACTAATAGTTTCACCTGAATGCTGAAAACGCTCTTGAGCATGCCTATTAGATGCTCCTTGAGCAAGTATGTAAAGGCAAATGCATACTTTCTCAATTATTGACATATTTTTACTATATTTCAATCCATATTTGAATTGTAAATCAGAAATTAATTGGAATACTACATCTTTTCTCATTTTAAACATATTAATACTACGTTTTTCATGACCTTGCATTATTTCTAATAACCATTTAATTTCCGTTTGATAAGATACCATACAAGGTTCTTTATATATAAATGATGCATAATACTCCCCTATTGCTGTGGTTGCACATGTGACAATTGATAAGAATTCTTCTTCATCACTATCAAAATCATCATTATAATAGTCATCATCCATATCTAGAAAAAAAATATATAAAAAATATCATTATGCATGACAATCCAAATATATATATATATATATATCAAACGAATATAGAATTGAAATAATTCATAGTAAAGAAATAGTTATTAAAGATAAATATAAAAAGTACATGATTCAACAACAACTTTTGTTGTCTTTTTCTTCTCTTCTTGAACATAGTGAATTTGTGACATCTACGATAATTATATTTTAATTAAAATTTAGTACATGAATATTAAATACATTCTACCAATATTAAATCTAATAATAATAAATGTAGAAAATATACTTTCTACCAATTTAATTAATGTCAAACTTCATAAAAACTGCAGGATTAGAACAATGAAATATGCATAAAGAATAATAAATGTAGAAAATATAATGAAGCAAATTGAGAGAGAAAAAGTAACGTTTTTGCTTTATCTAGCTTGCTTTATGACCAAATGGGAGTGCAATACTCGTATGTATGCTCTCAGCCATTCTAAATTTTACCAAATTATGGAATACACAATTCACCTCAGTACAAATTACATTAATTGATATGTTTAATGCAAGTTGAAACAAAATAGCCACATAATTCGTTCTAGAGACAAGATGACAAAAACCATGCATCTAATATCACCTAAAAGCTATAAGGCTTTCTTCAGGAATTTTATTGAAATGAATGAGTTTGCAAGTATGACATGGTGAGGAATGCAAGTTCTGGGTCCTACTTTGCAGTCTGCAAAATCATTTTGACTCTGACAACTGATTCTTTGGCATTCCTTGACTATTATCATCCAAAAATCATAAGATTTTAAGTAATCAAATTCCTTTGACAGCTAATCAAATTCCTAAGGATGATTACCCTAAATTTGGAGGATAAATCTAAATAGCCAAGCTAAAATTTTTACCATAATTGAATTTACACCGAATGATGATTTTGCCTTCTCTTTTAAGAGTTTTGTACAATAAAGGAATCTTAAATTCAAAATTCTATTATCAATTTTCAATAAATCATCACAATCCCCTCTCTTATCTGATAGGACCGTGATTTCATATAAAAAGGCTGATATAAGCATTTATGTTAAGAAAAAAATTGATGCAAGCATTTATGTTCAGAAAAAAAATTGATGTAAGCATTTATATTTAATGGCGTTTTTTAGAGTCGGTATCAACCCTTTTAAAAAAATTGATGCAAGTATTTATGTTAAGAAATTAGATAAATAAATATAATTTATTACTAATTCATATGAGAGGCAAGGTAAGAATTATTGATATGTTAAATTAATTTATAGTGCTTAACAGGATAGGCATCAAGTGTAGTTAGATAATTTTTTGTTTTAACCTTTTTGGCACAACAATAGCTCCAAGAGATGTGAACATGACGTGATGATAACCCATAAAAAATCAACCCACTACTATTTTAATCCTCTATTAATATTCTAAAATTAGCTAAGCAGGTAATCAAGATAATTAATAATTTTTTCCAAAAAAATCGATAACTAATAATTAGTTATTACTAGATAGAGGTAATCAAGATAATAACTTTTCCCAACAAAACACCTCTAGAAAGATATCTTTCTCATCTGAAAAACTACAAAACCAGAAACCCAAGAGAAAAGAACCCAAAACCTACACACCAAGAAAGACGACAGCAAGGAACTAAGCAGGGGCAAACCAAACCAGCAACAGAAGAACCAACAGCCCCAGAAGGAACCCACACTAGTAAAAATCACTTCAAATAAATGAAATAAAAAAAAAATTGAAGAATAAGCAATAGCAAACCAATTTCTTGAACAACATGCATAATTATTTTCAGTAGAATACAAATAGGATACTATCTAAATTAGGGCTTAATAATCTTATTGCTGTTTACACAAGGCAAAAAAATTTCAATTTGAACTAGAATTATCTTAACAAACCCATCGAAATCACTGAGGCAACCAAATAGAAATCAATATTGCCCGAATTCCCAAATTAACAAACCCATAAATATACTCGACGGTAATTCAACACTACAATTAGAACTTATGATTGCAAGATCAACCAAACAAACAAATAATACCACACAAAAATCACAAATACAAATAAAAATAAATTTTAATAATTACTTTCATTGACAAAAAAAAAAAGAACAAGAGCATACCTTGAATGCTACCTGGCAAATACAAAGAGCAGATTGATCCTTTTAAATTTCAACGATTTTGAGTGATAAAAGAAAGAGAAGAAAGAAGAAAATGAATGAAATTTTGTTTACGTTAGATTATTTTGTGTGCTAGGGTAAGAGAAAAAGAGTCTTTTATATTAGGTATACTTGTAATTATAAAATAAAATAAATGGTATTTTTGTCTAAAAATAATTTTAAATCAGCTTCCCTGAAAAGTTAAAATTCAGCTTTCCTGAAAAGCTTCAATTTCTAGCTTTTTCTAATAGAAGGTTTTTTCACTTTTCACAAAATTGATTTATTAAAAATTAACATTTACCAAATACAGCTTTTTATTCCATAATCATTTTTTTTTTCAAATAATCAGCTTTTTTTTCCTTGAAAAGCAATGCCAAACACACCCTATATATAGCCAAAAATAAGATATAGTGGTCTTCTAAACTTTCTCAATTAGAATAGGAAAAGACTGCTTCTTAAATTGGAAGTTCCTTCAAAGCATCAAATTCTTTTACAATGCCACTCAAAACCTTACCTTATTTGATGCATTGTCGTGCATCCTTCTTCATTGGGGTGTACGACCACTCACTCATTTTTGCCTTCCCATGCACTATCGTGCATGAGCAAATTCCATGATGCACGACTACTCACTCAAATGACTCTTCATATGCACGGCCACTCAAGATATATTTGACCTAACTCGTCTTCATATGCGGTCGTTCATTATCTCAAGCAATTTTTAAACACGGCCGTTCATTACTTCACTGGACTTCACGTAAAATTCTCTGGCATAAAGTTTTCAATTTCACAGATTTGGCCCAGAATTTCTTATCTTTTGCGATTAAGCACTTTTTCTTGAAATTTAATCATGAAACACACCAAAACTTACAATTAGCTCCTAAAACACAAATGTAAACATTTAAACTATAATTCAACAAAATTAAAGCCAACCTAACTAACATAAAAACCTAAAATTATACTAAAAATATTATATAATTCACAATTATCAGCTATCATGCTTAAGAATGCTCCCACTAGAAACATTAGGTAAGCAGATAGAGAAATAATATGGTCTATGATCATTATACTTGTTAGTAATCTCAGTGCTAATAAAGATGTTTAATGGCTTCTAATTCCAATTTCATGGAAACTAATGCTTGGTATCATTCACGGTTGGTTTAACCATTAATGCGTATTTCAATGTAGATTCACCAAATGTATCTAAAATTAGGAATATTTATAAAATCATGTGTCAATATAATTCTTTTGAATTTTGAAATGTCTTAATAATTTTTGTATTAAACAATAAAAATTAAATCTTTATGTCGGGGCATTCCATTCCAATTTATTACTTTTCCTTTAATGAAATCAAACTCCTTCAAAAGCTCCAATTCTAGTAAATTGAATCAACCAATTTCCAATTTGCACATTTGGGAATAAATTATATCTGTAACCACGTAATTCTTAATTTACTACCAATAAATCTTTGGCTTATGTTAGGATAACGTCTGATATTT
The DNA here is from genome assembly GCA_037975025.1 of Excoecaria agallocha. Lineage (NCBI taxonomy): Eukaryota > Viridiplantae > Streptophyta > Magnoliopsida > Malpighiales > Euphorbiaceae > Excoecaria > Excoecaria agallocha. The sequence goes on along the minus strand of CM075808.1, from coordinate 6,972,603 downwards.
AAATTTGCTTCCGTACATCTTTTGATTTGTAAACTTGAACAAATGATGACACATTCAGTTTACAGGATGCATCGACCATGCAGAAGTAGGACTCAACTGATTTTAATACATCTATGGCACAACACATCCTAAAGATTGAGAATATTGGTCTCAAACCTGAAACTGAGGTTTCTATATGTTGTAATGATCCTTTGACCAATAGGGTGCCTAGGATTTTCTGATACACCTGTAACAATGAAATGCAATCATATAAAGATCCCAATAGAATATGCCGATTCTATTCATGTAAGATATGGAGCTAGCATACCTAAATACAAAAGGAAAAGTTACTTAAAGGAAGGTGTGGATAACTCGAACTCATAAAATTTTCCTCCACAGGATTGCCACTGGCAGGTTCATCATAATGTTCTTCTCCATTCTTTAGGATTGCATCACATTGTTCATTTGATACAACAATCTATCAAAATGAGATTTTATTGCATGTAAGGACACAAAAATATTATAGGCCATAAGCAGAAAAAAAGACCAATCAAGATTAATACTCCTTACATCCACAACAAATGATGACACATTCAGTTTACATGATGCACCGACCATGTAGAAGTAGGAATCAATTGATTTTATCTAACTGGTACGTTCTCAGCATGGAGATGTGAAACACATCATGTAATTTGGACTATTCTATTGGGATAGCTAACTGGTTGGCTATAGGCCTAATTCTTTTTAGCACTTCGTAGGGTCCTATATACCTCAGGCTAAGCTTTCCCTTTTCCCCAAAACATGAGAACTTTTTCCAAGGTGACACTTTTAAAATGACCCTATCTCCTACCTTGAATTTAATATCCCTTGTTTTTAAATTTGCATACGGCCTCTGTCTATCTTGAGTAACTTTAAGATTCTAACAAATAACATTAGCTTTCTCTTTAGTATCCCTTAAAATTTTTTGTTCAATCATTTTAATTTCTTCAAGTTCATTCCAGCACAAAGGAGTCCAAAATTTCCTTCCATACAATTCCTCATAAGGTGACATATCTATACCGATTTGATGTCCATTGCTATAGATAAACTCCATCAATGATAAGTATTTATCCCAACTATTAGGAATTTCTAGTACACATCTATAAAATATGTCTTCTAAAATTTTAATTACTCTCTCAAATTAGCCATTTGTCTGAGGATGGAAAGTCGTACTAAAGTTAAGTTGAGTACCTGATGTTGCTTATAAAATTTTCAAAAGCCTAAAGGTAAACCAAGGATCATGATCATAAATTTTGGAAAGTGGCACTCCAAGAAATATTACTATCTCATTAACATATAATCCTATTAACCGGTCTATTGGATAATCAAGCTTGATAGGTAGGAAATGGGCTAACTTAGTAAGTCGATCTACAATTATCCAAATCACTTCATGCTTATTCTGATTATAGGAAGTTCTATTACAAAATCCATTGTGATATTATCCCACTTCCACTGTAGAATAAAGATAGGATTTAATAAGCTAGATGGAACTTGGTGTTCTACTTTGACCTACTGACACGTTAAGCATTTCAATATATAATCCACCACGTCATGCTTCATACCCAGCTGCCCGTAATATTGCTTTAAATCCCTATACATTTTGTTACAACTAGGATGAATAAAAAAAACTAAGTTGCGGTCTTCAGACAATAACTTCCCTTTTCAATCATTATCACTTGAAACACATAGTTAACCTTTGAAATATAGATTTCCATCACCCCTTACTGAAAAATTAGAGTTTTTCCCTCCTTATCTACAGTATTAACCCCTTCATTTGTTCATCATACTTCTGAGCAACAGAAATCTCTTATCTCAAATGGTGTTTATCTTTTAACTGGGCTATCAATGCTCTATTAAAAGCTATTCTCCAACCACTTTGTCAAAATGCTAAGGCTGCCATAGTCTTTCTACTTACAGCATCAGCTACTACGTTAGCCTTACCTGGATGATGATCCATAATGCAATCATAGTTTTTAAAAAGCTCCAACCACCATCGTTATCACATATTCAATTCTTTCTGAGTAAATAAATACTTTAGGCTTTTATGGTCTATTAATATCCTACTTCTTTCACTATAAAGGTAATGTTGCTAGATTTTTAGAGCAAACACCATGGTGGTTAATTTCAAATCATGTGTAGGGTAATTTTGTTCATGCAATTTTAGCTATCTAAAAACGTATGCAACCACTTTTCCCTCTTACATCAAAACACATCCCAATCCACTCCCAGATGCATCATTGAACATAACATATTCTTTACCAGAGGTGGGTTGTACTAATATAAAGGCTTTTATGAACATTTATTTTAACAAATTAAAATTGGCCTAACATCTTACAGACCATTCAAATTTTATCCCCTTTAACAACAATCTAGTAAAAGGAGATGCTACAACCAAAAACCCTCATGAATCATCGATAGTATCCAGCTAATTCTAAGAAACTTCTTATTTCAATTACATTTCGAGTCGAATTCCACTTAATAATTGCCTCTACCTTGCTAGGGTCAACTCTTTTGCCTCCAAAAGACACCACATGCCCTAAAAAAGATATTTATTTTGACCAGAAATCACATTTACTTAGCTTGGCATACAACTTTCTTTCTTTTAATGTCTCTAGCACAACTTGTAAGTGTTAGGTATGTTTTTTCTCATTTTTAGAATAAACTAGTATATCATCTACGAAAATAATTACAAATTAATCCAAATAAGGCTTAAATACAATATTCATCAGGTCCATGAATTCAGCTGGGGCATTAGTCAACTTGAATAGCATGACCAAAAATTCATAGTGTCCATATCGAGTTCTAAATGCAATTTTCAAAATAGCAATTTCCTTTACCTGAAGCTAATAATACCTAGACAATAGGTTTATTTTAAAAAACACTCCAACACCTCTCAACTAATTAAACAAATCCTCAATATGTGATAACAAGTACTTATTCTTCATCGTGCCCTTATTTAATGATCGATAATTAATGCAATGATCGATAATTAATGCACATGCAAAGTGTACCATCCTATTTTTTAACGAATAAAATCGAAGCTACCTAAGAAAATGTACTAAGCCTTATGAACCCCTTATCTAACAATTATTGTAACTAGACTTTTAATCCTGTTAATTCAATAGTGGCCATCTTATATAGTGTTTTAGATATTGGAACAACATCAAGCAATGTCTCAATAGCTGACTCCACCTCCTTCACCGAAGGAAGCTTGAGTAGTTCTTTAGGAAATACATATAAGAATTCTTTAATTACTAGAATATCCTAAAACATGATATCAACCATCTTTGAATCAAGCACGTAAGCTAGATAAGCCTTACTTCCTTTCATAAGAAATCTCTTAGCTTGCATAGCGAATATCACGTTAGCCATCAAACTATCACGAATGCCACACAATTCAATCTAAGCACTGTTAGAATCCTGAAGAATCACCACTTTAGACTTACAATCAATTATGGCCCTATGCTTAGCTAACTAGTTCATGCCCATAATCAAATCAAACTTATGAAAGGGTAACTCAATGAAGTCTGCTAAAAACTCACTACCCTGAATAATAATAGGAAAATCTCTAAAAACTTTATTAACCTATACATTACTACCCAAAGAGTTGGCAACATGAATATTATATTCTAACTGATCTACAGATATTCATTTATTAGAAAGTCCATTGACATAAATAAAAATGTGTAGAGCTAGGATAAATTAAATCATACATATTAAAACTAAAGAAAGAGATCGTACCCGCTATAACTCCAAGTAGTTTTAGATCTTTTTGAGCTTTCACAATGTGACATACACCAGAGCCAATGCTCAAATGTCCAGGTTTGGTTCTCGAAGGCTCGATTATAGGGTCTAAGATTGGATAAAAGATTAATATATTTTATAAATTGGCCACTTCACAATAGGAAAGGTTTTAAGCCAAATCTATTATTGATGGTCAACCTATAAAGGCATCTAAAGTGGGTTCAAAAGGATATGTATCATGAAGTCGCTACTCAACAAAATGTTGCAAAATGATTCTCAACCTTTTGATGCCCAAATAAAGAATGATGCTCGGAACATCACTCTTAGTTCACATCTTAGTTAGGTATTTTCTTATAATAAACTTTTTATCATTAGTTCACTACCTCCCTTCTCACATAATGCATTGTGATAAATTTAAATAAACATTCAATTAATTAAATAAAGCAAATAAATAAAAGTGATAAAATAAATATACTTAATTATTACTTAAGCAAATTGCCCGAAAGAAAAGAATAATATACAAAATGAAATGACATTTATAGAATGGGAAGTTAATTCAATTTTTGGGAATATTGGTTCCCACATACATAATTTTTATAGAAAAGGATGGAGTGCCTTTGCTTGATTTTAAACATAATACGGGATAAGCGATCCTAATTTTAAAGAAAATGATGGTCACTTTTTATTGTGTGGTTTGTTGTCAAAGTTGGATATTGGTGCATTTTTATTAGAAAAAATAAATTAAATCCAAAACTTTTAAATGACTTAGTTAAGTTAACGTACTAAAAAAAACCTTTTTTACTAAATTATTACATTCCTCAAAGAGAAAATACATCGAAAAATAAATAAAATACTAAAATTAAATAAATAAAGCAATATTAAATAAAATGACATAAATGTAAATGAAAAAGAAAGAGAATGAAAAAACCGATTAGGACAAAATTCCAAATACATAATCATCCCTTGAAAACTTTAAAAGACATAAAGCAATTTGCTCACACAAAGCACAAGAAACAAATTAATTAGCATATTAAAAGGAAATAACTTAAAATAATAAATAAAACAACAGTGTTAAAAATAAAGACATAAATACAAACCAGAAACTACACTCCCAAAGATACATAAAAGATTCTAAAAAATAAATACTAAGAAAATGACTTCATTTAAAATGAAAAGCATTAAAACAAATTAAAAATTTAAGAAAATCACGCCACGTAAGCCCCTGAAGGCTAACATATATCCTAGGTAAGAAGAGGGATGGTACAAAGAGAAAGCATCATGTTGTCCCATCCATCATATTGATAGACAACCATCTATTATGCTTTCATCTCATTTGTCCCTCGAAAGATAAACAAAATGCAGGTGCTTAAACCTAAAAATTAAGAAACAACCAATTTTAAACACTAAATGCAATTTTAAGACTTTAACACATGTCAAATCTAATTGTAACATCAAATAAGCAATTAAAATGCACCAGAATGGTAAGAAAGCATATAAACATAGAAATTAAATCAAAGCACATATCATGCATTAATCGCAAAAAATAAATCCTAACATATTATTCTGATGCATTAAACAATTTTAAACCATCATGGCATAAGTATTCCATCTCGAGAATAATAAAAAAATGAATTAACAATCACAAAATCATATATTATAGTGTCATATAGCAGTAAACATGTTTATATGATATTGATATGAAGTAGAGAGGGTTTAGCCTAGAATATTACCCTTATGATATTCTTAATTCTGTGAAATTGGAAGGGCCAATCTCCACTTCGATCCTTGACTTCCGTGTTCAAACATAAAAAGGTTTATGTGTTTTTTAGTGTGAGTGATTACATTAAACCTCAATTTTAAAAGAAGATAATTAGTTTTTCTCTCTATTAAAAACACTATTCCTTATTCAAAATTCTGAGCCTCTCCCCTTTTGAAAACCCTAAGTTTTATTTTTATATCCAGAGAAAAGTTTTTAAACCAACTTTAACTCTGATTCTGCAAATATGGAAGGATTAATCCCTTTAAATTTGGAATAAATCAAATTTAATATTATCATTTATTTTCAAAACTGGAAAATGTGGAAAATCTAAAAAAATCCCACAAACAGGTGTCTTTAGTTAACAGACGGTCATTCCTCATGAAATTCCTTAGAATTTACAAAAATGCCTTAATCTGATTTAGACTAAGGGGGATAGCCATAGATGGCCATCCCTCTTATGACAGACATTTGTCTATTATTTCCAGTGACCAAAAATAATATTTTTGATGCTCTTTTGTCAAAACTTTCTCAAAAACACTTAGAAAACCACAAAACCTTTTATAAAAATGTAAAAATCAGCCAGAGCTTTGAGATTCATGCTCTCTATTTGAAATACATTGTTTCAGATATATCAATTATAAGTATAACATAAATAAAATATAAACAAAGGCATAAATAAATGTTATAATTTTTATATACATCAAAATATCCCAATAAGTTTTAAAACTCCGTGAATACAAATAATAAAACTACCGTGAGGCAGAAGGCTGAAGGTCTAAGAGGCATGTGTAGTGCCACTACCTATAGTGGTGTTGGTGGCTACTCCCCCTACTATTGAAATCTGAACTCAAATCTAGGTAGTGTAATTGACAGGAGCTATAAAATTTGTGTTATCACCCTAGCATGGTGTTCTGAGCTTTTACCTATCCTTGAGACTACTCGAGAGTATTGGTACAGATACATCATTAAATCATCCTTCATATCCCTAATATACCTCCTCAGCTACTCATCAGTCTCGATCACAGCCTGTCTATCCCGGGGACCTAAGCCTTAATGTGACCTCCTTATTCTTTGATCTGTGTGATGGAATCATCAAGCACCTGCAAGGCTGCATCATATCTCTACTTAGCAACTGTTAAATCTGATCTGATGCCTTATATGTCGATAAGATGCTGAGTCTATAAAGACTGTACCAAGGCTAGGATGGCCTATAGGGCTTAATCCTACCTCCTAATGGCATCCTCTATAGCAGGCAACCTTTCTAAAATGTCACTAAATGATGGTACTAGCATCATCTTCATTGGTGGTGAAACAGTGAAAGTAGATGCTCTCGGATGATCATATGTTAGAGGAGCAGTAGAAGTGGAACTTCAGGACAGCCATATAGTGAGTATCTCCATACCTCTTAAATGGTGACTATCATGGCCTGATGGGCAATCGTGGATGTACTGAAGGAGGAGGTGACCTACCCAGAAGCTTATCCAAATCAACTTGCATATCTATCTTAAAGTCATAATCTATGCTTGCCCTCTAAGCCTCCTATGGCTCCTTCTGCTAGGGATCGTGTTGTACTAGCAGTGCTGGATGTGTTTGAGGTTCTTGAGACTGACCTTAAACTTTTCTCTCTATTGACGACTTTAATATAATGGGGTCTAAGTGTTAACTCTTCCTAGTTTTGGGAATAGCCAACAACCTTCTTAACCATCCACATACCAAAAGCACTCTATAGGTTTACAAAAATATCCTCCTAAGGTAGCCTACCAAATGTCCTTTCATTTATCCCCAGGTCCAATAACAGTCGAGTCATTGCTCTCCCGATACATTTTTGTGACATCGATCAAGTAGTAACTCTAAGTAAGGTAGCAATGATCTCGTGCGTGATGTAAACCCTTCTGCCTCTGTGTATGACCCAAAAATAAACTATATCAACCATGTTGATCGATTCAAGACTACCAGTGTAGCTGAGATATAAAGTGGACAGGACTCTCTGGATGTATCTAAAAGCCTGTGTGGCCAGTATGATGCTATTAGCCATGTTCAATTGGTACACAACCTCGAAAAGTATAATAGCTGCCTAATGCTCTGTCACTAACCCCCTCTCTAGGGTTAGGCTATTTTCTCTTAGAGGGAGCCCCATAGCCTTTGTAAAGCATCGATGTGTAATATTATATTGCACATCCCGTACTCTGAATTGAACTACCCCCTCCTCTATATTTAACCTCTAGAAGCCTTTGCACTAAAGAGTGGCTAAAACTCTCTACTGATGTTGGGGTAGGTTTATAAGGATAAAGCAAAAAATGCAGTCAATCTTGTAGTAGCCAGCAGTCCATTAACCTCCTCAATCATCTCCATAGTCTATAAGAATTACCAGGACATAAACCTATTGGAGCGAAACTACACTTGAGATAAGGCTCGATATCTCTCGGCTTATCCAGGGGATATCTATCTTGGAATTGGTAAAGTTGGTGTAGCTTGTGCCTTTTTATGTGGCATCCTACAAAAATTAAATGTTAGTTTTTCAAAGTTAATTCTCATTGCAAGTACTAGTAAAAGTTAAATTCTTAAAGATTTTGGCAAAATTTCGGCAGTATGCTAGCTTAAATTGACATTGGCCAACCTATATTGAAAAACGTATTGAGCCCATACAATAATTTACTATAGCCTAAGCCCATTAATGGGTAATCTAGCAATCATACATGTTAATCGAGGCAATTTACAGATATAAATACGTATAAATTTCAAAAAAATTTTGGCAGCATTTTAGCTAGGAATGTACCTGCCCTTTGCACAAAAAAGGGCATTATAAAGGAAACAACATAGGCCATCAAGGTCAACAGGTAGTCCAATTCAAACAACAATTATATGCTAAGTTCAAAATAGCAAGGCAAGAGGTCTATTATTTTAGGCTTCTATTCATTTCACAGATAATTTTAATTACAATATCTCCCATCTGTCAACACTTTTTCCTTTTTTATTTTTCTTTTATTTTTATCTAATTTTATCCCTTTTCTTTATTTTCCATTTTCTTTCCCATATTGATCATTACATCATATTATTTCTATTTATTATTTTATATTTTATTTTATTTTATCACCAAATACTCCTTGAATTTAAATACTTTTTGAATTTTTAAATTCTATGAATTTTAAAACTTTCAAAATATTCCATATTAATAGTGGGTCCTTTGAATCTCTTGCAAAAATGGAAACATAAAGAATGCAAGAAAAAATATATGTGTAATGCACGGGATATGTAGAGAAGATTCACTAGAGCAAATCTAGAGGTGACAGACAGGCAGGCAATGGCTTGCTTCTTGAGAGATGGCATCTGTCACTCCTTTTTTATAAATTGCTTATTTTTTTCCTTAGTCTTTATGCTTTTTAACCTTCCTCCTCTAAGATAGCTCTCTTCCAGGTAATTTTTCTTCTATTTCCTTTTGGCTTTCAATTTTTTTAGTTGTAGTCATTTTTTCTTCTATTTATTCTTTTCTTTTCTTTATTTATTTTATGTATCTAGCCCACCTAAATATTTCCACCATATTGACCCCAGCTATGACAAAGCTTTACAAATTGCTAGATTATCCAAAAACTTGGGAAGACCCTATTTCGACTCCATATTCCAATTTAAGATTTTTTAGGAGAGTGAAGCTAGACAAGTCTCTAATCTTATCAGCAGTATGATATTAGGACCCGAGATTCCACACCTTTAGTTTTACACATCAAGAATTGTGTCCGCTACCTAAAGAATTTGTTGTGATTGTTGGTGTGAGATTTACAGCTGGTACTCAACCCTGACTCTATTTTGAGGCCAAAGGCTGATTTCCTCAAGGGAATGCCTTTTCATTAGAGAGGTTGATTGATATCTTGGATGATTTTGATGATATGCCTACATTTCAGACTAGCGTGATTTTGTTATTCTATTTTACTCGATGCTTATTGGTGCATTTGGATGACCTAACTAAAGATTATGGATTATTCATCATTATGAATGGTGTGCGTAGAGGACATACTCTATTTCCCTTGGCTTGGTAGAGATAATTATTGGCCTAGATGCCATTTGTGCTAACCCTACTGCTCATCTTCTGGCAATCCCTTATTGCTCCACGTATGTCATTATTTCAAAGGTAGAGCAGCCATTGTGGGTTTTTACACTAGATTTTCTTTTTGGAAAATGCATCCTTTTGGATTTTCACGTATGTTCTTACCTTATTATTGCTTAAGATGTATTCAATTCACCCCAGCAGCTCTTTTTTAAGGTATGGCTACATGAGCCATGAGATCTTACCCACTGAGGCATCATAACCTTAGGCATAGATAATATGAGTTTCACTCAACCCATTAGGGAGTTATCTAGTTAGTCATCCTAAGGACTGGGCGGACACAAGCAAAGAAGAGCAAAAACAAGGGGAACAGGGAGCAGAGGGATGGTGATATCAGTTTTAAATGCCCTTGGTTTTCTATATCTTTTATGGTTCAGGATATGTCTCTCTATGTGGATTACATCGGGCCACCTTTTACATTACTGTTTATTGTGCTTTCCAATATGGGGATAGTCAGGACATTGTCAGGTTCCTTTTAGCCTTTCATAGTGGTACACTCTCTACCCCTTTCTTGATAGGCTATTATCGAAGGATCTAGGCTTGAATTCCTATGAAAACTATTATACCTGAAATCAGTGCCAGTCACTTTACCACCTTTATCATATACAAGTAGTAGGTCACGAGTCTAGTGGTTGACAACATAACGTATCATCTTAGGCACCTAGAAGGAAAGAGTAGTGTGATACAGATAGATTATATTAGATACTATCATAGATTATGTTTTTATTTTCATTTAAACTCATAAAGTTTGAACACATGAAAAGAAAAAGAGCACTTTTGAATACATTAATAATGTTTTTGGATATAAATGTGATTTTTCTTTCTGATTTTAGTACACACTATCATTATTCAACATTATCTCAATGGCATATATTACTTAATCTCGAAATAAAATCTTAAAAGCATAAGGACTCCTCTCATCAATCAATCTTTTCGAGTTTTCTTGATTGATTATTTTCTTTTAGCCCTTAATTTTTGCTCAGGATGCTTTTTTCGGTATTCACCCTGATAATGTGCCTAATTTTAGCAAGGCTGTCTTTTTTTTTTATTTTTGACATATGGGGCATTTATTCTCTTCTTTTTTCTTTTAAATATTAGCCATGAAACCTTTTTAATCTATCGATATTTATCGGCTCTTTGAACTCATTACCATTGCTATCAGTCAGAATAGCAACTCCTTTGGATAACAACCTTTTTAGCATAAAAGGTCCTTCCTAAGTATGCTTAAACTTGCCCTGAATGTCTAGAATCCTAGATCTCATCTACTTAAGCAATAAATCACCCTCCTTTAAAAGATGCTTTATAACTTTTTTCCTAAATGAGTGAGCTAATCTCTTCTGGTAAATTTGGTTGTGGTAGTAAGCTCACATCCTACCCCATCTCATAGGTTAAGCTGCAACAACCTTTGTTTGGTCTATTCCATCTAGCAATTTGCCTTCTAAAATCACTCTCAAAGACTAATGCTCAATCTCTACTAGCAACACAACTTTTGTTTTATAAACTATAGAAAATGGGGTAGCCCCTATTGAAGATCTGGTTGTAGTCCTATAACCCCATAATGCGAAAGGTAGCTTATTGACCTGATCTTTGTAGGTTTGAACCATCTTAGCTAAAATCCTTTTAGCATTATTGTTAGCTGCTTAAACTACCCAATTCGCCTGAGGTCAAATAGGAGAAGACCTATGATTTTGAACCCTATATTTTCTAAGCATCTGCTTTGTTTTCACAGAGAACTGTAACCCATTATCCGACACTATATGGTGAGGTAGACCATACCTATATATCAGATTTTTTAAAATATATTTATCAATATCCCTAGCATCAACCTTCTTGAAGGATTCTACTTTAACCCATTTTGTGAAATAGTCAATGGCAACTATAATGAACTTGTCCCCATTCAAAGTTGGTGGATAGATCATACCTATGATGTCTATACCCTACACGGCGAACGACCAAAGCAATGTAAGGTTACATAACTCAAAAATTGGCAAGTGTCTTAAGTCTGCATACTGTTGATGACTAGTGCTTAGAAAGTGTACTAGATCGGCTAGTAATTATGACCCCTAAATATCGAACCGAAGGCAACCATATGTGTGTAATAAAGATTAGATTTTTAGAATGAAAACTGTGTGTGAGAAAGAAGAGAAATCCCAAAGTTGCAATTATGAAGATTAACTAAATTAAAGACAAAAAGATTGAATAACTAAGAGTAACAATCTAAAGTAAACAACTAAAAATAAAACAATTTAGTACTTGAATGAAAGCAAGGTAGATAAAAATCAATATTGAAACAACTTTCACTAAAGGAATATCCACCGTAACCTCATATTACAATGACTTAAATTTAATAGGAACATCAGTGATTATAGATAAACTAGATGAATAATGCATGATATCTTGAATCAAGAATATCTTTCTTAAATATCAAATTCCTTTTTTAAGGATAATTTAACACTTAGTGTAAAAATCTAGTTTTAACTTCCTAAACATTCATTAAACTATTTTTCAAGTAAATTTAACTTCAATTTATTCTTAGTTCCTCCTCTCTTAGTATTAATCAATATTAACAATACACAATTACTTCAAAACCAAAAAATAATCATGCATTGATACTAAAGAATTAATCCAAGAACATGCAAATCATCAACTATGCTTAAACCAATTTTTAGTTATTGAACCAATGAACTAATAATCAATTTTCACTTAATAAAAGATAAAAATATGTTTTAAACTAAGAAATAACCAACTTATATTTGAATATAAAGCTCAACTTAGGTCATCATAATAAAAAGTTAAGGATTCAAGTATCTTTTAGCAAAAGTAAAAAGAACTACTAACTATTCATATTGAAAACTAAAGCAAAATTAAGAATGAGAATAAAAAATATAGAGTATAGAAACCCCATTAATCAACATTTATAGAAAACTAGAGAAAACTTCCTGCTCCAAGCTTTTATTCTTTACAAGCTAAGAAAAATAAAGTAAAACTAAACCTAACATAAATTTTGTGGTTAAGTAGATATCTCTCTCTCTCTGTGTTGTTCTAGTATTTTAGTCCTCTTTTTATAGGTGTTAGAGAGAACTTATGCCCTTTATTGCTTTCAAATCAGAGTTGGAGAAGAGTTCTAATTAAATAGAAAGTTATATCATCATTTGCCTTTTTGCACACGGGAGAATGATGCATTTGCCTTGGGTGAGTGACTTTGTCACTCGAAAGGGTGAATGCTTACCGGATAAAAATAGCTTGCTCTTTTAAGTAAGTGACTTTTCTTCTTTGGGTGAGTAAATTGGCTACTCAAGAGAGTAAGTTCATCACTCAGCCTAGTGATGAACCTCTATACTCCATGACACAATTTTGTGACTTTTTCAAAATTTACAGTTTACCCCTAAACTTCTCATTTCTTCATTTTAGACCTTGTTCTCTTCAATTTGGCCCTGAAAAACACCAAATCTTTCAATTAAACCTCAAAACACAAATTTTAACTAATTAAACATAAATTTAACTAAATTGAGACCAAATTAACTAAATTAAACACCTAAAACATACTAGAAATATACTATAATTCATAATTATCAAATACCCCACACTTAGCCTTTGTTCGCCCTCGAGCCAATTTGAACAAACCAACTCCCCAAAATAATCAAACTTTAATCAAGAATCATGCATTTCAACACCAAGCTTAGTAATTAACATGAGCACTTAACAAAATTATAACTAGATTAATTTCAAACAAGATAATATGAGCTAGTTTCCATATGTGTGTACAAGGCCAAAACAATCAAAGCATTATTTAAAATCAAAACATCAATGCAAATTCATAGATAAGCTTTAGAATGAATGTACACCTAAGTGTACAAATAGTTTCGTACTTGAAACTTTAGGAATCCATAGGCCTCTTCTTTAGCACCGGAATCCTAAGGTCATCTCCACTAAACAACTTAAAAATAAAACTTAGAATCACTTAGGTCTTTTAAAGGTTGCAGTAGAGTTAAAGTGTTGGTTATCAAAGAATGGATAAGAGATCAACAAAAAGAATAGCCATTCTAAGATAAAATAGACTAATATTTCTAAAATTTTATCCTAGTAACTTAAAAATTAAAATACTTAGCCAAAATTACTCAACCCGTTACAATTCAAGGTACTTATGAGAGAAAGAACTATTGATACTCTTTCAAATTAATAATTCATCCGTTTTTTAAAAGTCACAATTGCTTTTCCCTTATAAATACCCCACATTTAAGATTTTTCCATATATGCTAGCTTTATTTTAATATTTCTTTCTTTCTTTTTCTTCCTTTTTTTTCTAGCTTTGTTATTGGCAATACAATAATAACATTGGTAATTACAAGGTAAATTTTCACTTTTTACTTGACTTCATCAATAGTCTTTGATAATAAAACAAAAAATGTCTTACTGTACCCATTAAGATACCCAATTCCCAATTAATCTATCCAATCCTAGAGTGACAACTCTATAAAAGGAAGGAAAATGTTATTTAGGCTATAAGGTAATTGAATAGGTGTACCAAGAAAAATTAAAATGACACGCTTTTAGCATGTCTCATTTAGCTCAAATTGGCTAATAAGGATTAATGTAATATAAAAGGTAGAAAAACAGTTTTTTTATAGCTTCACAAGAAAACTTTGCCCAGATCGCTTTCTAAGTTGTTTCGAGTTGTTCATATGCTTTAAAGGGTGATGAGAAGGGTTCTAATGCTCTAAAATTCCTTACTTAACTAATCAATGTATTGGTTTTTTCTAAGTTCAAGAACTAGTGTATAGTGCTCAAAGAGCAGAAATCAACAAATATAAATCTAGTTGAATATTAAACTAGCTAAAAATGTACCAAACAACATTATTGTTCTACTATTTAAGCAAAGATTCTGACTCATGCATATTCTAAATTCAAGCTCAAAATGCTCAAATTTTGAGGTATAACTGGAGCAAACTAAGTTAGTGCAAACTAATTGATGATTTTGAAATAATTTTATTTCTAGGTAAAACTTGAAAATTCAAACTTATATAACAATTATTACTAATACTTAATTTCAAAGTCACTAAAGTACTTGCTAAACAACAAACATAGAAAAAAAAACAAACCACTAAAATCAAAACAGCAACATAAACAAAAAATAAAATTCATGAATAAAATAGGGGTACGAATTTTCTACTTCTTGAACAAAATTGAGCTTATCTTAAGTAAGCTCTACCCCCCCTTCAAAAACTTTGTTGTCTATAGCAAATATGACATCATTTGACTATGGTGATGGAAGTGGAGGTGGTGGGTATCATTTCCAAAAGTCATGAATAAACCACTTAAAATTTTGCTTTACTTCAATGATGGTATCCTGCATGTTATCCATCCATCCTTGCAAACTGTCCAAATGCGCCTGCTGTATATCCAACTGACTATTGACTTGATGCAAGAGTGTGGTTATCTGAGGTGGAGCTTCGACTACAGCTGGTGGTGCTTCTGCCTGATCAACTGCTTAGTGGCCATCTTCTGCATGGTCTTCCTCTACTA
This sequence comes from Excoecaria agallocha, assembly GCA_037975025.1. Taxonomy (NCBI): domain Eukaryota; kingdom Viridiplantae; phylum Streptophyta; class Magnoliopsida; order Malpighiales; family Euphorbiaceae; genus Excoecaria; species Excoecaria agallocha. Next base: position 6,957,460 of record CM075808.1, on the reverse strand, counting down.
TACTTGACTCATCCTAATGCTTTTCAATGTGAATGCCATTCAATATCAAGTACTCAGCTCTCATTGTCCAGTGGCACCGAGGTTTAGTTTGCAATATCTTTATGTGCTTGAGCATAGCATTATCTATACACTCAATATCTCTTGCAATAGCATTCCCTAAGTATGCATGGTTGACTGCTTCAGCTAATACAGTCGCAATCCACCCAATAGAAATTTCCTTGATATTCGACGGTCTTTTTTGTAATTCCTTAATTTTCTATACTATAGTCGATGCACCATTTATGGGAATACCATCAACCATACACTTTAATTATAACACCCTCTATAACAATATCCTATTAATTATATCCAATTAGTCATATTGATCATTCTTTTCATCACTAACATGCCTGTATATTATTATTCATATGGTCATTATGTTACCATTACACATGTCATGCTGTATCATATATTCATATAGGTGTTACTATAACTATTCATATACTATATCTCATATTTAGCATCATGCATATCATGTTATGTATGTGTTACTTTAGGTTCTACGTGCATGCATATACTTGCTTGGTCATATCATGAGTTGCTTACAATTCAATATACACGTATTAAATACATCCTCATATGCCTAATAGCATTAACATAAAATATTCCTACATCAACTCTTATCAATCTTGTGTTGGACTTTTATGATGGAGAGAACATCCTTGTGCACAAGTTTTATCTACAGAACCTAAACGGATAGAACACTTCTGCTAAGCTATAAAGCTTAGTAGGGAAACGTAAGACATGTGGACGACCTCTTACAAAGGTTGTCAAAAATGCAATCACATACAAGCATAGCTTTAAGCATATAAATAATCATTTAGACCATATTCACAGAGATCTTTAGGGACTATATTATCTTTTATTCACACTTTTAACCAATATCAGGTACCTATTGATATTCCATTGCTTATCAATTTCATACTTATAATAATATTCATTTGACCCTGAAAATCTTATACATTAAGTTTACTTTCTTAATTCCTTTATGTTATTCTTGACTAATCATCTTGACATACAAGTCTTTCTTGCTTATGAAACAGTATCAATTGCCAAACACTCTTTAACTATTCCATTTATTTACTACTTATTTACTCTCACACATATTCATACACTTTAACTATTTTTAAGACATGGCAATATCAATCTACATTCATAAAAGCCATCTTATAATTATAAGACTTTAAGTTAATAAACTACCTCTTTAAATATATAATAAATTCAATTAATTTTCATTATATATATATATATATATATAGCGTATTTCATGGATAAGACATGTTTCCATCCACTTGAATACTTATTATTATTAGCTATCATATCGTTACCTTGAGTACTATACAAACTCTTTAAAGAATTGAAATACTGCCCTTGCACTTCTATCTCCACATAAATCAAATTCACATGTTATGAGTCTATAACTTATTTATATTATCATGTGATAAGTCATACATACAACTCATATCAATTATACAATATTGAACAAGTAACATATTGTTATGGTGTTATACACCAACTGGTATACTTTTGCAAAATATCACATACAATTTCGTATATCATGCATTCCTAGGTATAGGAAACACTTTAAAGCCATATCAAGGATTTTCATACACACAATAACCAAATACTCTTTCACTCCAAGTCATACTTTTTCATATGCTATACATTGATGTTTTTTAAGGTAACACACGCACACACAAACACACACACACATATATATATATATAATCATATAAGAAGCATTCGACTATAACGATCATCTATTCATCATTTAGATTTTTGATAAAGTATCAATATCAAGCAAGTTCATATGCATGACTTTTTGATCTAGTAAGGCTATGTGATTCTAAAATGCCAAGTACTCATCTTTATAATGTAACCTCATATATGCATCATGTATTCCATATACTATAATTTCAGCCACAACTCTGATTAAGACAATTCACATTACTTAAATGATGATATAGGAGCATTTGTGCTTTTAGTTTAATTACTATAATCATATTAGATAGCCTGCTTAAGTTCTAAAGGTGGATAACGGAAACAGTGGATACTCGAAGGTATCAAAATGGTGGATATCCAAAAATATCAAATCGATAAATCCAAACAGAGCCAACTATATTATTAACCGATCAAGCAAACCCAAATGGTCGGCTAACAATCCAAATAGGGCTATTCATGATCCAAACTATGGCTGCTATAATAATTCCTATAGGCACCTATTTATCCACAATTGAACTCTATTTGTAGGCAATTCTGTGTTCATGTTCATTTTATATATCAAGACTGCCCTTATATTATTTCATTTGCATGTGTACATAATCATGTAAAAATATACCTTCTATAGTGTATAAAAATATATGCATAATTTATATAATAATTTATACAATTTTACTAAAGTAAGTAATCAATGGAAAACTATACAATCTTTACTGTATATACTTGTATACACCTTCTCCTAAAAATACCATCATATATGTTATCATATTATTTATAATCAAATATACTTTCATGTATTCATTTACTTTCACATGCTAACATTTGACATCATATATGCATAGCCATACTATTTTAATCAAGTAATATCCTTGTGACTATACATTTGATATACTAACAAATAAACATGTATATAATATCATGTGGTATCAAAAGGTACATATAAGTGCTTTTACTATACATGTATCACAATCTTTAGTATGTAAACAAACAAATATATATATATATATACACACACACACACACACATGTATATAATCACATGGTTTCAAAAGATACATATACGCAATTTTACTATACATTCATTACAATCTCTAGTATGTAAACAAATGTATATAATCATGTGGTATCAAAAAGATACATAATCCTAAGTATATAAACATATATTTTCAACTTCATTTAATATTATGTTCAACTTGCACATGAACTCTTATATTTTCGTGGTCTCAATACATACATACATACATATATATATATATATTGACATTTTAACGTATAGACATAACATACAACTATAACATACAAGCACGATTATGTTAGATCAGTAAAGTGAATGATACCATACCTTTATCATACATATATTTTGATAAGTAGTCATGCTTATAGCTTACAATGTGTTATTATTTTATATGTTCCATGAAATTATCTCTTTCTCTTTAATGTGTTACTTTTTCATAGGAAAATTGCTTAAGATGCTTAAGATCTTTTCTGCATATAGACAAAAATGATATTCTAAAGATACTTGAATTCCTTAAAGATACTTAAGGGTATTCCAAATATACATACAAAAATTATGGTAAATTCTTGCAATAATTTTGTATAAAGACAAATTTCCAAGCTTGTCTTTAAAGCTATTTTTGACCTACCAAAATCCATTTCTGACCCAATTATCTTTTACAAACATATCCCATATGTTTCTAGTTTTGAGAACATTAAAAATTACATCAATATCATTTCTACATTTTAAGATATTGCAAAAATATGATGATCTGTTCATGGAAATAGTGCTTCCATCAATTCCAGATTCAAGTCACATTTTGACCTATTTAAGTGTAGAATTAAACTATACTTTTTTCATATATCTTGTAGAAATATAATTCTAGTTTAACCAAAAATTAGATTTATAGAATTTTGATCTCTATAACAAGAGATAAAGTCAAATAACTAAAATCTATTCCTGTTCTATAAACAGCAGTATATTGTACCCCATTCGATTTTTATCATCACTTAGAAAATTCATAGTGTAAAATAGGTACAGAATCTTGACAACATTCTTTCATGAACATCTTTCCTCCTATGAATCTATTTTAACTAGAATTTTATCTTAAAGGATTTTGACTTCTATATAAAATGTTATAGCAAAAATATAACAATATGATCATAGCAACTGGGCAGCAACTCAAAATGAAATTCAAGTTAGATTTAAGGACACTTAAAGGTAGAATCAAACTTTAGTTTCTTCTACAAAATTAAAGGTTCATGTCTTAAGTTTAATTACGAACTTGAATTGCCTATATTATATTGTAAAACTCAAGATATACTTAAAATACAGTCCATTAGTTCCTAATGAACCAACCTAGATTTTTACTTCTTAAATCTTCAACAAATCAAAACATGCATGATATAATCCTCTAGATTTCACTTGAATATTATAATATTAACATAAAATACATTATAGTACACATTTTATCCACATTTCCTATAGTTAAATCCACATGCATGATGAGTAAAAATCCCTAACGTTTAATGGAACACCAAATCTTCCATCAAGACTTCTTTCTCTTGACTTTTTCTTTTTCCTCTTTCCTTGCTATTGTATTTCTTAAAGATTCCTCATCTTAAACCCTCACATGCAACTTCTAACAACTCAAGAGTGTTCTAATTAGTTAAGAAACATAATGTATTAAGAGAAAGAAGAGAAAAGAGAGATGTTGATGGATTTTACAAGGGTGAGAGAAGAGGGATTACACTTTTTAGTGAGAGATGAAGGAGAGAATGAAAATTTGCATTTCTTTCTCTTTTTTCCTTGCCAAATTTGTTCTCCTCATCTCAAGAAACAAGAAAATATTTTCTCTCTCCAACATACAAAGGTTCTAGCAATTAAATAGAAGGGCAAAGTATCCTTATGATCCTTTATCTATTTGCATGTTAGAAATATGTTCCCATTTATTCTTTCTTTCCAATTTGACCCCATGATTACTTTCTTCTCATTAATTTCACCCCATCTTCCTTTATTTTATTAATTTTTCCACTAATACATAATTATATCATAATTGACCACTTAACTAATTTTTTTTTCAATTGCGCCCTTATATTCCCAATTTTAATTGACTCTCTAACCCTCTACCACAAGAGACCATTAATCCATAAGGTTTTAACTTATAATAATTTCTCTAATTGAGCTTGATTAGATATTAATAAAATGATAATGCCCTTGAATTCTACAATGGCCTATTTTGCGCGTCCTTACATTAACAACATAACGTCCGATGCATTTATAGCACATGGGCTGCCAAGACAATTAAAAATGTTCTTGGATAAAAATCTATAAAGAACTTGTAAGGCATGATTTCGTAGAGCATGAGCTTTAAGCCTTCCTCCTTTCCATAGTTTTGAATTAAGTAGATCCCTGACCTTTTCCCAATTCTCCTAATAAGTAGCATCTGGTAATTTACCTAATGCATCCATTATAAAGTCCAAATGTTTTGAAAATTAAGCAAAATTTATCGAGTACCCTGTCTTGCCCAATTTGAATCCGATTGTGCCCATGTCTCCATATCTTTTAAAGTAGCATTCAAAAGAGTATAGAAAATCCCTTGCTAGAGCTGGGTAAACTTTAGGCCTACATGCTATAAAAGACCCCACTCCAATATTTTGGATCAATGGCAGGATGTCATCCCACGAGTTGCTAGCAGGTATATGTAAGTAAAGCTTGCTTAGATATGTAGGCTTGACATAAGTGCAGGAACTAAAATACTCATATTTGGAATGCTTGGCCTTATCCACTTAAGATGGGATACGACGTCCAGAAGAGCTTGAGGCTTCATCACGCCTAACTTTCTTAGGTGCCACTGCAAAACAAAAAAAAAAACAAATGAGTGTGTAATATGGAAAATATAAGCTTGACAAGATAGTAGCAAGTCAGTGTAAAGAATCACAAATAAAAGCATAATACTAAGATAAACAAATAGAGGGAACTAAATTCTCAACATGTGCAAAGCCTTTTTCAATCTATTTCAAATGGATAGAGTAGTGAGAGGAGAGGTAATGCCACATGGGGAAGATATCATGACATGAAGCCAATAGATCAAAAGGTAATATAAGCCAAAGTAAGTATGAGTATGTGTCTAAATTAATGGCTTCATATTTTCATCCAAGAGAATTAGTCACTTTAGCATCATAATCAAAGTCTTTTATAAAGTAGTCGTAAAGTAAAAATTGACAATTGAGAATGAGCTATTGAGCAAAGAGAAGAAAGAAGCATGGTTTAAGCAAAGAGAATTCTAGATAAAATTTGAAATTCATTCACCTAGACATTTCATCAAATAGGTTATGTGCAGACTTTCCCAAAGCAAAATGAAGACCAATTAAAACTATAATCGAATCCAAAAATTACACAACTGGTCATTAACATGCATATTACTGGCTGAATATGATAAACAATGGAGAAGCAATAAGTAATTAAGCTCTAAGGAGGGTGTGAAATCAACCTAAGAATTGAAGAACAAAACCCAATATACAAAGCAATTTCATCAATAAAAAATTTGAAAGCAAAAGCATAAGATGAAATAAAATTACTTGGAAGTATAGAGAAAGAAAGAAATTAAAAATATTGCTAATTTGCTCGGGAAAGTAAGAAATAAAATGGGTGAGTGAAGGGTTGTGTGTGTGAGTGGAATGATGTGAGTGAGTGCTGGTGGGAAAAAGAGAAGGAAGAAAAGTTAGGGAGCGGAGGCAAGAAGGAAGAAGAGGATAGAAGAGGGAGAAAAAGAGAGGAAGTGGAGATGGGGTGGAGTGAGAAAGAGAAGGGAGGCAAGGAATTGAGGCAGGGTGGAGTGAGGAAGAGAGGGGAGGCAAGGAAGTGAGGCAGCTGAGTGGGGGAGAAAAGAAAGGGGCGGCAGGTGACTGGGGAACAAGGTGTAATGGCCTCAATACCAACTCAACCGTGAACAGTGATTTTTGATGAAAAAATAGTATTTTTCGGGCTGAAAAGTGCACCCAGAAGTGAAAAATATTTTATTGGACCATAAAAAAATATTGGTCATGGTGAGTCTGAAGTTGAAATTTGAAGTAAAACTGATGTCAAATAGACCTCTAAAAGTAAAAAATACGAAAAAGCTATCGAGTCAATTTTCATTATAAGAAAACTGATTTAAATTTGCATGAATTTTTAAAAATAGCAAACGAACTCCAAAAATTATCAAATTTTGTAGATCTTCCTCAAATTTTGTGTAAAATATTTTGGTAATGAAAATTAAATTTTTCGGTGACACTAGTAGTTGTCGAATTAGACCGATAAGATTGAATCGGATCGATAACGAACTCCAATTAAGCCAAAAAATTTTATACAATCTATTTTTGATGTGATAAGAGTGATGAAATTATTTTTGGAGTGATTTGAAATTGAAAAGTGAGAGAATTTAAATAAGAACTTAAATGGACCAAAATAGGCCATTTAAATTGTTTAGACTAGGCCAACTTATTAGGCCCAACCCTTGGCCCAAAAGGGAGGGACATATAAGTTGAAATATCTGAGATAATCTTAAATTTTTCCTAGCTCTCTTCCTCTCTCTCTCTTATGGTTGAAACACTCTCTATTTCTTCCTCTTACTAATTTCTTCAATTTTCACTCCAAATTCTCACTTAATTCCAACATAAGAAACCTAATTCCATCCCTCTAGATTGATATTCAAACTTTTAACCTTTGATTTGAGCGAAAAAATCAAAGGAATCAAGGTTGGAAAGATTAGGGTTCTAAGGTAAATCTTGAGAATCAATTGATGTAATTTGATTTTTAAGTGTTCTTTAATAGTTTAGGATGCCTAGAATTCAGTTTTGTGACCAATTTATGCACTTGAGGTCAAAAAAATAGGGTTTGACAAGCTATAATCTTCGGCCATGGTAGGTGAAGGAGAAGAAAAGCAACTTGCCAAGGCTAAGGGTAAAGAAAAGGAAGTCTAGGGAAGGCTAATCAAGAAGAAAAGGTTAGTGGATAAATAGTCCTTCCATTTCCTATTATTTTCAATTAACTTCCTTTATGTAAATTAGGGAAATTATGCTAAATTGCTAAATAATTGCAATTAAGGTTAGATTAATGCAATTAGACCTTAAATAATACCATAGGAATGCTTAAATTAAAGTGAAAGAATTTTTAGGGAAATAAACCTAAGGTGGTCATATTTTTCCTAGAGGATACTAAGTAAAATTTTGCATAATTTTGATAATAGTCCAAAATAAACCTGAATATGATAAATAAGGTCTATGAATTTTTAAAGAATTTATAGAATTTATTTAAGAATATTTGAGTTAAGTATATGTGTATGTATATAGTGTATATGATGAATTATTGTGAAATAATTCACAAAATGAGAGAAAAATAATAGAAATGGTGAATTTAAGCACATATGAATTTTTGTAGCATTTATATGAATTATTATAATGTTATTGAAAAGAGAAAGTGAATATGTTTAAGTAAAAAAATATTAAATTATTAAGAAATAATTTAATAAATAAGTAATATATGGTCAATTAATGTAAATTAATTTACATTATGTATAAAGTAAGAGAAAAAGTCAATTGATAAACTTCCTGTATTGAAAAAATCATTGACATTGTCAAAAAGATAATCGAATTGAAATAAAATTAAGTATAATGGTGCCTTTAGAAATAGTCAGGCAGTAAAAACTAGCTCAGGATATAATTGACTGGCCATAAGGACATCTGTACTGCAATGTAAGTCATGGTGACTTGCTTTGCTATTGCTAGGATCACTAATCTCCATAGCTTCTATCTGTTTCTGATATCTGTTCTGTGAAAATTGGTCCTTTGGAGGTCATTTCTCTGTTTGTTGTGGCCCAGTAGGGTCCGCATCCCGTGTATCCGATCTGAGAGTTTTTGTCGAGATTGTACTAGGGGCATATTGAAAGAAAAATATTAAAAATGTAAAAAAGAAAGTGAAATGTAGCAATTAAAGGTGAAAAAGGATCTAATTGAAAGAAAATAAAAAGTTAGAGGCAAAACGGTAATTTTTTCAAAAAGTATAAATAGTGAGTAAAAGTAATTAGGAATTGCCTATAAGGGGTAAAATGGTAATTTAATGTCTAAACAGTCGAAAAATGAAATTTTATAGCGTACAAGGATTAAAATATAATTTTGCATAAAAGTGATAAAACAAGTGCTAATTGGTATATTGTACACCAATTAATAGCTTAAAAGTGGAAAATAAGCATAATAAAGGCAATTTGATAAATATGAGGTAAAAAAAGGCAAATTTGAAAGAAAACGAAAGTTTGAAGTTAAATTGAAAAGTTAAACAAAGAGTATGCGTCAAATGGGTATCATTGTAAATATGATTAAAATGGTGCTTATAAGAGTAAGCAAGCAATCTTTGTATGATTGTTTGAAAACTTAAATTATTAATAATGATGCCTTGCTTAGGTAATAAATGTACATTATAGGAAATGCTATGATTATTAGTCACCACTAGACATGTTTAATGCTCAGCGCATATAAATTACTACGTGTAAGTACAGCTGAATGGGAGTAGGAGTACACATTGAAAGACTTCTTTGAATAATTAGGAATAGGCATTTTGATGGCATGTATATATGTGTATAAGACCGATGAATATATGTATTTGTAATTATGTATGTAAGAATTAAGGTTTTGGGTTTGTACCATTTGATGGTTTGTAACGTGTATGGAAAAAATTGAGGTTTAAGGGACTTAGGATGATGTGTATGCAAATGTTCTTATGAATGAAGATGGAAAGAGAATGAATGTGTGTATATGATTTTTGTATATTGTTGTGCCTCTTAGAGGTTACGTATTGTCTGCATTTTCAGGGGGCTAGTTGAATAAACACCCATTATATTGTCAAAATTTTATTTAAATGAATAATAAATTAGATAGTTATAGGTCATCGGCAAACCGTCTTAGAATGATTAATTGTTGCTTAGGAATTTTAAAAAAAAGGGATAGTAAGCTAAAAGAAATTAATTAGAAAAAAAAAGTTTGGCTTTTAGCTTGTCGGTGCAGTTTTGGTTATAGTAAGGATGTTACATCTAGTGGTATCAAAGCCGTGGTTTAAGCGGTTCTAAGATCGGAGTGGGTATTAATGATATATATATATATGTATGTATGTATGTATACATGCCAACTGTTATTTGGAGAAAGTGTTTTGAAATTAATGTGTACTTGTTTCCTTCTGTTTTATAGTGAAAAGATGTTAGCCGAGCAATGTCGTGAGGTAAGAGATAATGGGAGTGAAGCCTCAAGTAATATTGGACAACAACAAGCTCCTTCTCCTCCTTCCCAGTTGGACTTCCTAAATCTGATGTTTGACTACATTTAATACATACTACAGATAGCTCAGGCCTAGGCAAAGCCTCTACCAGTAGTGGTACAGATTCAGCCACTAGCTTCGCCTAGAAGAAAACCTATTCTGAAGCAGTTAAAAAGACTTAAGGATGAGGATTTTTCAGGGCATGATCCTCTGACACCTATTGCAGTAGAAGAGTGGTTGTATAAGATAAAAAGATTATTTGAAATTACCCACAGTTCCCTGGAGGAAAAATTTGAAGTTATAGTTTCTTTGTTTCAGGGTCTGGCATTCATTTGGTGGGACTCAGTTAGGAGGCACACTCCAGTAGATCGTTTGAACTGGAATTCTTTGTGGATTAATTTGAAAAGAAATATATCGGGTATGAGTATAAAGCCTTGATGTATGATGCTTTTTGGAGGTTGAGATAAGGGAATTGCACTATGGCAGAGTATGATAGAGAGTTTGAGCACTTGAGCACTTATCTGGATGAGAACCAGGCCATAGAAGAGAGATTGTATCAGCGATTTGAGAGAGTACTATATACAGAGCTTAGGCAGATCATTGGGGCTCAGAAATACCCTGATCTATGATCTATTATTGAAGTGGCTATCAAGTTAGAAGCTACTTAAATCAAGCAAGATGACAGACAGTCCCGATTTTAGTAGAAGAGAAAGCAGGGACAGACTAGTGGTAAGACAGGATAGGGAAAGAAGCAAAAGGGATCATAGGCACCTCAGGGCCATCCACCAGTAGGACGTGGATAGGGTAGTGCATCCCGTGGTAAAGCACTAGTGCATCTTGGGGTAGAGATAGTAGATTAGCGGTAGTTTGTGATCATTATGGCAAGACGTATCTTAGGGAGTATAGATTACTGACCGAAGCTTGTTTTAGGTGTAGGTCCAGAGACCACCGAATTAAGGACTGCCCTGTATTATAGACTGCTTAAACTGCCTCACCAGCATCTGGTATAGGGTCTTTTGCACCACGAGGTTGTGGTAGGGGAGCCGCTCCTAACACTTCAGCTTTCATACTAGCTTGTCAGACATCTCAAGGTCAGAGGCGAGTTGTGGGATAGATTTATGCTATCAGGGCCAAAGAAGAGGAGGATGCTCTTCATGTGATAGTAGGTAAATTTCTCCTGTTATTTGATTCCATACATGCATTGATTGATCCTTGTTCCATACATTCCTACATTAGCACTGCTTTGGCATGGAGTAAAGGGACAAAAGAGGCTTGCTTGGACCAGGATATCTTGGTGAGTAATTCTTTAAGGCATAGTGTAGTAGTGAACAAAGTGTATAGACAGTGTCATATTGGCATCTAGGGATATGTATTCCTAGCAAATCTGATTAAGTTTCCCTTTTGAGAGTTCGATATGATTCTGGGGATGGATTGGCTATCCACCCATCAAGCGATTGTCGACTACAGAAAGAAAAGAATTACCTTAAAGCTTCGGGATGATGAGGAGATCACAGTAGTAGGTGTGAGATCTAATTTCTTATTTGATGTGATATCAGCTACTGCTGTTAAAAGACTAATCAGGAAAGGATGCATAGCCTACATGTGTTATGTAGTGGAGGCAAAGAAAGACAACTTAAAGGTGTTAGAAGTGCCTACTGTTAGGGAGTTTCATGATGTGTTCCTAGATGAGCTACCAGGCTTACCACCTGGCAGAGAAGTGCAATTCTCCATTGATGTTACTCCTAGCACTGCTCCCATTTTTATTGCTCCTTACAATATGGCACCTACAGAGTTGAAAGAATTGAAGATTCAATTACAGGAGTTGCTTGATAAAGGGTTTATTAGGCCTAGCACTTCTTTTTAGGGAGCACATGTCGTGTTTGCAAAGAAAAAGGATGGAACTCTCCGATTGTCCATTGACTACAAGCAACTGAACAAGGTGACTATAAAGAATAGATATCCCCTTCCTCGAATTGAAGACTTATTTGATCAGCTTAAGAGAGCAGGTGTCTTCTCAAAGATTGATCTAAGATCAGGCTACAACCAGATGGAGGTAAAGGAAGCTGATGTGCCTAAGACTACTTTTCATACTAGGTATAGCCATTATGAGTTCCTAGTCATGCCATTTGGGCTTACAAATGCATCGGCCGCCTTCATGGATCTGATGAATAGGGTCTTTCACCCTTATTTAGACCAATTTGTAGTGGTCTTTATCGACGATATCTTGGTGTACTCCAAGACACCGCAGGAACATGATATATATCTGAGGATTATTCTGCAAACTCTAAGGGAAAAGCAACTGTATGTCAAGTTCAGCAAATGTGATTTTTGGCTAAATGAGGTATCCTTTTTGGGACATGTGATATCTATAGAAGGTATAAAAGTGGATCCTTCGAAGATTGATGCAATTTTTCAATGGAAGCCGCCCAAAAGTGTGACTGAAGTGAGGAGTTTTCTGGGATTACCTGGGCACTATAGGAGATTCATAAAGGGTTTCTCCACTATTGCAGTCCCTATGATACAAATATTACAGAAGCATGCTAAGTTTGTATGGACTGACAAATGCCAAGAATGTTTTGAGAAGCTTAAGACTATGTTAACAGAAGCTCTTATCCTCACTAAACCTAAGTCAGGTAAGAGTTTTGTGATCTATAGTGATGCCTCCAAAAATAGATTAGGCTGTGTTCTAATGCAGGAAGGCAAGGTGATTGCTTATGCCTCCCCGACAACTCAAAACTCATGAGAAAAACTATCCTACTCATGATTTAGAGTTAGCAGTCATTGTTTTTGTATTAAAGATTTGAAGGCACTACCTGTATGGAGAGAAATGCTAAATTTATTCAGATCACAAGAGTTTGAAATACTTGCTTACCTAGAAAAAGCTCAACCTCAGATAGAGGTGTTGGTTGGGGTTGATTCAAGATTATGACTGTTATATTAACTACCATCCAGCAAAGGCTAATGTAGTAGTGGATGCCTTTAGTAGAAAATTTATGCCAGGTAATGTTAATTCTATAGAATAAAGATGTCGTTGATAAATTACCTCCCCCAACTAGTATTAAAGGTATTAGGAGTTTCCTTGGTCATACTGATTTCTATCTTCGATTTATTAAGGATTTTTCTAAAATAGCTAAAATAGTGTATAATTTATTACTTAAAAATGATGTATTTAACTTTGATGATAAGTGTTTGCACGCTTTTAACTTGTTAAAGCAAAAGCTAATCACTACACCAATCACGACATCATCAGATTGGAGTGTACCATTTGAAATTATGTGTGATGCTAGTGAATATATAGTGGGAGCAGTTTTATGATAGTGGAGGGAGAAAGTTTTTTTATAATATCTACTATCCGATTCATACACTCATCGAAGCTCAAGTGAATTATACAACCGTGGAGAAGGAATTATTAGCAATTGTTTTTTCTTTTGAAAAATTCAAATCTTATCTCCTTAGTTCCAAAGTCATGGTGTGGTCAAATCATATTACATTAAGACACCTTTTTGCTAAAAAGGATTCCAAACCAAGGCTTAATCGATGGGTTTTGCTATTACAAGAGTTTGATGTGGAGATCAAAGACAACAAAGGAGCTAAAAAAATTTTAGTTGATCATTTATCTAGATTGGATCATACTAATATTGAAAAGGAAGAAATTTTTAATTTATTTCTCGATGATCATATTTGTGCTTTTTATGCTTGTGAAAATGAGGTTCCTTGGTTTAAATAGCTAATTTTTTGATAGAAGGTTACCTTCCAAAATATTTTACTTGACAACAAGAGAAAAAGCTTCAAGCAGATGCAAGGCATTACCTTTGGGATGATCCGTATTTGATCAAAATTTATCCAGATCAAGTACTTAGAAGATGCATTCTAGAAGAAAAGCAAGAAGACATAATGCGACAATGCTATGGAGGAGAAGTTAGAGGTCATCATGGACCTAATCGTATAGTACAAAAAATTCTCCAATCAGGTTTCTTTTGCCTTACTCTTTTTGCAAATGTTAAATCTTTTATTGAATTTTGTGATAGATGTCAACGTGTAGGGAATATATCTAAAAGGGATGAAATGCCTATGAATAACGTGCTAGAAGTCAAAGTCTTTGATGTTTGGAATATTAATTTTATGGGACCATTTCAAAACTCATTTGGGTTTGCATACATCTTAGTAGCTTTGGACTATGTTAGTAAATGGGTAGAAGCAATAGATACTAGAATATGTGATGCTAAAGTTATGCTTGAATTCATTAGGAGAAATATTTTCACTAGCTTTGGAGCACCAAAGGCCATTATAAGTGATGAAGGCAAATATTTTATCAACCATCAATTTTGAACCTTGCTTAGAAAATTTAGTGTCAAGTATAAGATAACAACCCCATATCACCCCTCAAGTAAATGGCCAAGTAGAGGTGTCTAATAGGGAATTGAAATCAATCTTTGAGAAAATTGTCAATAGCTTTAGAAAAGATTGATCTTAGAGGTTCGATGAGGCTCTTTAGGCCTATAAAATTGCATTTAAGACCTCTATAGGTATGTCTCCCTTTAGAATAGTTTTTAGAAAATCATGTCAACTATCAGTCTAATTAGAACTTAAAGTGTATTGGGCTATAAAATTACTTAATTTTGATCTAAGAAGTGCAGGAGAAAAAAAGAAATTGTAGCTCAATGAACTTGATGAAATGCAATAATGGTCCTATGACAATACAGCCATGTACAAAGAGAAAACAAAGTGTTGGCATAATAAGCAATTAAAAGTGAAAGACTTTGCTCCAAGTATGTTGGTTTTATTATATAATAATAGGATGAGATTGTTTCCAAGGAAGCTAAAATTAAAATTGCTTGGGCCGTATCAAATATTGTCTAGCAATGATTTTGGAGTGGTGACTATCAAAAGTCCAAGAGATGGATATGAATATAAGGTGAATGATCATAGGCTTAAACCGTATTAAGTTGGGCAATAGGAGGTTGCTGAGGCAACCATGGTGCTTCAGGACTATTAAGACGGTTTGCAAAGTCTAGCTGAGGACTTTTTAAACTCGGAACTAAACTCTCTAACTTTTTGCTTTAAATTCCTTAGTGAGTTTTTTTATTTTTATTGTGCTTTGTTTAGCTTCAATGTTAGTTTAATTTGGTTAGCTTTTAGGTTCATAAATTAAATGGAAGAGGATTTGCAACAACTAGATTGATAGGTGTGTATTACTTGAAGTAATTGAATTTAAATTAGGCGAGAATTTAGAAGGAGGAGGCATAATTAAGTGCAATACTATTTTATCCACTTTGTGCTTAAATTGGTTTACTTGAATTGAAAAATCTATTTTGATAGAGTTTTGGCATAAATTGGCTAACATGATAAATTAATTGGAGTAAAGGAGTACTTTATTGAGTGGATATCAGTGTTGGAGATTGTTAAATTTTTTTAACAAAACTTAAGGTGAGATAAATAAAGTTAAAATTAATTTGGTGCTTTACTGTGAATATATATATATATATATATATATATATATATATATATATATATATATATATATATATATATATATATATATATATATATATATATATATATATATATATATATATATATAATTTTTACAGTGCGGATAATTACCGTTTTCCCCCTTATAGGCACTATATATATATATATATATATATATATATATATATATATATATATGCACTAAATTACCATTTTCCCCTTATAGGCAATTCTTAATTACTTTTATTCACTATTTATACTTTTTGGGAAAATTACCGTTTTGCCTCTAACTTTTTATTTTCTTTCGATTAGGTCATTTTTCACCTTTAATTGCTACATTTCACTTTCTTTTTACATTTTTAATATTTTTCTTTCAATATGCTCCTAGTACAATCTCGGGAAAAACTCTCAGATCGGATAAACGGGAAGCAGACCCTACTGGGCCACAACAAATAGAGAAATGACCCCCAAATGATCAATTCTCACAGAACAGATATCAGAAACAAATAGAAGCTATGGAGATCAGTGATCGTACCAATAGCAAATCAAGTTGTCATGACTTGCATCGCGATACAGGTGTACTTATGGCCAGTTAATTATATTCTGAGCTAGTTTTTACTGTTTGACTATTTCTAAAGGCACCATTATACTTAATTTTATTTCAATTCGATTATCTTTTTGACAATGTCAATAATTTTTCAATATAGGAAGTTTATCAATTGACTTTTTCTCTTACTTTATACATAATGTAAATTAATTTACATTAATTGACCATATATTACTTATTTATTGAATTATTTCTTAATAATTCAATATTTTTTTACTTAAACATATTCAATTTCTCTTTTCAATAACAATCTAATAATTCATATAAATTCTACAAAAATTCATATGTGCTTAAATTCACCATTTCTATTATTTTTCTCTCATTTTGTGAATTATTTCACAATAATTCATCATATACACTATATACATACACATATACTTGCTTAAATATTATTAAATAAATTTCATAAATTCTTTAAAAATTCATGGGCCTAATTTATCATATTTAGTTTTGTTTTGGACTATTACTTATCAAAATTATGCAAAATTTTACTTAGTATCCCTTATGATAAATTCGGCTACCTTAGGTTTATTTCCCTAAAAATTCTTTCACTTTAATATAAGCATTCCTATGGTATTATTTAAGGTCTAATTGCATTAATCTAACCTTAATTACAATTATTTAGCAATTTAGCATAATTTTCCTAATTTACATAAAGGAAATTAACTGAAAATAATAAGAAATGGAAGTATTATTTAGCCACTAACCTTTTCTTCTTGATTAGCCTTGCCTAGACTTTCTTTTATTTACCTTTAGCCTTGGCAAGTTGCTTTTCTTCTCCTTCACCTACCATAGCCGAATATTAAAGGTTGTCAAACCCTATTTTTTTACCTCAAGTATATAAATTGATCACAAAATTGAATTATAGGCATCGTAAACTATTAAATAACACTTAAAAATCAAATTAAATCAATTGATTCTTAAGATTTACCTTAGAACCCTAATCTTTCTAACCTTGATTCCTTTTTAATAATCTGTACTTTCTCCTCGGAGTCGCAAATCTAATCTGAACCTAATAGCTTTCTTTCACTCATTCAGTCCAGCACAGAGGAGTCCTATAATTTCTACCATATAGCACTTCAAAAGGAGCCATTTTCAAACTAGACTAGTAGCTATTGTTGTAAGCAAACTCAGCTAAAGGCAAATGCTTTTCCTAGTTTGTACCAAATTCAAACACATAGCATCGAAGCATATCTTTTATCATCTGAATCACCTTTTTGGATTAGCCATCAGTCTAAGGGTGAAATGTTGTGCTAAGGTGAAGCCTCATACCCAGAGCATCCTGAAAACTCTTCCAGAAATGGAAAGTAAACCTGGGATTCCTGTCAAAAACAAAAGATGATGGTACTCTATGCAATCTTACCACTTTACTTATATAAATTCAACTAGCCTAAATAAGGAGTAATCAATACGTACTGGCAAGAAATGAGCAAATTTAGTGAGTTTTTCAACGATCACCCTGATGGCATCATGCTTCTTCTGAATTATAGGTAAAACAGTCATAAAATCCATGGTCATCTTATCCTATTTTCACTCTGGTGTCACAAAAGAATGAAGTAATCCTAAAGGAACCTGATGCTTTGCTTTCACCTGCTGACATGACAAACATTTGCTCACAAATTCAGTCACATCTCGTTTCATACCTGGCCACCAGTAGTAAACTTTCAAATCTCAGTACATCTTATTACTTCCAGGATGCATGGTATAACTGCTATAGTGTACCTCTATTAGAATATTCTTCTTCAGTTCTTTCTTATAGTAGAGACTTCCATCATCATTCAGAGAATAGTCACCTTCACTGCCATTCTGAAGCTTATTCATGATAGCCATTAGTCTATCATCTTTCCTTTGAGCCATTTTCACTTGATGCACAAAGTCTGGTTTAGCTTGGCATTTTTCCCAATTAAGAACAAGATTAGTGTCTTTACACCTTTCTAAGACCAATGGAAGATTATTTAAACAATACTTAAAATCCCGACCATATAAGGTAAAATCATCCATGAAAAGCTCCATGAATATTTCAAAAAAATCATGAAATATGGCTATCATACACCTTTGAAATATGACTGGGCATTGTAAAGACCAAAAGGCATCCTCCTATATGCAAATATGCTATAAAGGCATGTAAATATGGTCTTTTCTTGGTATTTTGGGGCTATAGGTATTTGCATATATCTTGAATATCCATCTAAAAATAGTAAAATATATTCCCCGCCAATATTTCTAACATTTGGTTAATGAAAGGTAAAGGAAAGTGATCCTTTCTAGTAGCATTATTTAATCTCCTATAGTCTATACACACTCTCTATCATGTCATTATGCGTGTTGGGATTAGTTCATCCTTTTCATTGGTTATAACAATCATTCCCCCCTTTTTAGGTACATATTGGACCAGACTAACCTAACTACTATCAGAAATCGGATAGATAATACCTATATTAAGGAGTTTAAATACCTTTTTTTTATCATTTCTTGCATTATTAGGTTTAGTCTCCTTTAGAGATGTAACATCGGCTTGAAATTGTTCTCTATAGGTATCTGATGTGTATAATAGCTGGGGCTAATTCCCTTTAAATTAGATGTTGCCCAACTAATTACTCCTTTATGCTTTTTTAGTACTTCTATAAGCATCTTTTCTTTCAACCCTGTTAAAAGTGAAGAAATAATTACTAATTTTGCATTATCCTCTAGAAACATGTATTTTAAATGAGAAGGAAGAGTTTTAAGTTCAGAATTATTATCTCCCTTAGGAGGGTACTGCTCATCCTATAAATTTTCTTCCTCATTGTGCTCCTTCTCCAGTTCATTTATCAGCTTGTCTTCATTATCCTTCGAATGCATCAAACAACTTTAAAGCTCATCATCTATTAGAATTTCCTCTTTCTTCTCTTCTATGCATTCTTAAACACCATCTACAAAGCAAATTGACTCTTCAAAGTCATATGAGGGGTGTTTTCATTACTTTGTTTACATTAAACACCATCTCATCCTTATTGAACTTTAAAGTGACTATTTGCCCATAAACATCAATTAAAGCCTTTGTCGTGTTCAAAAATGATCTTTCCACTATTAAAGGCACTTTTCAATCCTCCTCCATATCTATTACGACAAAATTTATCGAAAATATAAAATTTTCTACTTTCACTAACAAATCTTATATAATTTTCTTAGGCCTTTTTATGATATATCCACCAATTATAGCAACATTCGGGTCTCTTTTATGTTCCCTAAGTTTAATTTTCTACAAATTGAATAAGGCATTAAATTTATGCTGGCACCTAAATCACATAATGCATGACCAATAAAATTCCCTCCTAATTCACATGGTAGAGTAAAACCTCCAAGATCCTCTAGTTTTGCTGGAATTTTGTTCATTAAAATTGCACTATAATTTTCAGATAATTGAACCACTCCTACCCCCTCTAGCTTTTTCTTATTAGTACAAAACTCTTTCATAAATTTAACATATTTAGGCATATGTAATAAAACTTCAACAAATGGTAAATTTACAAGCAACTTTTTAAAAATATCTAAAAATCTAAATAATTGCTCATTATGCTTTTCTTTCCTAGCTAGAGATAAATAAGGTAATAGAGATTCATCAAGAATAGTAGAAACTAATTTTTCCTTACCTTTGCCTTTCTTAACAACATGAGATACCTCGTCATTAATTTTGGGATTAGAGACACTTACCTCCGTTGTTGGTTATACCATTTTAGAAAAAAGTTCTTACCCATTTCAGCTTCTTGTACCTCTTTTTCACTTTTTAAAGTAATTCCCTTGGCTTCCTCTTTTGGATTTCAATTCACATTAGATGAAAAAGTACCTTAAGTTCTATTGGAGAGTGAATTGGCAAGTTATCCCATTTGGTTTTTTAGGTTCCTAATGGATGCCTCTTGGTTTCTTATCCAAATATCTTGAGATCTCCATCTAGCATCTTGACTAGCTAATATTAAATTTTGGGAGGCCATAAAACTAGCAATTATTTCTTCTAAATTTGTTTTCTTTTCTTGTGGAGTTTGTGGTTTTTGAAATTCAGGTGGTTGATAAGGTTATGATTGATATGTACAAGGGTAGTATGGTTGGGGTTGATTTTGATATGGCGAATGGTTATTGCTATAAGATGCTTGATTCTAGTTAAAGGGAGCCCTAGGTTGAGGGTTAGAGATGGATGCTTGGTTCCCTTCTCTCCATGCAAAGTTAGGATGATTTCTCCATTCTGAATTATAGGCATTGCTATAAGAGTTCAAAGCATTCATTTCTTCCACTGATCTTTCACTATTCTTAATTCCAAGTGCTCCTTGTGTTCCTACATAAACATCTTTCACTATTAGATAAAACTTATGCATTTTGAATTTTTAGCTCATTTATTTCCTTTAAATGTTTTTTTCTCATCAATTCTAATTGAGCCTCTAGCATAACTATTTTGTCTATGCCATATACTCCCTGTTTCTTTTGTGTGGCCATAGCGGTTGTCTATTGAGCATCATTTGTTGCCATCTCATTAAGAAGTAAGAATGCTTCTTTAGGGTTTTTATTCATAAAGCTTCCATTAAAGGTTACATCTATAAGAGATCTTGTAGCTTGATTCACACCTACATAAAAGATATGTATTAGTTGATAAACAGCAAATTCATGGTGTGGACAACTTTTTAAGAATCTCCTAAATCTTTTCCAAGCCTTATGGAATGCTTCCTTATAAAACTATTGAAAATCACTAATGTTCTTCCTAATGAGGGTTTTTTTAGTAGGTGAAAAGAATCTACATAGGAATTTCTCTTGCATTTGTTGCCATGATTGAATGGATTAATTTGGTAGCATTTGCAACCAGTCTCTAGCTTTTCCAATAACGATAAAAGCAAATAATTTAATTTTAATGGCATCTGTTGACATATTTAGGATTTGTACTATGTCACTAATTTTTAAGAACATATCTAAGTCTTGAGCGAAATCCTTTATTTCCAAACCTAAAAATTGATTTCTTTGTACCATTGTGTTGGTAGCATATTTTATCTTAAAACTTTGGTGATGAGGTATCATAATGGTTCTGTATTCTTCATTCCGCCTAAAAATAGCATAGTCTCTAATGGTTCTAGGTGTAAACCAATTCCCTTGAGCTTGATAATGCACGTCATGCTCTTCTATCCTAGGTGATGATGGATCATTTATAGGTGGATCATTATGAGGTACGTCATCAATGTTTAGAGGTGGATCTGCCTTTATCCCCTGATTATTCATGGTTTCTTATTGTCTCTTAATCCTATGAAATATCCTTTCTATCTTAGGGTCAATAGGCAAAATTGGAACGTCTCTTACCATAAACTATTGACATCTACAAAATAGAAGAAGAAATCAAATAATAGACTTTAAAATCTAAAAATAATTAAACAAATGCCAATTATTCCCTAGCAATGGCACCAAAAACTTGATTGATGTTTAGCAAGTATACTAAATCAGCTAGTAATATAGGAAAATATAATTATGACCCCTAAATATCAAATCCAAGGGAACCTTATATATGTAGGAAAGATTTTAGATTTTTAGAATGAAAACTGTATGTGAGAGAAAAGAGAAATCCCAAAGTTGCAATTATGAAAATTAACTAAATTAAAGATAGAAATTTGAATAACTAAAAGTAACAATCTAAAGTAAACAACTAAAAATAAAACAATTAAACTAAATCTTGAATGAAAGCAGGGTAGATAAAAATCAATATTAAAACAAATTTCACTAAAGGACTATCCACATTAACCTTATATTGCAATGACTTAAATTTAATAGGAACACCAATGATTATGGAAAACTAAATGAATAAAACCTGATATCTTGAATCAAGAATATCTTTCTTAAATATCAAATTCCCTTTTTAAGAATAAGTTAACACTTAGCATAAAAATCTAGTTTTAACTTCCTAAACATTCATTAAACTCCTTTTCAAGTAAATTAAACTTCAATTTATTCTTAGTTCCTCCTTTCTTAGTATTAATCAATATTACCAATACATAATTACACAAAAACCAGAAAACAATCATGCATTGACACTAAATAATTAATCCAAGAATATGCAAATCATCAACTATGCTTAAACCAATTTTTAGTTATTCAATCAATAAACTAATAATCAATTTTAACATAATCAAAGATAAGAATATGTTTAAAACTAAGAAATAATCAACTTGTGTTTGAATATAAAGCTCAACTTAATTTATCACAATAAAAAGTTAAGGATTCAAATATCCTTTAACAAAAGTAAAAAGAACTACTCACTATTTATATTGAAAACTAAAGTAAAATTAAGAATGAGAATAAAAAATATAGAATATAGAATCTCCTTTGATCAACGTTTATTGAAAACTAGAGAAAACTTCCTGCTCTAAGCTTTTGTTCTTTACAAGCTAAGAAAAATAACGTAAAACTAAACCTAATCTAAATTTTATGGTTGAGTTGATGTCTTTCTCTATGTGTGTTGTTTTTGTGTTTTAGTCCTCTTCTTATAAGTGTTCCAAGAATTTTTACCTTTTATTGCTTCCAAATCAGAGTTGAAGAATAGTTCTAATTAAATGGGAAGTTATATCGTATTTTGCTTTTTTGCACTCAGGAGAGTGATTCTATTACTTAGGAGTGTGATATTTTTGTCTTGGGTAAGTGACTTTATCACTCGGAAGAGTGAAAGCTTACTGGACAAAAATAGTTGGCACTTTTAGGTAAGTGATTTTTCTTCTTAGGTGAGTAAATTGGCCACTCAAGAGAGTAAGTTCATCACTCAATTGAGTGATCTCATCACTTAGCCAAGTGATAAGCCTCTGTACTCCACGACACAATTTCGTCACTTTTTTCAAAATTTACAATTTTGCCCCCAAACTTCTCCATTCTTCATTTTAGACCTTTTTCTTCAATTTGGCCTTGAAAAATATCAAAACTTTCAATTAAACCTCAAAATAAAAAGTTTAACTAATTAAAAATAAATTTAACTAAATTGAGATAAAATTAACTAAATTAAATACCTAAAACACACTAAAAATATACTATAATTCATAATTATCAGTTGGCATAACTGACATTCTTTGATGTACTTAGAACAGTTTGTATCCATTGTAAGCAAAAAGAATCCCTGGTGCATGATCTTCTTTGGATGAAGCTAATCCATTCATATGAGCTTCGCATACTCTCGTATGGACCTCTTTTACGATCTTTTTAGCCTCTTTCTCATTCAAGCACCTCAGCTGGATATCATCATATTACCTTTTATAAAGCACTCCACTCACAATAATGAACTGAGTTGACACCTTATGGATCATTCTTTGATAATTTTCAATAGCCTCCTCTGGAAATACTGACCTCTCTAAGTAATTTTAAATGTCATAATACTAAGGTTTCCCATTATCCACCTCAATGTCCATTACTTGGTCAGCTTCGAGATCAACATCAGTTTCATACTTACTCATTTAGGGTTATCTCATATTGATACCAAACTGGCTAAGGCATTTGCCAACCGATTCTTTTCTTTAGGCATGTACCTAAATGTGCAAACCTCAAACTGGTTACTTAAAGATTTTAGACACTCATTGTAAAGAAACAAGCATTCTTCCTTTACTGACCATTCACCTCTTACTTGATAAACTACCAGAAAGAATCTCCAAATACTTCTGTAGATTTTACCCCTATGGCTAGCAAGGTTTTTAACCCAAAGATGTAAGCTTTATACTCTACCTTATTATTTATTGCTTTATACCTCAATTTCTTAACTAAAGGAAGCTTCTCTCCCTCTAGGGTTACCAAAATGACTCTAACTCCCACTCCTTTGTTATTCACTGCTCCATCAAATTACATCTACAAATCCTAAGCTATTATAGTCACTATATCCTTATCAAGAAATTCATAGGTTACCTTTTCTCCTTCTAGTGGCTAATCAGCTAGGAATTTTACTACAGCTCTTCCTTTAATAGTTTTTCTAGTGATGTATTCGATGTCGAACTCCTGTAGAAAGATTAACTTCCTGCCTATCTTCCCTAGCAGTGAGGATGCTTCCTACAAATACCTTAAAGGATTCTACTTAGTCACAGCTTTTACTCTATAGGAATGAAAGTAATGCCTTAGTTTCTTTAAAGCCCAAATGATTGATAGAAAAATATTTTCAACTTCTATGTACTTAGCCTCATATGGAAAAAACTTCTTACTGAGGTAGTAGACTGCATACTCAATCCCAAAGTCATATTTTTAAGCCAATATAGCCTTTACTAAACTATTTTCTATGGCTAAATACATGGCCAAAAGGCTTATCTACCTATGGTGACCTCAGCACCGATGGATGTAAAAGGTATTCCCTGGTGGTGTCGAATGCTTTTAACAATCTTTGTTCTAAACCACTAGCTGATCTTTTCTGAGTGGCTTGAAAATTACTTCACAAATTGAAGTTAACTTAGCTATGAACCTGCTTATGTATTGGATCCCACCTAGAAATCCTCTAACCTTCATCTCCTTCAGAGGCACATGCATCTCTCTAATGGCTTTTACCTTGTTAAGATCTATCTATATCCTTTTATGGCTCACTATGTGTCCCAAAAGCTTATCTAAAGTAACTCCAAATATACATTTCTTATGGTTAAGGTAAAGATTATACTTGTTAATCCTTTGAAAGACTTTTCCAATACATTGAAGTGGCCTTCTCAGGTAGCCCACTTGATCATAATATCATCCATATACACCTTTACCTCTTTGTAGATCAAATCATTTAATATCTTAGCTACCATCCTCTAATAGGTGACACTTACATTCTTAAGTCCAAAAGGAAAAGCCTAATAGACATAGGTACCCCATTTAGTGATAAAATCCATATTGATCCCATCCATAATCTTGTTTAAAATCTAGTTGTACCCAGTATACTCATCCACCAAGCTATACATGGCACAAGCAGCTACACTATCTACTAAGACATTTACGTAAGGCAAGGACAAGTCGTCCTTAGGGCAAGATTTATTCAAATCTTTATAGTCCACACAAACTCTAACACTTCCATCCTTTTGTTTTATAGGGATCACATTTGCCAACCATGTTAGGTGTTGGACTTCTACTAGGAACTTGGCCTCCATTTGTTTCTAAACTTCATCTTTAACTTTTTTTAGCCTATTTCAGCCTAAGTTTTTTAAGCTTCTGCTTGACTGGCTTGTACCTTAGATAGGTTAGGATAGCATTTTTAGCCATCTCTCGATCAATTCCAGGCATGTCTTCATACGTCCAGGCAAATATTATTTCTTATTTTTTAATATTCTCTCAAACTTTTCTCTCTTTAGGAGTTATGTCTAATGCTAATAAGATTTCTTTTGGATTTTCTTTTGTTTCGAGATTAAATGAACATCTGTTTGTTGAGCTAATATCAAATATAAATATTTTATGATCATAATTATGCATATTGAAATCAGAATAAACATTAAACAAGTAAGCAAAATTGTTCATCTTATTAATATAATCAAAAGAGAAATCATTATTCTCATCAAAAAGTTCTAGAAAATAAACAATATTAATGAAATTATCATCTTCAATCTTGGCGATAGCAGATGTCTCTTTAGCTTCTAGGTTTGGCTTGGGTAGAACTTCAACTTCGATCTTTTCTTTGCCTTTTTTTTCTAAATATCAATCAATTTTTCAGTCATAATCTCTTTAGGAACTTCTTTTTCCTATGTTGAATGATGCACAAGAATCTTTTCATCCCAGAAACCTTTGGTTGGCTTGATGATCCCCTATTCCTAATTAAATACATAATTAAATAGCTCAAAATCTTAACATTATGAGATATCTTGATCATTTGATGCGGCATAGAGGGCACCCCCTAACTTGTGAAACTATAGCCTTCCAAGCAGTATAGAAAAGTTAGCAAGAATAGGTAATATGATAAACTTGGCTTCGATTTTGATTGACCTTATCTTCACTATAGCTTTGAAGGTCCTAGCTCGCCTCTTCGAATTATCATAAGCAGAAATGATCAAGTCCTATATGTTTAACATACTCTCATTCAGCCCAAAAGCAGGAATTACAACTAAATGACATATAATGATCGGGGATCCATCATCTACCATTACACATGCCATGTGCTCACAATTCATCTAAGCCTTAATGTAGAGAGGATAATTATGGTTTTTACTTACAGCAAGTAGATCAGCATCCTGATACATAAATTCTCCCTCATTCCTCCCTTGACTAAATCTAACAATTTTGATGGTGAAATGATAGTAGCAATAGTAGAATCATTTAAAGCTTTAACTAATTTTTGCCTATGCAATGGAGATAGTCTCAGTAAATCTTAAATGGATATCAAGGCCTGTGTTCCACCATTCCACTTCTAGTGGTTGCCTTCACTTTTTTCTACCCTATTTCTTCCTTGCTTTTACTAACTAAACTGCAAATATCAATGGAAACCATTCATCTTTGCTATCAGTTGTGGAATCTTAACAATCAATCATAGAAACTAGTTAATTTTATTCACTTGGCTTTGTTACTTTGGGGGTGGAATGAATAACAGTCACATACTCATTCCCATACAGGTTTCCCATCAAATACCACCAAAGTAGATTAGATCCAATCATGAACACTAAAGGCAACACGACATTGTACTCTCCTTTCTTTTTATTTTCTTTCTTTTCAGGATATAAAATTTGTTTGCTATCTATGATATCCTAAATTTTATTTCTCAAGGTGGAGCAATAATCAGTGAGATGCCTATATATTGATGGTAAGCACAGTATTGGTCCTCTCTATAATGGGGCATCCCTTGACTCTTAGTAGGCCTAAATGGCAGTGGCTATAACTTTCCTTTCTTGTACAACTGGTCTAAAACCCAAGACAAGGACTTACTGAGGTTAGAGTAGTGCCTCTGAGTAACTTTTGTAGTAGACACTTCAATTATCTTTCAACTTCTATTCAGCCCACTGCTTATTTTAGACTATCATATTATTACCAAAGTTCCTCCTTTCACCTTTATTGTTGGCTCTTCTAGCTAAATACTCACCCTCAGCTTCTATAGCCATATCTTTAAAAGATTTCCAATCCTTCAATCGCTTCATATTTAGGCCATCCCTTAGGTAGGAACTTGTATTTAAAAGAAAAATGTCTGATCTGGTAAGCTATATCAGGCTTTTTCTTTATTTTTTTTACCCAGTTTCTCCATCATGTCAAATACTCATGAAAGAACTCATCTTGCTTTTATTGGAGCAATTCAATGTCTTTTAGAGTGACCTCTATCCTCATACAATAGTTGTACTACTTAAAGAACTCTTCAATTAATAGGTTCCAATCCTCCTTAGTGCGTTTGTTCAACCCATGATACCAGTCTATCACCATACCTATTAAGTTTAGACAAAAATATTCCCCCTTTTATTTCCTGGTTAGGGTGGTCCCCCTCATGATTAGGCTATACTACTTCAAATGTGTAGAAGGATCAAAAGTACCATCAAATCTTAGCAGATTAGGCATCTTGAACCTTTGGGATAGTGGCTCATGTAACACCCCAAATTTTTATCTGACATATGGAGTACATTTTAGAATATCAACAATAATCCTAGGATAGTTATCAATGTGATTACAGTAGTATAGTATAATAGAATTTAAAAGTGCATAAGTGTTAAATATGTGTAGTTTATGGAAATACTAGGATAGGTGACCTAATGAAAATGTTTATTTAACTATTAAATGAGAAAATAGGTATTAAATGGAGCCTATTGGCATAATTTAAAGAGAATTTGAGCTTAATTAAGTCTCCAAAACAAACAGTGAAGGAATTTCTTGATACCGTAAAAAGAGTTGATCGTAAGTTTAACCGGATAATAAAATATTTTATGAACCACCAAAAATTTATCTATTTTCTTAGATCTAATAAAAATGTTCCAACTTATAGTTGAAAGTGAAAAATAATTTTTCTGATGACTTTAAATTTTTGGGTTTTAAATCGGTTGATTTTTCCTCCAAAGATGAAACTATATCGAAACGATCTCAGAATGACTTGAAATTTTAAAACACTCTCCTACATATTTTAAGGCATATAGGAAAAACTTTTAGAGAATTCTGATAAGTGAAACACCAATTTTTGAAAAATGGTAAAAAAATCAAGATTAATTTAATTAGCTAAGTTAAAGGGTATTTTTAATTGGTTCATGGGTATAAATATCATAATAAATTAGGTTAGGATCATTTGGGATCATAAATTGAGTAAGAAAATTAGTAGAGAAATCAATTGGACCAAAAAGTGGGTTATTTAAATGAAATTAGGCCAATTAGTTGGAATAAGGTGGTTGGACCTGATTTGGCCTAATTAGGATGGAAATATAAGGGGGAAAATCAAATTTCTCTAGAGAACTCCCCTATTTTCTTCCCTTCTCTAGCCATCCCCTACATTTACATCTTTCTCCAAATTTTTTCATTTTTCTTTTATGGAATCCTACATAATCTTTTACCCTAAATAATTCTAAAGCCCTAAATTCATCCTTAACAATCTCTAGAGCTTATTTTAAGTGGAGGAAGTGAAAGGAAATATGAAGAAAATGGTAGAAGAAAAAATTCAAGTCAGTGTGTTTAGTGATAATTTTATGTTTTAAATAAATTTATAAATAGATTTTGATATGGAAAATTATATTTTGCATTGAAATAGAATTATGGATGAGGAAATATTAGGGAACCAATTCAATAAAGATTCAGCCAATGTGGGTTTACAAAAAAACCAAGTGGAACCAAAAGGGAAAATAGGAAGAAAGGATGGAAAGGAAGAGAAATCATGAAAAAAGCTTGAAAAAGAGGTTAGTGGATATAAAACTACATTTAATTTTATTTATTTCTTGAATTTTACCTAAAAATTACACTATGTAACTATATGAACTTTATAAGAAATGTAAAATAATTTGACATAACATAATAAAATGATGTTCTAACATGAAATAAGTATGAAAGGAAGAAGAAATCAAGCGTAAAAAGGGAAATCATGCTTTGGTCGTATGGTACCTCATATGGTATAATATGATAATTTGTTGTTTATTTGTATATTAAGCATAAAATGTATAATATTAGGATAAATAAGCACAACATGATTGATTTGAGCTTCAAATAATATATGAACATAATGTTCATCATGTGAACATAATGATGTACTTATATATAACTAAAGATTAACAATGTGAAATTAAAAGTATATTAACACATAAAGGCTTAATTTGATTTTAGAAACTTGCCAAATGTGAAAATGGATAAGAAATCATAATGTATACATGTATACATAAGGGGTCGAACAATATTCTTATGGTTAATGAATGATTCTTGAGTAATGGATTGAGTATTAGGAATAAATTAAGCATTTTGGTGATAAAAGAATTTAATGGACATAATTAAAGCCTTGAAACATACTTGGACATAACGTATGTATGATAGACATAATGGTAACCATTTGGCTGCTAAAGGAATACAAGCTCAAAATAAATATGTAAGTGCATGCAAAAGCTAAGAATGAATATGAAAGCATATGGCATATGATATTATGTGAAAAATCACCATGTTTGCTTATGTACTATTCTTGGGCGAAAAGGATGCATAAGGAAAATAATTTATTTTCATAAAGTTAATGTGATATTCATCATGTTTATTATGTTTTCACATGTGACAATGATGAATGATTGAGAGTTGAGAAAGTAAGAAATGCAGCATAATATGAATGACATAAAGAACTATATGAAATTATGGCATAATGTAAAAAAGATAGTTGCGCTTAGTGTACGGTGGGTAATTCAGGATCATAGGATATAATGGCTAGCCATACGGACCCATATACCATGGTAGCAACATAAGATTAGATTTTTACTAAGGGTTGGCTATGCTCAAGTAGTCACCTCATGCATATTACGAGTTGGCTATGCTCAAGTAGTCACCTCATGCATATTGCGGGTTGGCTTTACTCAAGTAGTCACCTTATTCATAAAGTCATACAATATATTCATACAGTCACACAGTCCTTATCTCGTATATATGGTTTAAGAATTTTCACTAGTCACCACGAGGGGTAAAATTGTAAATATGCAAAGAAATAAGGACTAAATGACAAATCATGCATAAAGGATGTCATAAAGGTGATTTAATAAAAAATAATGTGAAAATATGATTAATAGTTTCAGAAAGGGTAAATGGTAATTATGCTAGTAAATAGGGATCAAATGGTAAATTATGCCTAAAAGATGTCATAAACGTGACTAAATAAGAAATAATGTGAAAAACATTATTAATAGTTCCCAAAAGGGTAAAAATATAATTAGACGATAAATCATAGGTAATATCATAATTTGGAATTGAAAATATGGTTTAAAGGGTTAAAATAGTTAAATAAGTAAAGAAGGGCAAAATCATAATTAATGAAAAATTTTAGGGATCAAAATTTAATTGACCACTTAGTGGGTAGAGATAAGGACCAAAAAGTAAATTTTACACCTAGAATAAAATAAAAATCAAATGAAGCAAAAAGGGTCAAAATTTGAGTCAAACAAAGTCAAATATGATGGATAAAAAAATTCAGGAACCTAATGGTAATTTTTTAATCAAATAGGAATTATGTAAGGGTTAATAAGAAAAAAAAACAAACACGAAAAGGATTAAGTAATAACTTAAGACAATACAACAAGCTAATTGAATTAGATTAACAAAAAGTGACACTAAAAGGGTAGAATGGTAAATTATTTAAAATAATGTCATTAAATGACAATTTGTGTAGTCGTATCTACTTGTCAACTGTGCATAGGGATAGATAATCGAGGACTTGATGAAGGAGGAGGAGCGGAATGGCAGGTACATGTGTCAGTGTTGAGAATTTGGAATTTAGATATCTTATGCATTAGGTTTGGATACTTGGCATGTAATGTATTACATCGTATTATGGATGCTAATTAATAGTGAACCAGAACCTATATGAATATTATAGTATGCATGAATGGTGAAGTTACAATTGTGTTGCGATGATGATTGTTGATTGATTTTAGAAGTGCTATGAATGCTACTAGAGAATTGGAGATGGAGGTTGCCTTTTGTGAGTGTTATTTTGCCAATTTGCAAGTTTGGATAGCATGGTTTACAAGCCATTATACTGCCAAAAATGTTACCAAATGAATAATAACCTTGTGACAATAAAATGAATTTAAAACCTAAAAGATAAATTAAGCTATTAACCCACAATAAAAATGGTTAGTTAAATTAGTAACCATGTGATGACATCAATAATAATATTCAGTGTACAAAAATTCTGAATAAAAGTAAGGTGTTGAAGCTCATCTCTATCTAAATCGCTTTCTTCAGGGTCCATTTCTCTTCCAGCAGACAATAACCTAGACAATGCTTCAATCTTCTCCTCCATTTTCTTAAAGGTTGCATCCTCAGCTCTAGGATCCCTATTCCTCACATTCATCACGAGAGGGTCACAATCCTCATCCTCCTATTTGATATAATTATTTTATAGCTTATGCCTTCTTTCCCCTCTTTGGTGGTTCTCGAGGTGCGGTAGCATCTGTCATGGTAGCATCTCCAATGTCCATTGGCTTTGTTGTCCCACGAGCAAGTGTTGTAGGCCGAGTTTTAATGTTTAATGCTTAAGAAGCCACCAGTCCGCACATTATAGCCATCATCCTTTCTTCAAAATCTTGGAACCTACCATCTAGCCTCCGATCCAGTTCATCTCTTATCACTGAAGGCCCCAAAACATAAGTGGTTAACCTTTCCCATAAGGACGTGAACCTTGCTGCCACATCCATTGATGGAATATGACATGGTATGATAATCATGATAGCACAGCGGAAAAACAAAATTTTTATCATACATACCATACATATCCAAAGATAGAATCGAAACATGCAATTTTAGGGTTATCGAACTTACAACTTTTGATGCCTTTTAAAACTTTTATTCCGATGATGACCAGCAACAAAGATGGCTTTGTCCGCCTTAGATCTCGATCACCAATGCCAAGGAATAGCCTTTTGCGCCACTCCCTCTATTCTCACACACACAATTACACCGTCGGCTTAAAAACGAGATTGCTAGATCTCTTTTTCGGTATTGTATAAGGGTTATAGTTTGAAGCTACAAAACTTGATTTTGTACTTCTTTAGATTGCTATTACTGCTCAATAACACAAGAGAATGAGGAACAATCCTTTCTCCTTGTGAAAAATTGAACAAAAGAATTAAGAGAAAGAGAGTCACTATTCACGAGTTACTATTCACGAGTTACTATTAATGCCAAAAAAAAATTAGGTTTAGGGTTTTATTTCTTTTAATATATATGCTTACCCTTTGGCAAGTCATTAATCTGAATTCAACTATCCTAAGATAATTAATTCAAACTCTATCACTTCCTAAAGATAAGTAATATATTTTGAATTAAACTCCTTTGAATTTAAATTCAAATTTGAAATAAAACATAAGACATTTAAATAAATGAAATCACTTAATTTAAATATATAGCATGTGCCAAAATTCCTTGATTTCCCTCTTGGAATTTCGGCCACATCACTAAATATATAAGTGATTTAATTTAATTTAAATTCCTTTAGGCTTTAATATTCAATTAACTTAATTAACACAAGATAATTAATTAATTGAAATTAAACCTTATGGGCTGAATTTCTCTCTCTCATGGACCAAAGCCCAATAGCAATATTATAACCCATTACATACATTAATTTGACTTTAATTAAAAGCCCAAATTAATGTCCAATACTTAATTTAAATATTTTAATCCCAATGCTTTGTGTGCGATCCTATAGGTCCATTTAATGTTGGCAATGAATTAATAAATTAATTCAAAGGCTATATATATTCTCTAGCAAGATATTATAGCATTCCAAATTAAATGAAAATGCATATGGCATTTGGTGACCTAATGCAATTTCGCATAGTCCCTTACCCATAAATATCAGAATTAATATAAGGCATGGAACTAGTCATCCTTATATACATTAATTCATTTTTTGATATTCCAATGACACTGAATTCTCAGATAAATAATGATTACTCATTATTTCATCTCGGTATGGCCATACACTTCTCAGTTCACTGATCAAGTGGCCGGTGATATTTTTCTCTCTTATCGAGAGGGGTAATCCCTTCACTTCTCTCATGCTCTCTAACATGAATCAGTGCATACCCAATCATACCCGTACTTGTCACTCTGTTACGAGCACGTTAGGTGTATGTCAAAGTACACAGTAATTCATAAAGAGTTTCATAGAGATTTCAGGTCTAAGAACTCCGATACAAAACTTGCATATGAGAAACACTTATGACTTGTACCATGTAGTGTTCTCATGAGCGGATCGAATCCAGATACCATGTTCTTTAACATGTATCTATGATCTCTGATTGACACTCTTGTCCTAATGATCCGTAAGACAGAACTCATAAGATCAGAGAGAGCATACTAGTCTTAATTCATTTGTTATTCCCATAACAATGACTGACTAGGGATATTTAGAATGATGTCTCATTTGTTTCAAGGTCTTACAATCCATGTGCCTCACACATGATAACTTAAACCGAAACAAAACTCTTGGATAGTTTTATCAATTGATATGCACAGGAATACAAAGGATAAAACAAATGCCTCATTTTATTAATTTCAAGTGTTTCGTTACAATGTATTGGGGCTAGGGCTTACACTAACAATCTCCCACTAGCACTAGTCCCAATTGGGCATAGCCCTAAGACCGAACGCTCTCAAATGAGCTTCGTGCAGATTTGGACGTAACTGTTTCGTCAAAGGATCTGCTACATTGTCTTCACTTGATATCTTGCTAACCTTGACGTCCCCACGATCAATGATTTCTCTGATCAGGTGGTACCTTCTGAGTATGTGTTTGGATTTCTGGTGTGACCGGGGCTCCTTAGCCTGTGCGATGGCCCCGTTATTGTCACAGAAAATTTCTAATGGATCTAGGATGCTTGGGACCACTCCTAATCCATTAATGAAATTTTTAATCCAAACAACCTCTTTTGCAGCCTCACTTGCTGCAATATACTCAGATTCTGTAGTTGAGTCGGCAACGGTTTCTTGCTTTGAGCTTCTCCAGCTGACAGCACCACCGTTCAAAACAAAAACAAACCTAGATTGCGATCTAGAATCCTGAGTGCTGGTCTGAAAAGCAGCATCGGCATAACCTTGTATGACGAGCTCTTCTTGACCACCATACACCAAGAAGTGATCCTTAGTCCTTCGCAGGTACTTAAGGATCCCTTTTACAGCAGACCAGTGCTTCTCACCAAGGTCTTGCTGAAACCTACTGGTTATACTCAGTGCATGAGCAACATCTAATCTAGTACATAACATAGCGTACATGATAAATCCAATAGCAGATGCATATGGGATTCTACTCATGTTGTCCCTTTCCTCTTTGGTTTTAGGGCACTGTTCTTTAGTCAAAGGAACTCCCAAAGCCAAAGGTATGTACCCTTTCTTTGAGTCTCCCATACTAAAACGCTTTAGTGCTTTGTCTATGTACTTTTCTTGACTTAGTCCCAAAAGCCGATTCGATCTATCTCTATAGATTCGAATACCAAGTATTGTCTCGGCTTCACCTAAGTCTTTCATTGAGAAACATTTTCCCAACCATTGCTTAACCTTTTGCAATGTTGGAATATCATTCCCAATGAGAAAGATGTCGTCCACATATAGGACCAGAAACACTACTATGCTCCCACTAACCTTCTTGTACACACAAGGCTCATCTTCGTTCTTGATGAAGTCAAATTCTTTGACTGCCTCATCAAAGCGAAGATTCCAACTTCGGGATGCTTGCTTTAATCCATAAATGGATTTTTGAAGCTTGCATACCTTCTTAGGATGTTTGGAATTGACAAAACCTTCAGGCTGTGTCATATACACATCCTCAAGTAAATTTTCGTTAAGGAAAGCAGTTTTGACATCCATTTGCCATATCTCATAATCATGATATGCAGCTATGGCAAGCAAGATCCTAATGGACTTGAGCATGACTACAGGCGAAAAGGTCTCGTCATAGTCTATACCATGAGTTTGTCGAAAACCTTTTGCTACTAGTCTACCTTTGTAGGTCTTATCAGCTTTTAGTTTGAATAACCACTTGCATTCAATTACCTTAGCACCTTCTGGTGGATCAACCAAGGTCCAAACCTGGTTATCGTACATTGATTGCATCTCGAATTTCATGGCTTCAAGCCAATTATCCGAGTCTGGGCTTTCAATAGCTTCTCGGTAGGTAGTAGGATCCTCACGATCTACTAACTCAATAGTGTCACTGTCAGTGATTAGAAATCCATATCTCTCAATCTCCCGACGTACCCTACCAGACCTTCTAGGTACTTGTGTAATGGGTTCTTGTTCCACAACTGGTTGTGAACTTGATCCCATTTCCAAACCATCCTCTATAGGAGCTTGTGGCACTTGAATTTCTCCAAGTTCTACTTTACTCCCACTGTCTTTCTTGAGAAGGAACTCCTTTTCCAATAAAATAGCCTTGCGAGCAACAAATACTTTGTTCTCTGCTTGTGAGTAAAAGTAGTATCCCTTTGTTTCTTTGGGATAGCCCACAAACAAGCAGACAGTCGATTTGGACTCTAGTTTGTCAGATGTTAATTTCTTAACATGTGCTTCACAGCCCCAAATCTTGAGAAAAGACATATTAGGTTCTTTCCCAGTCCATACCTCGTATGGTGTCTTCTCAACTGCTTTAGTTGGAGTACGGTTCAATAGAAACACAGCAGTTTCTAATGCATAACCCCAAAAAGAGATAGGAAGATTAGCTTGACTCATCATAGATCGAACCATATCCAACAGAGTTCGATTTCTCCTTTCGGACACACCATTCCATTGCGGTGTTCCAGGAGGAGTGAGCTGTGAAATAATACCACACTCTTTTAGATGATCATCAAACTCTTGGCTTAAGTATTCGCCACCTCGATCTGATCGAATGGCTTTTATACTTTTGCCAAGTTGGTTTTCTACTTCGTTCTTAAACTCCTTGAATTTCTCAAAAGTTTCAGACTTGTACTTCATTAGATAGACATAGCCATATCTACTGAAGTCATCTGTGAAAGTCACGAAGTAGCTAAAACCACTTCTAGCTTGTGTACTTAATGGTCCACATACATCGGTATGTATTAGTTCCAATAAGCCATTAGTCCTTTCACCTTTCTTGTTAAAAGAACCTCTTTGTCATTTTTCCATGCAAACATGGCTCGCATGTGTCATAAGACTCTAAGTCAAATGACCTAAGCACTCCAGTTTTGTGGAGTCTTGAAATGCGTTTTTCGTTTGCATGTCCTAAACGACAATGCCAAAAGTAAGTAGGGTTCAATTCGTTTGATTTAACCCTCTTTGTATTAATGTTGTATATCGACTCTTTGTTTTGTAAATCAAGGATATAAAGGCCATTTTGCAACATGGCATTGCCATAAGAAATGCCTTGGCGACGAATATGAGCATTGCCATTTTTAATAACAAAATCAAATTCATCATTATCCAAACATGAAACTGAAATAATGTTTCTGCTCATAGCAGGCACATAATAACAATTATTCAAAACAATACAAAGTCCGGAAGGTAAAGTGAGGTGATAGTCGCCTATCTCCATGGCAGCAACTCGTGCTCCATTCCCCACACGGAGGTCCACTTCATTCTTCCCAAGTAACCGCCTATTTCTTAGCCCC
The DNA here is from genome assembly GCA_037975025.1 of Excoecaria agallocha. NCBI lineage: Eukaryota > Viridiplantae > Streptophyta > Magnoliopsida > Malpighiales > Euphorbiaceae > Excoecaria > Excoecaria agallocha. Next base: position 6,920,649 of record CM075808.1, on the reverse strand, counting down.
TGCACATTTGAACAAATGTGAGAACCACAACCGGTATCCAATACCCAAGTGGTAGAAATAGAAAGGTTAATTTCAACAACAAAAATACTAGAACTGGACGCCCTGGCTCCATTCTTCTTTTGTTCTTCCTTGAAGAGAGCGCAATTCTTCCTCCAATGCCCTATCTTGTTGCAATGGAAGCAAGTGCTCTCACTCTCTTTGAGTTTTGGCGCCTTGGGCTTGGATTGGGCCTGAGGTGCACTCCCACTTGACTTGGGTTTTGCCTTTCCCTTTCCCTTTCCCTTAGCGGGTCCCTTCTTAATTCCCTTTTGAACCATTAGAACGGGATTGGTCTTTCGAATGTTCTCTTCAGCATTCTTAAGCATCCCATGAAGCTCAGTGACTGACTTGTTCATTGCATGCATGTTATAATTCATCACAAATGGATCATAAGCAGCAGGCAATGATCCTAAGATCAAGTCAGTGGCCAATTCCTTTGGCACTTGTACCTCAAGCTTCTCAAGAGTATCAAGATACCCTTTCATCTTGAGTACATGGGTACTAACAGGTGTACCCTCAGCCATCTTGCAAGAAATTAATGCCTTTGTTGTCACGAACCTCTCGTGACGAGCTTGCTCTTGGAACATCTCCTTGAGGTGCACCATGATCGTATAAGCCTCTTGGTCCATAAATTGCTTTTGCAATTCAGGCACCATAGTGGCCAGCATCAGACAGGTCACATCGTTGGAGTCGCTCTTCTTGGTCTCAAAAGTTTCCTTTTGAACCGCAGAGGCATTCCTTCCTGGTTCTTCAGGCAAGGGTGCATCCAAAACATATGACTTTTTCTCTTGCTTAAGAACTATTCTTAAGTTTCGAGACCAGTCTATGAAATTGGTGCCATTCAATTTGTCCTTTTCAAGGACCGATCGCAATGAGAAATTGTTATTTGAAGATGCCATTTTTCAATCTACAATAAAATTTAGCAAGATTAAATGAGGTCTTATTTATGATCCCACAAACCGAATTAATATCCCTTTAAATAATTCGCGTTAGTGATTTAATGTGGGCCAAGATCCACTTTTCACAACAACTTATTAGTCAAGCTGAGCTTGTACACCTAACAAGTTAAGTTACTTAGGTAGGAAAACTCCAACCATGTCTCGTACATGACTCTTGGATCAAATGGGCTAACATCTTAAGATGTTATAGCACAACCCATTTATTAGTTGCCTAGGTCCGGGCATCCCTTTCCATGATAAGTCCAACCTACATTCACAACCCATGCCTCACAAAGATAATCGGGCGCATCTAGGACTCCTAGTCTACGTGACCGATGATCGATGCCTTGACATGTTTCGAATTAGGAAGGCAACTTTGTGACTTACTATTTTTAGGGATTCATTTTATTACGGCTTACATGGCATACGCTTTGTCATCCATACATAGCATGCATATATATATAATTGCATAAAGTAAAGCGTGACAAACATGGGCCCAAAAACTTACAACTAAGATTCTATACTATTACATAAGAATCTTCGAGTTGGGCTTCTCCACTCCGGTGGGCTTCGTCTTGATTTACAAAGTCTTCAAATAAATTCTATTCTAAGAAATAAATGAAACTTTTACAATAAAATATAATGGCACGCAGGCCATATTTAATTACAAAAACCCAGGGCCCATGAATGCACCATGCATATCCATTCATCACACCAAACAAGCAAATAAATTTACATAGCATTCATGGATCAGACAAAGTCCAATTTTAATCAATTTAGCCAAGCCCATTAATGGAAATTGTGTACTTGAACCTTTAAGAGAAGACCCCGTGATGGGCCTGGGCCGAAGCCCAATAGACTAAATCCTCTTATTGTATAAGTTCTCTTAAAAGCCCAAAACACAAACTAGTTAGATTTGTGCCATAAATCAACTCTAGTATAATTTTCAATTTTGCCATTTTTTATTTTATGTCATACAGCCCATAAACATTAAAAATACATATAATATGTGCTAACATGAATTAAAAATAAAATCATGAAGAACACATATAATAGAACACGGCATTCATGCAAAAACAAACAAACAACAAAACTAGTTGTTTAATGCTTATGTAATGCCATGAAATGCACAAACATTTAAATCAATTTTATGAGTCATTTAATAATCTAAATAAGTCCATAAATATTGATTTAATATTCTGTACCATTTTAATCTAAATGTGTTTTTACCATTTTAATCAAAACAAAGCAAACAATGTTGATTAAACATGTAACAAACACAAACTAGTCATTGTTTTAAGTAATTTTAAAATTAATCAATTAAATTATCATGGACCAGAATTAAAACCAAATTTAAAAAATGTCCAGACCTGATAATTAATCTTTAAATATCACTTACAAACATGCCAAAAACGTTTTTACATTTAATTTTGAAAACTAGTTGTTAAACTAGCAATTTACATGCCAACTAGCACCTAGTTTCATAATTAACATGTACCATCAGGTATAAATAATTAAATCCGACCATTACCAGCCCTAATAACATCTTAGGACAGTATATTAACATGTCATATTAATTATAATACCTATCTAATCAATTAAAATCGTTTTTACACCAAAACAATGCAAAAAACTCAAAACAGAAAATTTCAGATTTGCATGTTTTCAAAATAACGATTTTTAATTAATTTTTTCATGCATCTAAAGCACTAAAATAAGCATGTCTTGGCTCTGATACCACTGATGGAATATGACATGGTATGATAATCATGATAGCACAGCGGAAAAATAAAATTTTTATCATACATACCATACATATCCAAAGATAGAATCGAAACATGCAATTTTAGGGTTATCGAACTTACAACTTTTGATGCCTTTTAAAACTTTTATTCCGATGATGACCAGCAACAAAGATGGCTTTTTCCGCCTTAGATCTCGATCACCAATGCCAAGGAATAGCCTTTTGCGCCACTCCCTCTATTCTCACACACACAATTACACCGTCGGCTTAAAAACGAGATTGCTAGATCTCTTTTTCGGTATTGTGTAAGGGTTATAGTTTGAAGCTACAAAACTTGATTTTGTACTTCTTTAGATTGCTATTACTGCTCAATAACACAAGAGAATGAGGAACAATCCTTTCTCCTTGTGAAAAATTGAACAAAAGAATTAAGAGAGAGAGAGTCACTATTCACGAGTTACTATTCATGCCACAAAAAAATTAGGTTTAGGGTTTTATTTCTTTTAATATATATGCTTATCCTTTGGCAAGTCATTAATCTGAATTCAACTATCCTAAGATAATTAATTCAAACTCTATCACTTTCTAAAGATAAGTAATATATTTTGAATTAAACTCCTTTGAATTTAAATTCAAATTTGAAATAAAACATAAGACATTTAAATAAATGAAATCACTTAATTTAAATATATAGCATGTGCCAAAATTCCTTGATTTCCCTCTTGGAATTTCGGCCACATCATTAAATATATAAGTGATTTAATTTAATTTAAATTCCTTTAGGCTTTAATATTCAATTAACTTAATTAACACAAGATAATTAATTAATTGAAATTAAACCTTATGGGCTGAATTTCTCTCTCTCATGGACCAAAGCCCAATAGCAATATTATAACCCATTACATACATTAATTTGACTTTAATTAAAAGCCCAAATTAATGTCCAATACTTAATTTAAATATTTTAAGCCCAATGCTTTGTGTGCGATCCTATAGGTCCATTTAATGTTGGCAATGAATTAATAAATTAATTCAAAGGCTATATATATTCTCTAGCAAGATATTATAGCATTCCAAATTAAATGAAAATGCATATGGCATTTGGTGACCTAATGCAATTTCGCATAGTCCCTTATCCATAAATATCAGAATTAATATAAGGCATGGAACTAGTCATCCTTATATACATTAATTCATTTCTTGATATTCCAATGACACTGAATTCTCAGATAAATAATGATTACTCATTATTTCATCTCGGTATGGCCATACACTTCTCAGTTCACTGATCAAGTGGCCGGTGATATTTTTCTCTCTTATCGAGAGGGGTAATCCCTTCACTTCTCTCATGCTCTCTAACATGAATCAGTGCATACCCAATCATACCCGTACTTGTCACTCTGTTACGAGCACGTTAGGTGTATGTCAAAGTACACAGTAATTCATAAAGAGTTTCATAGAGATTTCAGGTCTAAGAACTCCGATACAAAACTTGCATATGAGAAACACTTATGACTTGTACCATGTAGTGTTCTCATGAGCGGATCGAATCCAGATACCATGTTCTTTAACATGTATCTATGATCTTTGATTGACACTCTTGTCCTAATGATCCGTAAGACAGAACTCATAAGATCAGAGAGAGCATACTAGTCTTAATTCATTTGTTATTCCCATAACAATGACTGACTAGGGATATTTAGAATGATGTCTCATTTGTTTCAAGGTCTTACAATCCATGTGCCTCACACATGATAACTTAAACCGAAACAAAACTCTTGGATAGTTTTATCAATTGATATGCACAGGAATACAAAGGATAAAACAAATGCCTTATTTTATTAATTTCAAGTGTTTCATTACAATGTATTGGGGCTAGGGCTTACACTAACATCCATAACTCTCCCAGTCTTATTCAGTTGCTCATCATCCATTTTCGATTCTAGTTCTTTACTGCTTCCCAACAACTAGCTTAAACTCAACTCTAAACTAACCTTTTATTCTAACCTTAAACTTGACTCTAAACTAACCTTCCAACCTTATAGTCTCACACTGAAGGTCATGCAGTCTCTTTTCTAGGTAGGGGTAGCCCATGGGTCAATAGGGTACCTAATGGATGTGTACGGTGTATGGCAAAAAAAACCGGTAGCATAATCTCTCTTAATTGAAAGTGCAAGTGCATGAATTTTTGGCCATTATGTGTTTTAACTAACTCACACAGATCAAGTTGGGTCTGCTGGGGCATGGCAGCCTTTGACCAGTACCTTCTTTGTTAGTTTGAGTTTGGTTAATACATAAAGGCCTGCATAGCAATCAAATGTTATTATGGTTATAAAACCTAGAGGAAGTAGCTATTGTCATTACATAAGCTTGAGTTAAGGTGAGGAAACTTTAGGGCTATCCAAGCATGGTCCCTATCAATAGGTCTAACTCATCATAAGAATAACGATCAATAGGTCACCATTTTATATACCATTTGATACGAGACTTGGGCTGGATGGTCTCCTCAATGCCTCCCTACATTGAGTGAACATAGGGTATGCTTCAAGATAGCACCAGGACTATAAAGGGATGTCTAACTTAATTCTAAGGCTCTAAACATGTATGAACAAAATGCAATTTCAAAAAAAAAGATAGGATTAATAAGAAAATTTTGATTATAAGGAAATTAACCAAGATGTTTTTGGAAGCAAGATCTCTTTAGTCCCCAGTGGAGTTACCATTATGACGTGTACCGAAGCCAATGCTCGAATGTTTGGGTTTAGTTCTCAAAGGCCTACTTTTAGGAACCAAGATTGGATCGAGGCTTACTATATTTTATAAATTGGCCACTTCATAATAACGATGGTTTTAAGCCTAATCTATTACGGATGGTCAACCTATAAAGGCATCTAAAGTGGGCTTAAAAAGGTAGGTATCATTGATTCAACATGCAATAGAACGTTACGCAATGATTCTTAACTTTTTAATGCCCAAACAGAAAACGGTGTTCGGAACATTACTCTTAGTTCTCATCTTAGTTAGGTTTTCTCTTATGATCAAGTTTTTATTATTAGTTCACTACCTTCCTTCTCACACGATGCATTGCGATAAATTTAAATAAAAATTCAATCAATTAGATAAAGTGATAAATAAAAGCAATAAAGTAAACCTACTTAATTATTACATAAGTAAATCATCCCAAAGAAAAGAATAATATACAAAATGAAATGACATAGATAAAATTGAAAGTTAATGCATTTTTTAGGAACATTGGTTCCCATATACATAATTTTCACAAAACAAAAAGGATGGAGAGGCTTTCCTTGATTTTAATAAAAACAAGGAATGAACGATCCCAAATTTAGAGAAAATGAGGCTCCCTTTTATGGTGTGGTTTGTGGGTTAATGTTTGACATCGATCCATTTTTTAAAGAAAAAATCCAATAAAATGCAAAACTTTTAAATGACTTAGTTAACTCAACGTGTTTAAAAAAAATACCTTTTTTAATAAATTATTACATTTTCCAAAGATAAAATACATCCAAAATAAATAAAATACTAAAATTAAGTAAATAAAGTAATGTTAAATAAAATGACCTCAATGCAAATCAAGAGAGAGAGAGAATGAAAGAATTGATTGGAGCATCGACTCCCAATGCATAATCATCCCTCGAGAACTCCAAAAAGACACAAAGAAATTTGCTTACACAAAGCACAAGAAACAAATTAATTAGCATATCGAAAGGAAATAAATATTAAAATAACTTAAAATAATAAATAGAATAACTATGCTAAAACTAAAGATATGAATACAAACTAGAAACTATACTCATAAAGATACAGAAAAGAATTTAAAAATTAAATACTAAAAAAATTACTTAATTCATGAAAATTTAAGAAAATCAAGCCATAGATGCCCCTGGAAATCTACGGACACTCCAGGCAAGAGGAGGGATGGGATAAGGAGAAAACATCATGGCATCCTATATGTCATGTGGATAGATAACCATCTGTTATGTTTTTTGCTATCAAGCATTCGAAAGATAGACAAAATGCAGGTGCTCAAACCCAAAAATCAAGAAACAACTAATTTTAAACCCTAAATGCAATTTTAAGACTCTAACACATGTTAAATCTAACTGTAACATCAAATAAGAAATTAAAACATACCAAAACAACAAGAAAACATATAAAAAAAGAAATTAAATAGAAGCGCCTATCATGCATTGATGGAAAAAAAATAAATCCTAACATATTATTCTGATGCATTAAGCAATCTTAAATCATTATGACACAAGTATGGAATCTCAAAAATTGTACAAAATGAATTAACAATCACAAAATCATATATTATAGTTTCATAAAGTGGTAAACATGTTTATATGATAGTGATATGAAAAAGTGAAAGTTTGGACTATAATGTTACCCTCAGGATATTCTTGAATTCGTAAAACTGGAAGTGCCAATCTCCACTCCAATCCTTGACTTCCGCATTCAAAAACAAAGAGATTTATGTGTTTTTTTTAGTGTGAGTGATTGCATTGAACCTCAATTTCAAGAAAAGAGAATTAGTTTTTCTCTCAAAAGCACTATTCCTTTTTCAAAATTTTGAGCCTTTTCCCTTTTGAAAACCCTAATTTTTCTTTTTATATCTAGAGAAGAGTTTTAGACCAACTCTAACTCTGCTTCTCCAGATATGGAAGGATTAATCCCTTCAAATTCGAAATAAATCAAATCTAATCTTATCTTCTATTTTCAAAATAGGAAAATGTAGAAAATCTAGAAAAATCCCACATATGAGCATCCATAGTTGATAGAGGGTTATCCCTCATGCCTTTGATCTAATCTGGACTAAAGGGGGATAGCCACATACAGCTATCTCTCTTATGATAGACATTCATCTGTCATTACCAAAGGCCAAAAATAAGGCTTTTTATGCTATATTGTCAAAACTTTCTTAAAAACGATTAAAAAATCACAAAGCCTTTTATGAAAATGTAAAAATTGAGGTCAGAGCTTTGAGATTCATACTCTCTATTAGAAATATAATATTTTCTCGTCATCAGATAATCTTGATCTAGACTGCCTCGATTTACAGGATCTACAAACTAAATTCCTTTTCATATTCAACCATAGATAGTCCTCTCTACTGTAATTGTAAAAATTATTTCCACTTCTCATTCCTATACATTGCCATAATATACCTCTTCTTAAATTTTTAAACAAAAAAGTCACAAATTATCGGGTCAAAAAGCTAAGGATGTTTTTGAACGAGTTTTCACCAATCAAATACAGGTCCTTGAAGCAGAGAAACTATATAAGATACCATCTGATCAAGAGGGAGTTTTATCTCCTCCAATACCTTGAGTTTCATTCTAACTAATACTCAACTTTATCGGATTCATCTAATGAGGTTCCTACAAACTCATCAGCTCCGCACTTTCGTAGAGAATTAATAGGAGCTTTTAGTGCAATTAACTACTAAATCACCGAAGTCATATCTTGAGTCAGTTTTAGCAATGTCTTACCCAAAGCCGAGGGCTGAGCCTCAACTCTAGATACCCAAGATGGATCTGATCCTGATAGGTGTGATTCTACCAAAAGAATACTTTCAACAGTTTCTTCAACTGCTTCCTGAGATCCCTCCATCCTTAACTTGATACTATAATAGATAAGGAACAACCACATTGGACCAGACACAACTTATAACAGATATACAAAACATCCTATAAACACCATTAGACCAGAATTGCCTAAATAATGGGTCTAATACCAATAAAATTATCATGAACGTACCCCTAGAAAGATATGGGACACACGAGGCTATAGCTTTTATATCAATAATATCAAATTAATTTCAGAGCAAGGAAAATAAATAGGGAATATTTATCTAAATAGATGGAACATATGATTAAGATAGACATGGCAATAAATAAATAAGTTTATATACATGAGAGGTTTAACTACAAAATGAAGTATCATTGCTCAAACAAAAATTTCTTTTCTAATATACCTATAACATCCAAACGGAGACATTAAGATCCTGTACTAGGATGAACGTCAATGCCATATAACTTAGGCCAATGTTGTTGTTCCAACATCCCAAAACTCGCTCCACTGCAACAACATACAATAAGTAAATATAGATATCTACCAGGAGTAATATACATAAATATGACCATTACCCAATAATATAAGAAAATAGCTTGAGAAAATCAATTTACTCAAAAATTTCTATGCCACTTCTAAGCATAATCTACTTAGTCTTTAATCAAATAGATTTAGAGAATCACACATCATAGGTTAGTAGAATTTAGACTACCAAGGCTTATAAGGTTGACTAACAAAAATAACTCAGAAGATATTCTTTATGAGTACCGAACAGAAAAGGTCATAACCTTGAAAATTATAACTCAAAAGGTGTCGTAACACCACTTTTAGAAGACATCACAATGTCATAGAAAAAGCTACAAAATATCAAGCATACTCAATTATTAAAGACCATGAGTTGCATACCATTCTTTTAATAAATATTGGTTTCATATACTATAGATTCAAACCCAAAATAAATATATTTGCTCATTGAAATCATTAAAAGGAAATATATCTTTGAAATTTTCACATTAAATCTCAATAGGATTTGAGATCAAACCATCCATTTTCATAGCTTAAGATACATTGAAATAAATTCAGAGAATAATGCAAAAATAACAAATTGCATAAGCAAAACAAAAGGGACCCAACTAGGTTGGAATTAAGCTCAGCCAAGTTAAACACTTCTAGATTGAAGCTAACTAAGTGACCCTGCTTAACTGGAATTATCTCAATCGGGTTATTCACGTCTAGACTAACAAAGCACCAATGACCTGGGTGAGCCAAAGATCATCTCAACGGAGTTGATTAAAGTTTCATACTCCTGCTGAATGATTCCAAGCTTAATTTACAACATTCAACATCCACATTCGAGACATAACCCCTGTAATGAGAATTTAACATAAATCCCTATATGGCTCAAATTTTGGAGCCATAAATCTATCTATTTTATATCAATTTCGCCTAACATTAACTTATTTGCCAAAAGCTATCCAAAACCAATTTATAACCAAATAACCTTCTTCATCATAAACTTTGGAATTATCTATAAATTCTTGGCTATTTCTCTACTAAATAGTTCCAGCATTTATATCCTACCTCACCTACTTTCAAAACCCAATGTAAAGATAGAGCAATCTAAAGATTGCTTGACATAGACTTCAATAGATTAGGAAACTTTCGGCAAGAATTATACAACTTTCATTCTTGTGTGTGTTTATGTGTGTGTATACTATTTAAAATCTCCTTTTTTAGTCACTAGCACTATTTTAGATAAAAATAAAAGAAATCCAATAGCTTTTGGACCTCTGATAAATGTGAAATTAATTACTCACTTAGCTATATAAGAGAGTTGCAACCCAGCTTTTATATCTTCTATTTCCCTTTGGTGCTTCCTTATTCTTCAGCTAGATCATAAAAATTCTTATCAATTACCATTCCCAAATTCCCATCTTAGAGACTAATCACAAATTCATGAAACAAGGAGAAAATAAAGCAACAAGACTCTACTTACCTACAGTTACCAACCTGGTTTTTTTAATTAGTACTCTTTTCTTCTTTTTTTCCTTCGCTTCCAGTAACCTCAAGATTTAAAGTAAAAGTAGAAGGAAAAAAAAAGAAGAGAAACAATAGCTTAAAATGGTGGTTCTCTCTTTTGATGGCCGGCACTCCCACTAAGAGGCAAATTCTTACCTTAGCCAACTTTAAACATTCTAAAAATTTAAGTGTCTTACTCCTATTGGTTGTTTCATTTAGCCTTTTACTCAATGTCACTTTAATTATTATTTAATAATTTGATTACAATTTATAACCAAATTCTTTTTTCTAATTTAAAACCCCCAAATAAAAGTATTTGCTTAATTCCATAATTTTACAATACACTAAATACCCAGAACAAATTTACAAATACCAATTACGTCCCTCAATCCTACCAAGGCATTGTTTAAGGCTTTGCAAAGCCCCTTAGATTAGTGTAGGCAGCACTCCAATGTGATATACGAAATCGCTGAAGGATCATCTTATAAAAAAGATTTAGGCAAGCGAAAGAAGGGATAGAAGGGATTATACTTCTCTACTCAGGGCAAAAACTTACCCTCTATCATCATATTACTGCAGGATGCTGGAGAACTCAAATTTCCCCATAAAGATGATCTGGTAGTATAGGTAACCATCCATAATTTTTAAGTTAAAAGAATCCTAATTGACAATGGAAGTGTTATCAGTGTACTCATCCTTAATGCCTACAAAAAGATAACGTTGCCAATCAATGAGCTTAAATTAGACTGTGTACCCCTAATAGGCCTCGGCAATGCTATAATTTTTTTTGTAAGCTCTATCGATCTTTTTGTTGAGTTAGGAGATGAGACCATTATTCACATATGTAAGTCCACTTTCATAGTCATTGACATGCCATTTGCCTATATTGCCATCTTTCGAAGACCGTTGCTCTTCCAAATTGGTGCAGTTACCAAAATCAGATATATGATGATTAAAATTCCCATGAATAAAGGGTGGCAATATCGAGAGGCAATCAGAAAGCAAGGCCATGTTAAAAGAAGGTAGACGAGCCTCATATATGGTGGAACCTAAAGAACATAAGGATAAGGGAAAGGCTTGATGAAGACTTGATCCAGTATGAGTTAGCTCCTAGTAAAAATATTTCAATCCGATCATGTCTGGATTAAAAAACCAAGACAAGCATTTCCCAGATATTGATGATAAATCAAGCCTTCTTTGCATAGTCGCTAGAAGATATCCCTGCATCGACCTAGACCTCATTATGTATAAGTTTAATATGGATCCTAGATTTCCACTTATTAAACAAAAACTAAAAGGCATGCACCTGATAGAAATAAATTAATTGTTAAAGAGGTAGATCGACTTCTTAAGAATGGAGTTATCTGAGAAACATTTAAAGAGCTGAAGAAGTTCCTGTCTGAGTTTACCCTGATAAGTTATCTTGTGCTAGGCCAAAAAATTGTATCTTTATCTATCAACTTCTGGTGAGGCAATCACAGTTGTTTTGGTTTGGGAGGAAGAAAACCAGTAAAGACTTGTCTTCTACATTAGCCAAGTTTTAAGAGGACTAAAACTTAAGAAGAGTATGACTGAATAGTTAATTATAGCCCTGATGATCTGCATAGACAAACTCAAGAGATACTTTGAGGCTCACACTATCGTAGTTAGATCAGATCAGCCACTTAGAAAGCTACTTCAAAGGTAAGATATTGATAAAAAAAAAGCTCATTGAATTGACTATAAAATTATAGTCATTCGATATCAAGTATGAACCTAGATTGACCATCAAAGCTCAAGTTCTAGCAGATTTCGTGGTTGAATTCACTAGAGAAATTCAATCAATCCTAAAATACGAAGAAACTACTTGGAAGTTGATCATTGATGGTTCCTCGAATAAGCTTAGAGGAGGAGCAAGAATCATCATATATGGTCTCCTCAAAATTAAAATGCAGTATACTATAAGATTGGATTTCCATGCCTCCAACAACATCATTAAGTCTGAGGCTCTATTGCAAAGGTTGAGACTAGTTAATTCCATCCGACCAGAAAGTTTAGCGGTGAAAAATAACTCTCAACTAGTCAACAGTCAAAAGCTTGGCACATGTGAAGCTAAAAAGCCTACCATAAAGAGCTCTCTAGCTAAAGTTAAAGTTTAGATCTAAGGATTGGAATCAGCTGGGATGAGAATAACCATTGAAAAGATTCTTATAGATTGCAAGAGGTAAGCTAAATTTTTAGAAAAAACTTCCTCAACCGATTAAAATTCTGTTGATGAAAGGGTTCTGGTCGAAGAATTATCTTTCTTGACCATAAAAGAGGCTAAAATAATAAAGATCGATAAGGTAGAAACATGGATGAAATCCCTCATCAAATACTTGCAAATAGTTATTCTCCCTAAAGATGAGGCAGAAACGAGAAAAGTTGCCAGAAAATGTCTAAACTATTCATTGATTGACGATCTACTATACAAGAAAGCCTATAGTCATCCACGGCTAAAATGCATATTAAAAGAAAAAGGAGACTGCATACTTAGGGAAATTCATGAGGAACTTTATAGAGCACACGAAGCATCTAGGGCTATGTGCAAAAAAGTGTTGCAAACGAGCTATTTTTTACCTTCTATCTTTAAAAACACATAAGAAATTGCAAAATACTACCACAATGCCAAGTCCATTAGAGAATCATAAGGAAGCCTGTAAGCAAGCAGCAACCAATGGGCATATCGTAGCCTTTTAATCAGTGGAGACTCGACATTCTTAGACTTTTCCCATCTGGGGAACGATAAATGAAATTCCTTATCATCACAGTCGATCACTTCTCCAAATGGATCAAAGCTAAACTCGTGTCCACTATCACTACCTCGAAGATCAAAAATTTTCCATGGAAAGAGATCAACTATAGGGTCATCCTGCCAAGAGTTTTTGTCACCGATAATGGTAAGCAATTTGACAACACTATTTTTAGAGGTTTCTATTCAGATTTGAAGATCAATTTGAGATTTACTTCAATGGCACACCCACAAACCAATGGAATGACCGAAGTCTCAAATAGGACTATACTGCAAGGATTGAAAAAAAAGGTTAGAAGAATCGAAACATAATTGGACAAAGGAGTTTAACAGTATACTCTGGTTTTACAGAATATCTCCTAAAGTAGGTACATGCCAAACCCCTTTTTCCTTAGGCCAATAGAGATTGACCTTCCATCTATCATAATCAAGTCCTTTATTGAAGATCAAAATCCTGATGAAAGGTTAATGGAATTTGATTTGATTGAAGAGAAATGTGAAGATGTCAGTGCTCAAATTACAACATACAAATAAAAATTTGCCAGATACCACAACAACAAAGTCAAATCCAAAGCCTTCAGAGTCTGCCACATTACGCTATGCTGGGCAAAGATTGGCTAGGAAAACTCTAATATGGGCAATCTAATACCCAACTGGAAATGTCCATTTGAAGTGACAAAGATTATTGGTCCCAACACTTACAAGCTACGAGATATTGATAGACAAGACATCCCAAGAACATGGAAAATAAATGCCTTGGAAAGGTATCACTTGTAATATTACTCTCGAGATTTTGATCAAACAACGACTGTCCTGTCGATCGAATGACTATATCATTTACCTTATTAATGAAATACCTCTATTATGTGAATTTGGAACTTATAAGGATTGCAAATCTTACTCTTAATTTAATGATTATATATAAAGATAAAGCGATGGCGGAAGAAATAGTTTAAATTCAAAACGAGATTTAGAATAGCTGATTGACCGACTCTTAATGAAATATACTCAATATTGGACTTTGCATATAACTAGATATCCGTCCGATTCATCCGGTTCGTATGGGGATACATGTGTCAGTAATTGTACAATTGATGTAGATGGAAAAGTCTGTAATTTGTATTATAATAAGAGGGGGATAACCATTGCTGGATGATGCAACCCATTGCCTCCCTGGAAGGGAGTTAGATTTTATTAATTTTTATGGTCAAAATTAATGTACCAATTTTAGATAATATTGGGTTAGGTTTGTAGGCATGATTTTTAGAATCTCTTAAAGGCAGGACAGGTGGCCTTTTTTTTATGTTAAGTTATTTCGGTTCATGTTAAAGTGGATTATGATTGGATTACTGAGCTTTTATTTTATTTGGTTGTGATCTTTTTGCTAAACTTGACTAAGAAGTGAGGTAATGGATGCAATGTGTGCAGGCACGTGTTCGATGAAATTCAAGTTGTTGACTTTGGAGAAATTATTGAAAGTAACAGTAGATTAACACTTGTTACATTTGTGAATGGGAATTAGGTTTTGTTAATTATCAGTCAAATTCATACAAAAAGTAATCTTAAATTACATGTTCCACTTGCTTCCCAACAGGCTGCACTTTCTTTTTCTACTCACTATACTTTATTCAATTAATGTAATGTACATTTAAATAGCCATAGCAACTCTACTTTACGTAGCTATAACATTCAGGACTTAAAGTCAATTTATCAAATACTACTCCTGTCTCATAATAATATATGTTATTTAAGATTCATACATCAAAATTAGTGGCTTTATATTTAGATAAATTTGCAATAAGTTGACAAAAAATATTTTTATTTATTTAAGTTTAAATGTTGCTCCAAAACAATTGTTGTTGTAGTTTATATATGCGAATAATATCCAGTTGGATGTTTGACTGACCTCTTTAACTAATTGCTTTTTCTTAGGCAAAAAGTAGAAACTAATTTAAAAGCCGGCAAAAGTAAAAGCGGAACATAAAGTACTGGGAAAATCCAATTCTCTTCAAGAAAATTAACCCTTAATTTTGAGTTCAAGAGATTTAACGTTTACAAAGCATTAATACGTTAATTATTGGATTACATCTTCTCTAAAATTTTATTATAAACCAATTAAACAAAAAGATGTCCGAATAAAACAACAAAATAAAATAAAAACCAGAAGTATTTACTTAATTATGACAAAATTATCAATTAAGTTTGGACAATAATTTTTCTGCTTAAATATATATCTAATACGGAATGAGATAAAGATAAAATTAACAAATTAATAACAAATCCTAAAAGCTCAAATAATTAAAAATTATCAAGAAATCACTATAAAGTGCACATTGGGTTTTTTTTTAATTATTATTGTGATTTCATCAAATAAAACATAGACCATTTGATAGTATAGAATCACATCATATATATAATTATTTAAAAAAAAAAATTGAAGTGCCTGAAATATGCAAAAAGAGCAAACGTGAAAGCACGTAGAAGTAGGTTATAGGAGTTTTACTCATAAGAACTGAGTCTCTCGCTGTATAAATCTAACCATAATAGCTTTTCATGAACCTCTCTTCACAAAACCACCCTGCAACCAAAAAATGACGTAGTTTATGAAACTAATTTAATTAGAACTTTAATCTATCTTATACTAAATAAATAGATAAATAAAATAAGAGGTCAAACCTTGAGCTTTGGTCTTTTTATCTGCATTGAGTTTGCGAACTTTGATACCTTATCTTCTTAAAAAACAAGGATATATTTCATCAATTATCATTGGACTTACGTCTAATCGTCCAAAATTAACTAATTTATTTTTTATGATTGAAAATTTTAAGAAAATAAAAGTTAATTGGGTAAAATAAAAGATTAATCAAGGTTTAAAAATGAATGTATGAATAACAAGAAAATTGAATTGTACAAATAAATATTAAATTTATAATGTAAGACGTATATCTAGTGGCAAAATTGTAAATAAAATGAACTTGGGAGTATTTTAGAATTTTATTAAAAAATGATAAGAAATGATGTGTAGTGATAAATGTGAATGTAAATGCAATATTTGTAAATATGGAATATGTATGAATAATTTTTAGAGAAAATGCATTATGCTTAAAGTGCAAATAATGAATTATGATGATATAATTAATGAAATATGAAAAAAAAATTATATTGATGAAAAGTTGACTGTTTAATTATTGAAATGGAAAGCAAATGGAAATGTTAAAATGTGAAATGAAAATGATGAATTATTGTGAGATAATTCATAAAAATATGTACAGTGACAAAAGAATTGATTGAAAAGTGTCCTGAAATGGAAAGGCAAATGAGAATGCCAAAATGTGAAAGAAAATTCTGAAATGAGTAAAGAATTTTACCCTTAGTAATGGTTAGGCGGTTAAAATCTAGTTCAAGATATTAATGGCTAGCCATAGGGACAGCCATACCACGGTACAAGTCATAATGACGTACTTTGCTATGGTATGATCGTAATGATCTCCCATAATTTTTATTTGACTGTCTGTTCTGATCTAATTTGAGGTAGATTGGTCCTTCGGGATCATCTCCTACTGTCTTCTGTGGGTCCGTGGGATCCACGTCCTGTATATCCGGTCTGAATATTTTCTGTTGGGATTGTACTAGAGGCATAAATGTAAAAATAGGCTCAAAAGTGCAAAAATTAAAGAAAAAAAGTTTAAAATGAAAAAGACTTATTTGAAAAGAAATGAAAAGTTTAGGGATAAAATGATAAATTTTCCAAATAGTGAGTTTAGTAAATAAAATTGACAAGCAATAAATAAATGATAAAAATGCAAAGATACAGTGAATAACTAACTAGCCTTAAAATGAATTTTTAGAATTTTGAAGGTCTAAAATGTAATTTTACATGAAAATGATAAAATAAGGATTTATTGGCAATTTATATGTCAAATAATGAGATTTTAGTGAAAATAAGTGAACTAGTGGTAAAATTATAATTAAAGTGTAAAAAGAATGGCTATTTTGTAATTAATTGAAAGTTATGGACTTAATTGAAAGAAATTTAAAAGATTCGAAGGTTAAAATGATAATTGTGTTAAAGATTAAGGCTTAAGGGTAAATGTGGTGAAAATAAGAAGATTCTTTCAAAATAAGTAACGAAATAAATGTCTAAGTGATTGAATGAATTAATGCATGTCTAAATATTTTAATGACTGCATAATGAATAAAAGTATGAAGGTTAATTCTCAGGTGGAAATGAAACATAAGTGAACTTATTTATAAAGAAAGCAAAGAATTGGTACTAAAATGTAAAGTGATAAGAAAAAAACATGTTAAGGATCAATATATAATTTTTCATAAAAATAAAATATTAGTGAATAAAATATAGATTACATGTCAAATAAAAAAATTAAGTGTGAAAGTAAAAATAAGCAGTAGCATTAGTGAAAATAAGTGATAAAAGAGAGCATCATTGTAAATTAGTGAAAGTGCAAGGACCAAATCGTAATTTAGCAAATAAAATATTAATTGAAGGATGAAATCGTAAATGAACCCTATTGTATAGTGAAATAAGGATCAAAAGTGTAATTTTTACACTTAAAAAAAGTAAGAATTAAATTGTAATTTCACATGTCATAACATATATTAAGAGTAAAAGATAAGGAAAAATGAGCTATGAGTAAATAGTGAAAATATAAAGTAAAATTTAGGGAAAGGAATAAAATGAAAATTCAGAAATAGTATGGTCCATAAGTATAATTAAAAGTATAATGAATATTATTTAATAAATAACAAAAATAGTAATAATTGACGAGTGAAAAGTAAATTGCAAATTAATAAAATTTTTAGAAGGGGACTAAATTGGAAGTTAGTTCTGATAAGACTAAAAGAAGATTAGTGTACAAGCTGGTTTAGAATGAGATTAGTAAGTGAAATAAGTTGGAAAATGTTAGGGCAATTAAGGATAAAATTGTTATGGAAAGTATTAGTGCCTAGGTTAATGATGTTAGTATTAATGATAAGAATAGTGACAGTAAATTAATTAGTAATATTACTATAAAGTTAAAGAAATTATCAAAGGGGTTAGCAAAGTATAGGTAGATCATAGTAGTAAGGTAAATAAATGACAGAAAGATTGATCAGGAAAATAAAGTAAAGGTATTGCTAATATGGCTCTAGCACTTATATGCTACCGAATAAAAAGTGTAAGCATAGTAATAGATAATTCTAATAATTTGATAGATAATCAAGGTATGAATATTAAATAGCTAGTGATGATATAATATAAGAAATGAATAAGCTTGTGTATACTTGCATAAGATTAAGATTTAAAAGTTTGGGATATTTATTCTACTACCGGGTATTTTTAATGCTCAACGCGTAATATTGTGACTGTATGCAAATTTTGAATACAAAAAAATTCAACAAGATTTAATTTGCAGAAAGCCATGAAGGATGATGAGAGATTTATGCATAGCATGTATGTTATCGTAAGGAATAGGAATGTAAGTATTAAAATTATGGTTATGTATTTGTATAAGTACAAACTGTAATTAGTATTGCATATGAATTGTTTTATTGCTATAGTGCTTAAGTATTAGAAATGCTTGAAAAAAGTTTTTACCAGACTGTTTGGTTTAGTGCATTAGGTGACGGTAGCTCTGAGGTGATATCTGAGTTACTCAATCACCGTATGTATTGTACAGTGTTATAAGGGTGTTACAATTGTAATTGCTGCTGATATACCCGAAGGTAAAATTAATTTATAATTAATTTATTGTTTTATTTTACTGTGGTTGGGACAACTTTTACTCTAAATATATTGTTCCACATTCCATTGTGCGTTGGAGTTCTCTGCACTGGCCTTAGCACTCTTCTCCTACTTGGTTTGGAGAAATATGGGGTAATTTTACAATCAATTCATATAATGTTTTATTTAATGATTAGAAGGAAAATAACACTTAATTTAATGATTAGAAGGAAAATAACACTGCCAGAATAGAGAAAATTGCTAGCTGTTGTCACATATCATCACCTGAATGTTGTGCTTTTTCATATACCTAACTTGTAAACTGTTAAACTTGTTTTTGTTGTCATTTAAGCTTGAGAATATCAATTGGCTACGTTGTTGCAGCTCTATGTGAGGTCTGGCTTTCCAAAGGGAAACAGGTTTCTTCAAGAATTATTATTGGCATTGGTAAGGTTTTTAACATTTGATCCTGGTTCGCAGATTATGAAACTTAAATTATAGAGCATGCCTCTTAACAAAAGTTGTATATTAGTATAAATTATTTATGTTGTTATATAGAGATAGCTTGAGTGCTGACTTTATTTCTTTCCCCATTCTTACTTGGGAAACAGCTATGCAGGTTTTAAACTAATAGTTTTGCAAATCTAAAAATCACACATTCGAGTAAGCATATAAGGAAAATCAAATATAAAATAACAACTCTCTAATAGTAATTGAATATGCTATTCAAATTGTTGTTACATGGTTGTGATTTTATGTTTATTACTGTCTTGCATTGATAATATCTTTGCTAAGGCATTGGGTACTGGGGATATTTTACCAAATATAAATATTTGTAATGAAAATCTATAATAATTTTTAGCAACGGATAGCACCGTCGTGAATTTTTTTATTGATCAGTGAAATTAGCAACGAAAATTGTATTTTAGCAACAATATTAATATTTTTCGTTGCTAATTTTAATCAATTCACCGAATCTTATATTTGTTGGATTTAACAACGGAATTAAATTTTAATTTCAAACTTCAGCAACGGAATATAATTTTTGTTGCTAAAAATTATCAACCGTCAAATTAGCAATCATTAGTTCCATTGCTAATTTTCGTTGCTATTTTTTATTAATAATGAAAAATTGACATTTTCGGTTGCTAATTTTCGTTGGTAAATTGTTATTTTCTTGTAGTGATTTAAAATCAAATCGAAAATTTAGAATTACCATATTTTTAAAAACCGACTGATTAATGATTAACCGAACTATATATATTTTATATATTATATTCTAATTTTTATGTTTAAATTTTTCAATATTCTTGTAATTTATAAATACCATGATGAATGACTTTCTAATATATATATATATATATATAATTTGAGTAAATAAATATTGAAATTACCTTTTTATTACAATTATTTATTCATTATATATATATATATATATATAATTAGTAATTTATTTTTAATTTTATTCATAATTTATTAAAAAAATTTTATTTTTTTTTATTTTTTAATAGATATTATATTTGATTTGTATTTTTTATCTTTGAAATATTTTTTTAACTATTAAAATAACATTATAAATTATATATTTTATTAAATTTATATATTAAAATTTTTAGTGATTAATTAGTAAAATATAATGATTAATCAAAATTAATAGTTTTATGCTTACCTTTGATCTTATCTTTAGGTTCGTACAAATTCCAAGCATTTATTGGGTTGGCGGAAATTTTGGAAATTTGTCCGTCTCTCTCGGTTTCTGACATTGAAACAAACTTTCTCCAGTTGGGAAACTATACGATGGATCAATTCAAGCTGACACACTGATGCATCCAAATCAATCACATTTCTAATAAGAACAACTCAGTATATGCCGCTTACCACCTTAGTATTTAATTTGCATGTCTTTCTAGTTTTAACAAATTCATTATCCTTGGACCATAAGCATTCACTTCATGCTATGAATGTATGAATCATACTTACCATTATCAAACACCATGAATATTAAGAGGGTGGTTAGATTAGTTGATAGAATTTTTGTATCCATTAATATTATTAAATATAATTAGGAATAAGCATAAATTGATTAATCGATCCATTAATAATTTTATTAATCAGTTTATTAATTTCGTTTAACTGTTATATCAGTTTTGATTTTTAATTCGATTTTTCATATTAATTTATTGGTTAACCGCTAAAAAATACTTTAGAAATGAAAAAATATAAATTAAATACAATATTCATTAAAAAATAAAAATAAAAATATAATTTTTATAATTAATTATAAGAATTAAATATATTCAATATAAAACTAACAATAGAGTACTAATTATACATATATAATGAATAAATAATAATAATAATAAAAATAAATTTAATATTTATTTACTAAAAATATGTATTATAATAATATTTTAAAAATTTATATATCATAATATTTATAAATTACAAAAATATTAAAAAATATATGTGTGAAATTTAAAATATAATTTATAATATATATATAAATCGGTTAACTGTTAACCGCTGTTTTTTAAAAATAAAAATCATAAATCTAAATTTTTGATTCAGTTAATTTAAAAATCAATTTAATTTTGGATCAATTTTTTGATTAACCAAAATTTCATTTTTTTCCTCACCCCTCCATATAACAACATCTTTTACAATATACGCACTCTCAATGCTAATTTCATGTGTGCTATCAATTAGCATAAAATGGTAAACTAAACGGGCTATTTTCATTTGATTTAAGGAAAAAAGATCATTTACACATTGATATCCAAAATATTAAAATTATTTTCTAACTATTTTTATTAACTTTATAATTTCACTTAAAATAATTAGAAATTTTTTAGTATATATTTGGCTTGCATTATTGGTATTAAAGTTTTAGTAAAAGTATTTAAAATAATTTTATAGGTTTTGAAAGTAATTTTAAAAGAAAAATAAGTTTTGTAAAAAAAATAAATTAAAATACAAATATAAAATTGAAAAATTAAGAAAATATGTAGTGGCATTTTATTTTAGTATCAAATATTAATGATAAATCAGTTTTAAAATAAATAGTAAAAGCAAACCAACTCTTTCAACAAAATATTAAAAGCAAATCAAATTTTATTACCGTATAACAATTACTTTATGAATTATTTTTCTTTTTTTGACACAATTATATGAATTAGTTAAAATCTGCAATTAGTGCTCAACTGTTTGGAAATATCATTTGGCGCACTGCCGGCACGTCACGTTTGCTAAAGGATAAAAATGTTTTAATCAAACGGTATACGCGGATGCACCAGAGCAATACTCCTTTGTTTTTGTTTTTGGGTGAAATAAGAGTATTTTCTTTTGGCAACTGGTTTTTTCAACGCTCCCTTTCCATTTCTCTCTTTTTTCATATCTTTTAGTAGCGGTAGGACTTATATTATATATATAAATAGAAGGAATGCCCTCAGACTTCTGTCTCTCTTTCTCTGAACATTTTCTTCTCCTCTTATCAAATTATCAATCTACCCAAATGCGCCCTTTTCTTCCTCTCTCTCCTCCTCCTTTTTCTCTCCTGAAAAGTTGAAAACTATACACTTCCAAAGTAACACAACTGTTTGATCTCTTCTGATCATCTTATTTTGGCCTGTAACTGTAAGTAATTATTCTTTTCTCCTATTGTTTTCTTCCTTTTATTCTGTATGTAACTGGGCAATGTCGTTGACTTCTTCTTGATTTTTCTGTTTCTTTCCATTTCTGATTTAAATTAAGCTCTTTGCCTTTCAATTTCACTCCTCTTGATTTTATATTTTTATTCAAAAAAAAGAGGCAAGGTTTAGATTTGATTCGTCTGTAAAGATCTTTGTAAAAGAATAAAAAAGAAAGCTCAAATCTTTTCATTCTTCTCTGTAAAGGCTTTCTATGAAAAGGATGAACCTGGGCTCCTGTCTTTCTGTATCTCTTTATTAATAATCTTACTAAATATTTAAATATGAATTTTTTTTAATATCTCAATTTCTTTAATTTTCTTTGGGTCTACGTTTTCTCCCTGACAAGCTGTCTTCATTTCCCCTGCAACTGCCTCTTTTTCTAATCGCAGTTGGATACTCGATTAAACATTAATTTAGAGTTCTAAACGCTTATTACTTGTTCACTTTGAGATAAATAATAAATTTTCAATATATAATATATCCAATCTTGAATATAGTTTTCAGTATTTCTGCAACTGGGTCTTTTTTTTTTCCTTCCATTTTGTTTCCATTAGTATTTAATAAGGTTAATATCTAACTTAATCCAAAACTTCCTTTTCAACTTTCCATTTATCAGACCAGACGGCGGAGCAATGAGAACCGAGACGAGAAAGATCTCCAAGGTACGTAATTCCTTTAACTCCAATATCTAATTTTCGGGCGATATATAGTCCTCTCCGAAACTTTATTTTTTTTTTCTTGGGGGAAACTTCAGTCCGCTTGGCCCAAAATAGTTGCCAGAAAATGGTTAAATATACAAAGTGGAGCAGACGAATTTCATTCAGACTACAGCAGAAGGGGTAAAATTTCGGATTTACCCGATTTGAATATCATATTTGTTCGGGTTAAACTGACTTGTTTGGTTTCGTTTTAAAAAAACGCAGAGAAAACCGAGAGGAGAAAAAGCTGTTCAGATGAGGATTATTACGTTGTCGTATCGGAAGATTTTCATTTTTCAGGTACGTTTTGAAAATTTGACTCTGCACCCCACCCCGCCCCATTGAACTCATAGTTTTGTACAGATATCTGTCCCGTCAAATCTTATCAGTTGACTACTAGCAGTCAGATCGTCCTCTGAATTAATATGATTAGACTTCAAGTTTTAACGTGAAATTCGAAAAGTTGGATTTAAGAAAAGCGAAAAAAAAGAACAAGCGTTGTTTCTGGTTGGGTCCCACTTTTGTTAATTGAGATGACCACGTCTGTTTTTTCAAGTTTTTGTTTTTTTGAGAATTTTCTATTTTCTTTTTAATTAATCAGAAGGGTTGTTGATGGAAAACATTAATGGACTTAAACGGTCGAGAATGGAGTCGGAAGAATCACCCAAAACCGATTCTCTCAATCTCAGGTATAATTGTTCATGACTTCTAATTCTAAATACTTAATTACAGTGGATAAATTATATTGAAAAACAGTGTCTCGTGTGCTTTTATTTTAGTTGTTTTAGAAGCATTGTTATTAAAATCGGACCGGATAAAGAACCGGATAGCTCAAGGATTCGTGGTTCGATCGGTTCATTGGGGTTCAATCGGATTTTTTTTATTTTTTAAAAAATATATTATTTTTTAAGTTTATATAAATATTATAAAAATATCACTATATAAAAAAATTAAAAATAGTTAAGAAAAATATATTTATCATCAAACATTAACAATAAGACTATATTTTCAAGTCATTCAATATTTATAACAAAAATTTAAGATAATATAGTAAAAAATTGTAATTTTTTAAAGAAAATTTTCAAATATAAATTATAAAATTTTATTTTATTCATAAAAAAATCATTAAATTATTTGAATTTTAATTATTTTGTATTTATAATTTTATTTTATATTTTTTCAGAAAAAATAATATTGTATGAATATTTTGGATAAAAAGTTGATTTTTCTAAAATTAAATCGGTTTTTTAGTTTTATTCCGGTTTAACCGGTTTTTTGGCGGTTTGAAACAGTATTTTTCGGTTTTTATTCAATTTGATTTTCATCCATTGAACCAATTGGATCAGCCGACGGTTCGCGGTTAAACCGGTTCGACCGCCCGGTCCGGTTTTAATAACCCTGTTTAGAAGTTGGTTTGATTGGTTCAACAAATTTCAATTTAATTGAAAAAATAAATTCAATTTAAATTTTAAAAGAATTAATATATTTTTTTAAAACAAAAAGTAATTTCCTTTGTCCCGGATATATAGGCACATTTTCTTTTTTTCATTTATTTTAAATTATAGTCCATTTTCTTTCTTTTTTTTTAAATTATACCTATTAAATATTATTTTATTATTTTCACACACATATTTAATAAATATAAAAATAAATTAATAAAATTATAAATAAATTATATTATTCTAATAATATTAATTGAATTTTTTTAATTCTTATAATATAAAAATAAATATTTCTTCTTACATATGACGGAGTGAGCATATAGTAATTCTTTCACCAGTTAATTTCACATATTAGTTTGGACCCTACCGGTATTAGTTTGTGTTAATAATGGGAAATGCACCATTATATACAAAATCATAGCGGTTGAACTTTATCTGTCATTTTTCACTTATCTTTGTCGGTGTGACGTGTAAGCCAATCTGTGAAAATTTGTGTAGATATAATAATTAACATTTGTATGAATATTAGTATAAGGATAACATACATAATCACGGTACGAAATGACATCTCATCTCATTATATGAAAATTTGAAGCTTAAATATTTGGAAGCTACGTAGTGGGGTTATTAAAGACCCATCAAGATTTGAGATGCTTATCAGGCTATCGACCAATAATGGAGCTGTACCTTCTTTTTTTATTGTTTTTTTTTTTTTTTTACAAATAAAAAGGCATAACGTGGTTCCCACGAATTCAATTCGAAATTTTCTGTATTTTTTTTATTAAATATCGACCATTTATGCAGTTGAACTGTCAATTTTATTTTTAATTTTTTTAATTCTTCCAAGTTTGTATGAAATAATCATTTAGGGTCCTTTGCCCTCGACAGGATGTTCGTGGGGACATGGAATGTTGGAGGGAAGTCTCCTCACGAAGGGTTGAACTTGAGAGACTGGCTGAGATCGCCTGCTCCTGCTGACATCTATGTCCTTGGGTATATCAATTTTTGCTATCTTTTTCCATTTTTATTTATTGGAATTATTTGTTTAGATTTCATTTACGAGTTTTATTTATTTATTTATTTAAGTCAATGATACAAGGCCACGTAAAAAAATTTATAATTTTTATTCAATATTCAATTGCAAGCAGCTGATTTGATTTAGTTTCATGAATTCAGATATATATATGACCTAACACTTTAGATTTAGTTGATAATTTAGTGTGATTTAGCTGACAATTTAGTGTGTTGTGCAGCGGATTGGACATTTCACATTATATTAACACTCCTCATACTTAAATACTTATTGCTACCTTACATGTGTTGTTTAAGTTATTGAAAATTTAGATTTTGGGGTATTTTGACTATTTTCCTTGAATTTGTATTAGGGGATGGACTAACATATAATTGACGTCTCAGGTTCCAGGAGATTGTGCCTCTAAATGCAGGGAATGTGTTAGGGGCAGAGGACAATGGGCCAGCTGTTAAGTGGCTTTCTTTAATTCGACAAGCACTCAACTCCAACAAGAATGGCCAGGAATATCCTCAGTATTACAGCAATGCCACTGAAGTCAAACATTACTCTTCCCCACAGCCTCATCAACAAGCTGGGGTTAAGTCAAGACTCAGCTTTTCCGACCTGCTCTCATTTGAAGATGAGCTTGGGAATGAGAATTTTCAAAAACTATTGAACTTAAATTTGAGCCAAGAAGGTTCCACTAGCCCATCTTGCATCTCTGAGGGTCCAATGCAGCCTCATTTCTGCCTAGCAGCTAGCAAACAGATGGTTGGGATCTTCTTATGTGTATGGCTTCGATCTGACCTATATAAACATGTTAGTAATTTGAAGGTCTCATGCGTTGGCCGTGGCATTATGGGGTACCTTGGCAATAAGGTTAGATAAAAGTTATGGGAACTTAAATTACTTTTGGTAGTGAGTAAAATTAAAAGATGACTTCTGGTGAATAGGGCTCAATCTCCATTAGTATGACATTGCACGGCACAACATTCTGCTTCGTATGCACACACTTGACTTCCGGAGAGAAAGAAGGCGACGAGGTGAGAAGAAATTCTGATGTCGCTCAAATATTAAAGAAAACGAGATTTTCTCATTCAGGTCGAGATCCTCCTGAAACTATATTAGATCATGAGTGAGTCTCCTCATTTTTGAAATAAGGAATTAATAGCCATGTTAAAATTTAGTCTAGTTGTGTCATTTGACTGTCTTTAATATTTTTGTTTAAATCAGCAAGATCATATGGCTTGGAGATCTGAATTATCGGCTTGCAGCTGACTATGGAGACACATATGACCTACTAAAGAAGAATGATTTGGAAGCACTTTTAGAGAAAGATCAGGTAATTAATTAATTTAAGACTGCTCTTTCTATTTGTTCTTAAACGCGAGTTTAAAAAATGATAGAATCGACTACATTGGATATGCATGGCAGCTAAGGATAGAGCAAACAGCTGGTCGAGTTTTCAAAGGATGGGAAGAAGGAAGAATATATTTTGCTCCAACTTACAAATACCTTTGTAATTCTGATCATTACGTTGCCCAAACCTCCAAGTCCAAAGAGAAACGCCGAACTCCTGCTTGGTGAGATATTCAACTTTCTTTTTCTTGTATTATCAAGAAAGAAAATGAGCTTTCAGTGGACCCACTTAGGCTTTTGCATGCTAACTATTCCCCAAATAAACATGAAGCTTTCTTGGCATGAATAACCGACATAATTATTTTGTATTATCATCCTTCAAAGCCAATGTGCTATGTACGTTTGGACACTGGAATCAACTATTATGAATATGGAGTTGACTTGATGCAACTGCAGATAGTATATAGCTTGGCAAAAGATTTCCATAAAAAATATTATATTCTCGCATTCCATAATCCTGCTTCAATTACTAGACATGTTTTTCATACATATTATATTATTCAATGACCATAATTATTTGCCAAAGATGAACATAACATTTGCCTCTATCACTCTTCTTTAATATCAAAATTTGCGCATTGTTCTCCAGCATAACATGCGATGAGTCATTTTGGCTGAAAATTTGATTTTGGGGTGCAAATTATGCAATGAGCAGGTGCGACCGAATATTATGGAAAGGTGAAGGTCTAAAGCAGATGTGGTATCTGAGAGGAGAGTCCAGATTCTCAGACCATAGACCTGTTTATTCACTATTTTCAGTCCAGGTAAACCTATTAAATTCAAACACAAACAACAAATCTGGTCGTCGACGGCCATGTTTACCAAGATCTTCAACGAGTTCTGTTTTGCAATCAACATCTGTGGCCAAAGTCCAAGCAGAAGAACTCTTCATAATTTCGAGGGCACAAAGCTGCATACATACTCCCCCAAGGTTAAAGTAGAAACCTGGTAGAGCTCTTTATCTGAAAGCACTCACCTCTATATATCCAGCATCCAAAATTATATTCTACCTCAAACTTGGTAGGTATATGGACTTGCCATATAGCAACAATGTCATCTTTCCAACAATTTTTAAGGTATGAGATGGCATGCTTGCTGTGAGTGGGTGCATAGGCGGAAATGATCAGATTCGATAATGTGTATAAAGGCATCAAGAAGAGGGAGTTGGGTGGGAATTTTTGTAGGTTTGATGAAATGAAAATCGGCTTTTGTAGGTGGCAAAAGAAAGTTTTTTCGTTTGATTATTATTTTTGCTAGAAAGTTTGATTAAAGTGTACATTAGAAAAAGGCAAAGTGCTATGGAGAGAAGATTCTTTCCTTCTTTTTAACAGGAAATGGGATTAAAAATGGCAGTAGCCAGAGACGTAAGCTTAATGCTCCCCTGAAACCCTTTTTCTTTCAATTTTGTTCACCATATAATATTTTCAAATATAAAAAATTTTAGGAACCAAACCTAATTTTTTCAATTTTTTGTATAGTGCAACTTGGGGTTAACTACATCCGTGGTCATTGAATTTTGCGATTTATAATCAAATAGTTATAATAAAATAATTGGTAAAATAAAAATCATAAAAATTTTATTTTGTTTCAATTAAAGTAAAAATGATCAAAAAATTATTTTTTTATGTCATCAAATTGATAATTAAGCAGATCACATATAATTATCATGTTATTTTAACACAAATAAACTTTACAAATAGATCATAATTAGTTATTTAAATTTTTTTAAAATTTTTTATACACATCATTTTCTTATATTTATATGATTTGAAATTTTTTTCATTTGATAGTTCAATTTATAAAAGTTATTGATCCTAAAATGATATAGTAATTATACGTGGCGTGCTTAATTGTAAAGTTTTTTTTTTTTTAAATTGGAGTGTTTCAAAATTTCATTTGGTGAAATATCGTGTTTCTGAAATATATTGGGAAAATGAGGTGGAGGAGCTTAATTCGGCAACATAAGACTGCAGGAATGGGAGTGGAGCTGACGAAAATTGCGGTGAACGAGGAAACCAAAAATATGGTATGAAATTCCATTCTTTGTGGGGTCTACTAGCCTAATCCCGCAACAAATATTTGCGAAAATAGGAGAATATCTGACGCATCTGAACTTGCAATAACAGGCTGTAAGAACAGGAGAATATGCACTTTTTCCAACCCAACATGATAAATCGCGTTGAATATAACCTTTACACCGGCTATATTAACCTGATGAATGAAGAATGATGCATAAATGAATGAAATTTTTGTTTTAAGAGAGAGAGAATGTGATTAAAAAAAAATCTATGAGATGAGAGTTATGAACACAAATGAATGAAACTTGATAAAAAATATCATACAAATATTGATATATTGTTTTATAAAATGCAGTAATTTATAATTATTACTATCTTATTATGGGCATTTGGTAAGAATTTATTGTTTCATATTTATAATATTTTTGAATTAAATAAAATTTTTGTATTATTATTAATTATATTTATTATATTTTTGCAGTTTGCAAATATTAATTAAAATATCAAACTATAGAATGAATACAACCCATATTAATAGAAGATTTTTAAAAAGGTATCATTTTAATTTTAATTTTAATGTATTTATGTATTTATTATTTCTTATTAGACACTTATTATAATTTCTAAAAAAATTAATTAATTTGTCATAATATAAATAAAAAATAATTAAGAATAATAAATAAAAGGATGACCCATTAAGCTCTAACTTTTGTCCAACAAACCCTATCAATTTCTTATTATTTTATATAATTGGCACATAATAAAATAAAAAAGTAGCACTTAAATATTCTAAATTTAATAATATTATAATTTTTAATAAATATGTTATTTTTAAAATGGTATTATTTCAATTTTAATGTATATATGTATTTTTTATTAGATATTTATTATAATTTCTAAAAAAATAAATTAATTTGTCATAATATAATTCAAAAATAATGAAATGTAATATAATAAAGTGTATTTTAAGAAAAGAGAAATGTTCTAAAATATTTAATTTGTGAAGAAAATTTTAAAAAAATAAAGTGTGTTATAATTATAATACCATAAATTTTTATATAAATTTTTTAATTGTGGCTTGATGATTAAAAAAGGACTTTATTATAGATATTTATGTTTGAATAATAATGCGGCTAATTAAATTTAAATTTAAATTTTAGTTTTTTTGACAAAATGGCTGTATTAGGTT
Organism: Excoecaria agallocha; assembly: GCA_037975025.1. Classification (NCBI taxonomy): domain Eukaryota; kingdom Viridiplantae; phylum Streptophyta; class Magnoliopsida; order Malpighiales; family Euphorbiaceae; genus Excoecaria; species Excoecaria agallocha. The sequence goes on along the minus strand of CM075808.1, from coordinate 6,890,358 downwards.
TTAAAACCACATGTATTTATTCTAATTATAGATAATTTGAAAATATCAGCATATACTGATTTTTATTTGCACACGGGTGGATAAATAAGTAATGGAGTTGCAGCCTTTCAAAACGACATATAGAATCCAAATGCAGTTACAAAGAGATTGAGGCTTAGAAATAAGCAAACTCTTCCTGAATTGAAACATAAAATTCATGTTAAGTCGGGTTTAGGTGTAAATCATGTCATTTCAAGAATTATATACAAGAGTCTGCTGTACTTCTGATGATCATTATGTTGGACATCAATGGATATGTCTGATGACGATGATGTAGACATGCTTTATGAAAAATTAAGAGAATACGATAATTATAAGGTGGTTAAATTATGTATTGAAGTGACCGAGATAGATACAGGTGGTAATATATCAACGTATGTAATGGGTGATCAGGTTAGAAACGGGTGTCCGAGGAGCTGGTTGCAGAGAGCTCGCCAATCATATTTTAGACTGCTAGTCATTGGATACCCTTCAATTGGTAAACCAGTCAATATTTGAATATCTTGCTAAGTGATGGTGGTTTCACCAACTAGGAGGCGAAAAGTGCGAGTCTCCAGCCTCTATCTCTCCATAAAAGCAGTCATTAATTTCACATCTATATGCATTATCTCAATCTGGAACACTCCATAAAATCCAACCATCCTCAAATACGATATAATTCTTGGATCAATGTTCACATAATGGGACTCTACACTAGGTTTTCGAGCAAATAATACATTACGTGCTACCTGATACATATAAATTAAATGTCACAAAAATATTACTAAATATATATATATATGTAAACTAATATGCAGTCAAATAATTAGTAGAACAAGAATATTACATCGTTATTCCAAACTGCATTAGCACGATATTTTTCTTTTAATTTTAATAGATCATTTATACAGGATCCTAAATTTATAAAATATTAATTTTGAAACTGCTCCATATTTTATTTATCCTGCATTTAAATATAACAATAAAAAGCAAAATTAATAAATATGTAACTTAATAAATATCACAAAAAATAAATATTTATTTCAAAAATGTTAACAAACTAACATTCAATATAGCTGTATTAAATATTAAAATAATTATATTACATTACTAATTTTTTTTACTGCATAATATATCAAAATAAAATATAGCTAACATAAAATTAAAAATACGTTAACATAATTTTAACTATATAAAATTACTACCAAATTCCATTGTACATTAAATATGCTAATATATTATTAGAATATTCACTATATATATTATTAAAATATTTAAGTAACTTAAATTTTATAATAACAATTAACTATATATATCTATTTTATATAGAATTCTTACTACATACTATTCTAAATTTATCTTTCTAACAAACAAAATATAAATCTAAGTACATAAAATTTTAGAATTAACAATTCTGATTTTATGATTATTTTAATTGTTACTAATTTTAGTTATGAAAATTAATATTTTCTATTATTTTTCATTATCATTATTTTATATCAATAATAAATATTAAATATACATTAAATTATTTTAAATATTCCTATATTCTGTATAAAAATTTCAAAAATTAAATTAATAACTTACCTTAATACTTTTCAAGTCAATGAAACTTATAACAAATTAAATATACATTTCAACATCAACATAATAAATCAATATATCAACATATTATTTTTGATAAATTTAAAATAAATTTTTCATTAACACTTTCTAAATAAATATATAAATATATAATTTATACTTACATATAAGTAATTACAACTAATTTTTACTTAGTAAATAGACAATAACACCTTGAAAATTCTTCTTAAGTCTGGATATCAGCCTGCTAAGAGTGGAGCACCATGCAAATGAGAAGAAGAAGAAGAAGAAGAAGAAGAAGAAGAAGACTTGGTCTCTTAAGAGTGGAGCATGAAATTTTCAAAATAAATGAGAAGAAGAAGAAGGTAGAAAAGGGAGCAAATGTACGGTCTTTATGCTTTTATGCATTGTTCAGCGTGCATGGCTCATGGTAGGAGACTGCCTATTCCCGCAGTGGACCGTTGCAGAATCAAGCTTAATCCTATAGCGGTCTATTAAGGGAATAAGTGGTCTTCTGATTGCCTCGATCCATACGCTAGCACTAGCTTAACCCCCTACCATCGTGCCTCGTCCACCACTCCAGTCCCATTCCCGTAGTCCTCTATTATGGGATTAAGATGCTCTACCCCATTTTTTCAATATATTTCAGAAACACACCATTTCTCCAAATAAGATTTTGAAACACCCAATTTTTTAAAAAAGTTCTTAATTGTCAATTCAATGATATAAAAAAAATAATTTTAGGTAATTTTTACTTTAATTGAAATATAATAAAATTTTAATAATTTTTGTGTTAGAAAATATTTTATTAAAATTATTTGATTATAAACTCAAAAATTCGATGACCACGGACGTAATTAACCTTGCAACTTGTAATATGTTGTTTAAGCATTATAGGATTATTACAGGGTTTCCAACATTTCGATGTTTGAACTAGTTATCTATATACATTCCTTTTGTATGATTATGCAGATAGAAAAGCAATGATCATTAATGCAATTGTAACACCCCAAGAATCGCTGATCTCGTGAATAGTACTTTCTGAGATAAATAGTGCCACCCAAGGTCTATCAGATCCACAAATTTTTTTCTTCACCATTGAAAAGTACTATTCATGATGAGTTCGATGATATAATTTGAATTAAAACTGAGGTCAAATAGGCCTCTAAAAATGAAAAATAAAATAAATAACGAGATTGATCTATTTGATCGAAAACTTTGACTGGTTTGAAAATATTTCATGGACTTCATAAAATTATTCCGATTATATTGAGTCACAATAAATTATGTATATAAATTTTTGGAAGGGTAAAATGAATTTTTTAAAGATTTTAAAAATTCAGCTTTCAGATTGGTAAAATATGAATTTGGGCCAAGTTTAACATCAAAACAACCTTGGATTGATTCAAAATTTTAAATATGGTCTAATTAATATTTTAAAAAATTTTTAATATAATTTATATAAAAAATTGATAACTAAAAGCATATTGACCAATTATAATGTGACAAATGGCATTGGACCTACTTAGAATTTAATTACTTTTGTTCTAAAGTAGGTAAGCCATATTTATGAGAAAAAAAGACTTTATCTCCTGGTTTGGCCAGCCATCTCTTCTCATTTTCTGCCTTGGCTTTCTCTTCTTCGTCTTCTTCCTTTTTTACTTCATTCCTAAGCTTTAATCCTTAGATTTTGTCCCTAATTTCATCATAATTTACAATAAATTGCTTCCTTTCATCTTTGGTTTCCTATAGTGGTGAAAGCAGCTATAAATAATCCATTTCATCAAGTGGATATTTTGGTAAGTTTAGAAAAAATTGAATTTTACTTGATAATTTGATTAATTAAGTGTTAGTTATGATATTATACGTATTATTTGGACTAAAATTGGTTGAAATCACGGTGAATTTGGGCATGAAAATTCTTCCATTTAGGAAGTCAAGGTGAGAAAAACTAAGCAAACAAGGATAAAGGCAAAGAAAATATTGTTGAGTGATTTGGAGTAAGATTTGGTAAGCGAATAACTCTAAACCCTTTAATTTCACATAGATGTTGTGTATATAATTCAGAAAGTTTAGGTTAATTATGAATTAAATGTGAAATTGAACTTAGAATTGAGAAATTAGAGGTTTAATTTTTTAAATTATGGTATTTAATTAAAATTTAGACATGCCTAATTTAAGGAAAAATTTCAGCCACATTAAAAAAATTAGGGACTAAAAATGTAATTTTACAAATTAAATTAAAATAATTGAAAAATATGTGGTTATATATTTGTTGTGATTAAATTGAGTAGAAAATACAATTTAAAAGGAAAATTGACATAATGTAACTGAATAGGGATCTTGAAGAAATTTGTATATATTTGAGAAATAAATTGGAATAAGTGCATAATAGGGTACAACTAAGCCATATGACTTGCAAGGAGCATGTATTGGAGAATAAAATAATAAATAAGCAAAATAATTGTATTTGGACCGAATGGTCTTAATTGAAAAAACCTGGTATTTCTGAAATACCGAGACTATTTTTGATAATTTATATTAATTATTATCGTGAATTGGTAATGATATATTGTTATAAATTGTGTTGAATTGTAATTATAATTTACCCTTAGTATTAGATGTGAAATCAGGAATTAAGATGTATATGGCTAGCCATAGGGACATTACTGTAATAGCGATAGCAAGTCATGACAACTTGCATTGTGGTAACCTTGATATGGTTCCACGACTGTATTGGAGTGTTTAGAGAAAAGAAAAAGAAAAAGAATATAAGTGTAATTGATACTACTAAAGTACTGGGATCTACATGGTTTATCGTTTTGCTCATCCTAATTAGTGATATATTTTTATGGTATACTAGAGGCAAAGGTATAAAATATTGAAATGTAATAAACAAGTATAAAAGAATTGAAAAGCATAAAAATACTGTATGGGCAAAAATAAAAAAAATACTGTAAGGATAAAAGAATAAAAATACTGAAATATAAAAGAAAAGCATAAAAGAACTGATAAACAAATAAATTAGGATAAAAGTATATTTTTGAAACTTTAGGGACTGAGATGAAAATTTGTCCCTATAGTGTGAAATCAGAATATACAGTGACAAAAATTTAAGAATAAAACTTGAAAAGTCATAATTGAGAATGAATTTCTCAAGTAAGGGAAAAATAGTAATTTTATCAATACAAGTAAAATTTAGAGTTTAATCATAAAATTTGTGTAAAAAGTAATTATAATGGAATTAACTGATGAAAAAGAAATAATGAAGTGTAAGTATGAATAACATGAATGAACTATAGTATAATTCTGGGGTTTAGGTTTTACTTTCACCACTATGTACTTTTATACTTAGCATGTGGTTTTGTGCTGCATGCAGGAGACAAAGATTAAACTTGTACTAAAAAGGGATCATTAGAAGAAGAATACAACATTTTGTGTTTTCTTTGGTTGGCATGTACATATGAAAGAGGCCTAATAGGATGGCATAGCTAGTTTAATTTTTGGGGTTTGTATATAGTTTTAGACTTGTATATATATGTTATATACTGTAAATAAGTTTGATGAGACAAAGCAAAGAGATTGTATTGTATGTATATATGCATATTTATATATGCCATTATAAAAATAACTGTTGTTCTGTATTAGCTGATATTATGGAGTTTATATATATTTTCGGACGTTGGGTTGGATGCTTGTGATTATTTGGAAGTATTTTTATAGCTTTTGCAGGAAGGTAAAATTTGGATTTCAGCCGTTATGCTGTCCAAATTTTTATAAATTAAACAATAATATATTTAAAATGTGGGATCCATGAATAAATGGTTTAAAATTTGGATGTTAAAAAGAGGGATAATTTAATAATTTATGGACTATTGCAGTATATTGTGACATCAGTACTCGGACCAATGTCTGATTATCGAATGTTACATTTAGTGGTATCAGAGCCGGTTTAGGCAATCCTAAGGTCAAAGAAATGAGGAGTTAAGGTCGATTAAGTGATTAAGTGCTTAATTTATGTACATGCCATGAACTGAGATGTTTTGATTTTAAGGTGACTTTATTGGAGAAACTGATGTGTTATTTGTCCTCTGTATCTGTTTTATAGTGTAGAGATGGCTTCTGGATCTTGAAGGAGCATTGAACTTAATGATAGAGAAAGTGGAGCCTCTCTGAGTGTGAGTGATGTAGAGTTATAGGATCATGGTCAACCTACTCAACCTCCAGTTGCACCAGTTCCATCGCCTACTGCACCTCAGAAATTCATGCAGATGATAGCAGATTTAATATACCAGAGGATGTAGGCTCCTTCTCCACCTCAGTCACAGCTGTAGCAGCCACCTCCACCCCTACCTAGAAGGTATATTTTGGTGCATTTGAAGAAATTAGGGGCAGAGGATTTCTTTGGTCAGGATCAAACCACAACTGTGGAAGTTGAGGAGTGGTTGGACATATTGAAGAGATTATTTCAGATCATTCATATCCCACTAAAGGAGATGCTTAAGGGGACAATTGTAGTATTTCAGGGATTGATTCTCACTTGGTGGGATACAGTCCAACGATACACCCCCATTGAGCAGGTGACCTAGGAGTTCTTATTACAGCAGTTTGGGGATAAATATATTGGGAAAGTACATTAAAGGGCTATGGAAAGTGCCTTTTGGAGATTGAGATAGGGTAAAAGATCTGTCCAAGAGTTTGAGCATCTTTATAAGGGATTATAACTTGACTCGGTGGAAGACATATCAGCTATTTGAGCAAGGTCTCCATAATAAGATTAGAAAGTCCATCACAACTCAGGAGTATATGGATATGAGATCCTTTGTACTTGCAACTTCTCAAGTTGAGTCAATTCAGACTAATGAGGCTAGTTGATAGGCCAGATCTCAGCAGAGAAGGAGACCACCCCATTCTAGGGACCCTAGGGTTCTGGAAAGAAGCTACGAAATCCTCCTTTGCAGACACTAGATGTACCCCCAGTGCTAACTTAAAGCTCAATCTGTAGTCAGCCTACCTAGGGCTACTGGTATTGGTAGAGGAGTAGAGATACCCATATCTAATTTTTGTGGTAGGAGACATCCAGGAGAGTGTTGAAGGCATATAGAAACTTGCCTCAGATGTTGGTCGAGAGACCATATGGTGAGAGATTGTTCGAGAGCTCAAACATCTATTTTAAGACCTTAGGCAGCTAGGTCTGGGGCCACAGCACAGAGAGATAGAGGTAGAGGAACATCCTTAGGGTTATTTACTGGTAGAAAAGCTGGATAGGGTCATAGTGGATCCGAGAGTCGACCTGTAGTCCTTAATTATGTTGTGAGGCCAGGGAGGAACCGAATGCACCAGATGTCATTATTGGTAAATTTTCTCTTTTTGGTACTTCTGTTTATGCTTTGGTAGACCTTGGATTGATGCACTCTTATATTAGCATAGAGATTGCATAGGGGAAAAATTTAGTTATTGCACAGCTTGAACATGATATTCAGGTTAGTAATCCTTTAGGGCACAGTGTGGTAGTTAATACAGTATATCAAGACTACCCTATCAGTATTCAATAGTGTACTTTTTTTACCAATATGATAGTTCTTCCTTTTAGAGAATTTAACATCATTATGGGCATGCATTGGCTTTATACTCATTGAGATATAGTAGACTATCGGTTAAAGCAGATCACTTTGATAACCCAGGATGGAATAAAAATAACAGTAGATGGGGAACGATCATATTTCTTAACAAATGTAATGTCAGCTACTGCAACACACTAGTTAATAAGAAAAGGGTGTGTGATATATTTAGCTTATGTGATTGAAACTGGGAAAGAGGGATCGCATATCAGCGACATTCCTATAGTTTGTGACTTTCCATATATTTTTTCGGATGAATTGCCTGGTTTGCCACCTGATAGAGAGGTAGAATTTTCTATTGAGGTGATGCTTGGTATTGCACTTATCTATATAGTTCCATACAAAATAGCACCTACTGAGTTAAAAGAACTTAAGGTTAAGTTACAGGAGCTATTAAAGAAAGGATTTATTAGGTCTAGTGTCTTGCCTTAGGGTGCACCAGTTGTAAGGCCCTAATCCTAGCTCTAGTCGGATTATGGATAATTAATGAGGATTATGGCTAAATTATAATTAAAGGAAAGAATACAATTATATTAAGTTAGAAGTTTTGGGGCTAATTTGTAAGAAAGTGTAATATTGGGGGGCTAAATTGTACATGAGGGAAGTGTGGGAATTTTCTTAGGGAGATATTTACCCCACTCACTTATTTAGGGGTTCCTGGAGATAGTGGAGATTAGACAAGTTAAGGAGATCTCTCTCTCTTCTCTCTCTGGTTATAGGTTGAAAAAGAGGAAACTTAGGGTTTTGGTGTTTAGCATCATGAAAGAGAAGAAAAGAACCATGACTAATAGAGCTGGATCTAAAGGATTGAAGGAGTTAAAGCTTCAATATCAGAGACAAGCAAGGATAAGGGCAAAGGGATCTTGAAGGAGTGAGGAAGTCATGGTGTTCAGGTATGGGAGTACTGTTGGTTTTGTTCTTCATAGATGGATCTATAGAAATTAGGGTTATGTTATATGGATTCTTTAATCAAGAGTTTTAAGATGAGTAATGAAAGATTGTTTGATTTAAGATGAGTTTTGAAAGATTGTTTGGGTTATGGAATTGTTTCTATTTACTTTGAGCTGAGATTAGATCTATTTCCTTGTGATGTTCGGCCAAGAAGTATTTGCCACTATCGACTCGTGAATTCCTTCACGAGTCGTGCACCTTCTGCCCCTATGTCACTCATGAATCCCTTCACGACTTGTGAATGTTCTGGTTCTTTCTTGGCTACCGACTCGTAAATTACTTCATGAGTCGTGCATTCTTATCTGAGTCATAAGCCTGGTTGTGACTAATGAACCTCATCCCTCTACTTCACTCGTGAATCCCTTCATGAGTTAAAGATTTCTTCATGACTTGTGCTCCTTCTTCATATTTGTACCCAAATTGTCTTGTAATACAAATAACCACATAAATTAAATGAAACACATAAAATATAAATAATGTTACATACTTAGCTACCTAAATGAAGGATAATACACACTAAATAATAGACCATTTCACATGGTATCAGTATTTCATTGCTCTTCACTTCCCTGTTTTGCACATTTATTTGAATCATCTAACAAAATACTTCCACATTAATATTGATTAAGCCAACACTCTTTATAAAGATAATTAACCCTCTAATGCAACCTAATTGGCATACTTAATAAGTATTTTGCTACAGGTAATATGTGATTTTTTTATGCTATGCTTTTATTGTCAATCCGTAACGATTAAGATAAAGTGATCACGGTAAGTTTGTCAAGTAGTGTTACTTATAACTTGCTTTGATATATGACTGTAATGATAGTAATGGCATGATTGCATTAAATTTCTATGAATATATGTATGTTTATGGAAAGTATGATGAGCACAAAACTAAGTAGAGCAAGAGGGGATGCGGTAGGTACTCTATCAAAGTAAATGGTTTTGCCTAATATCACATACTAATATTTTGGTGCAACGACATGAAAATACTATGATATAGTCTATTGGCAATTAGAGGGTAGTTGCAAGGTTGCATGTCTAAGTTAAGAAATGGGATATTATACGTTACACTTAATTATGAAACTATATGAGTTGGTTATACTCCAACTCAAAGTAATGATTAGCCTTAATGTAAGGGGAAAACTACTTACCTGTCCGTTCATATCCTGTGACATTATATGAAAACTAAGTCTACAAGTAGTGTGCTAATTAGTAAGATGAAAAACTCTTACATAACTTATCTAGGTATAATATGTTATACGATGAAAAAAGTACTAGTAAGATGATTAAAGCATATATGATTGGAGTTAGGGTAGATAACATGTTGTCCATAATCTAATAGACAATAAAAGTGATCTAAAGGGATTAAAGATGAACAAATTATACCCTTAAGATAAAAATAACCCACTCATACTATTATATGGATCATGAATGCATTAGTTGTTGGAATTTATTGGTTACATGCATCTCATACATAAGCGAAATTTAAAATTTTTAACCAATGTTACTGATCTTTCCATGAATGTACAATATTCATATTGATAAGAATAAGAAAAATCACCTTTGATTTTTGTTAAACAGTTGATTTTACTTCGCATCGGGTTGTCGCAAACCATAGTGTCCAAAATCGAACACCTCCAATGAGTAATCCATACTAGAGAATGATAAATTGAACAAAATAATTGGTGTAGAACAAGGAGTGGCCGAAATTCCCAAGAGCTAGCAAGGGAAGTGACGCAAAAAGGAGAGAGAATTAGAAGAATAAGAAGTCTTTCTTAAGTTTTTTTCAACTTCACCCTAATTCCTCATTAGTTGGACTTTTATAGTTAGGTTAAAATTCCAACTTCTAAATGAGATTGGGCTCTTTAAAATTGGTGGAGAATTATTAATTGGGCCTCTAGAATTAATTATAATCATTTGGGCTTAATTAAATCCAATCTAAACCTTTTCATAAAAGACTATGCACAAAACCCACAAACTAGGCCCTTTGTGCAACTAATTGGATTTAACTACCCAAATGGATTCCAAATCCAATCAAATTAAATATGTAGATTTCATAACACTTATTTAACATATATAAATTAATTTGGTCCAAGAAATAGGCCATTAAGGCCTTCTGTCTGGGAGTTGGCGTGTGGCCCTCTACAGAAGGGCTTCTGCACCAACTTCATTCTTCTGGCCCTTTTATAATTCCTCCAATGGACCTATTAATTATTATATCAGTCCTATAACACTTATAGTAGTCCTATAAAATTTATATTCCAATACTAATTAATCATGAAATACATTATTTCAATTAGGTCCAATTTTACAGAACATTTCTCAAAAGTTTCGCGAACAATTTTACTTGATCATAATTAATTAAACTCTTTAATTAATTATTATCTTATTCACTTATCTACCCTTATAATAATATCAAATATTATTATCCTTTCCATTTTACCATTTTATTCTTTTCTCTATATGTGTGTGACCTATTGGGTTCCTGTTCATGTTGGCAGTATAATATGTAATTGTGAATTCTATTCAAAACTCACATGATTTAAACTCCTTTAAATCATTTTATCAATCCCTATTGATATTATTGATACATCATTATACAAGTCATGATTGGCCTCTAGCTAGGCATCATGACTACCCAAATATCAGAAAAGTCAAGTGGTTTGACTATACCCTTCCATAGAAACAATTACCGTGCAATCACTCCTTTCACCACTCTTATCTTAATTAGATTATGAGTATGGATTTCTGTCAACTCATATAAATCTAATTATGTATGTTTTATTAATTTAACCATTGTTCCCAAAATGCCCTCCATAGATCTCTATCCATCTTGGCATATTACTCTGGCCAGAGATTCTCTAAACAAGGCAATTATAGAATCATGCGAGATAACTTCCCTTATTAAATCTAGGATGGTGAATCCTTTTTCAATCACTCAAATATCTTCAAGTAGGTCATGATATACCCAATCTCCTAACTATGTTCACTCTCAGTTTGAAGTAATCAGTTATGGAGTCAAAGTATACCACTTGGTACTTAAGATAACTTTGGTGATCTCAAGTCTAAGGATACTTGCACAACCACTATGAAGAGATTCCTCACTGACATATATTTAATATCCATGTGAGGATTCTCTTTGCAGGTCTCCAATGAACTTGTTCTTCTAACAAGCATCCACATATTAGCTTTGATTATCTTCCATAATCACAGTTATGAGAACCACTGCTTGAACCATTCAAGGAGCATAACATATGCTAGTCTGTCCGAATTAACAATATCCTATCTTATTAATTCTATGGCTAGGGATATTTAGATATTAACACATTTGCATGCAATAGTCATCTCACATCATAAACACCTTCATGATTGCCTTTGCACCGTGTTTATAATATCTAGGACTTCATTTATTAATTTAAGATTTACAAACTCATGTATTTAAACATAGCATTAATAAATGAATGATGCCTTTTATTAAGAATATAAATTTCATACATACCAAAAACATCCCTATTACATGGGCTCTAGGGCATACTCTCTAACAATCTCCCACTTGCACTAGAGCCAATCACTCATATGTCTCAGACCCATGCTATTTATATGGTGATCATGCTTAATCTGGGAAAGTGCTTTAGTGAGGGGATCCACCACATTGTCATCTGTGGGAACCCTTTCTATTTTCACATCATTTCTAGCTACTATTTCCCTTATGAGATGGTAGCATCTGAGAACATGCTTGGATCGTTGATGAGACCGTGGTTCCTTTGCTTGCGCAATGGCTCCATTGTTGTCACAATATAAAGGAATCGGATCAACAATGATGGGCACCACTCCTAGTTCAGTTATGAACTTTTTGATCCAAACCACTTCTTTGGCTGCTTTCGAAGCAGCAATGTACTCAGCTTCCATTGCGAAATCAGTAGTTGTTTCCTTTTTGGAACTCTTCTAACTAACTGCTCCTTCTTCCATTATGAACACATAACTAGACTGTGATTTACAGTCATCTTTGTCAGATTGGAAGCTGGCATCTATATACCCATTTACTTCCAAACTGCCCTCTCCATATACCAAAAATATATCCTTAGTCCTTTTCAAGTACTTAAGGATATTTTTGACAGCTGTCCAGTGTTCCTCTCCAAAATTAGATTGGAATCTACTTGTGACACTCAAAGCAAATGCTACATCTGGACGTGTATATAACATAGCATACATGATAGAACCAATTGCAGATGCATATGGTATTCTATTCATGCTCTCTCTATCCTCTAGTGTCTGCGAACACATAGACTTAGAAAGGTGTTTTCCATGCAGCATGGGTATAAACCCTTTCTTAGAGAGATCCATATTGAACTTCTTCAATACTTTATCTATATATGTACTATGAGAAAGACCTAGCAACCTATTGGATTTATCTCTATAAATCTTTATTCCTAGAATATATGATGCTTCTCCAAGGTCTTTCATGGAGAAATGCTTGGATAACCATATTTTAACAAATTGGAGAAGAGAAATGTCATTTTCCATGATCAATATGTCATCCACATACAGAACTAGGAAGACAATTGCACTCCCACTGACCCTTTTATGTACACAAGGTTCATCTTCATTCTGTGAGAAACCAAACTCTTTGATTGTCTCATTGAATCGTATGTTCCAACTCCTAGACACTTGCTTCAATCCATAAATGGATCTTTGAAGCTTGCATACCTTTTTGCCATTTCCAGATGTGAACCCTTCTGGTTGTGTCATATACACATCCTCAGTCAGATTTCCATTTAGGAAAGCTGTCTTCACATCCATTTACCAAATCTCATAATCATAATGAGCTGCAATGGCTAAAAGTATTCTTATAGACTTAAGCATCGCTACAGGAGAAAAAGTTTCGTCATAGTTAATACCTTCTTTTTGATGATAACCTTTTGCTACTAAGCGAGCTTTATAGGTAACTATATTACCTTCCATGTCGGTCTTCTTTTTGAAGACCCTTTTGCACCCTATGGGTTTTATCCCTTCAGGCGGTTGAGTTAAAGTCCATACTTTATGCTCATACATGGAGTCCATTTTAGACTGCATAGCCTTAAGCCATAAATCACGTTATGAACTTTTCAAAACTTCTTGATAGCTAGTAGGCTCATTGTCCTCTACTACAGTTATGCCTCTATCCGAATCAATGTGAAATCCATATCTCACAGGGATAGAACGCATCCTAGTAGATCTTCTAGGATTTTGTGTATAATCAGGTTCAACTGCAATCTCATCATTATGAAATTCAGTTTTGAGTTTAATCGGTTGATCTACTTCTATTTGTGGGTCTTGAACTTCACCAAGTTCAATTTTACTCCCACTATCCTCTAGTAGGAGAAATTCTCTTTCTAAGAAGACAACATGCCTTGAAACAAACACCTTTTGTTCTAAGGGATGATAGAAATAATATCCAAACGTTTCTTTTGGATATCCCACAAATAAACATTTGTCAGACTTAACATCCAGTTTGTCTGATATTGTCCTCTTCACATAAGCAGGATAACCCCATACTTTCATATAAGAAAGCGTGGGTTTCTTGTTATTCCACATCTCATATGGAGTAACATCAACCTATTTACTAGAAACTCTGTTTAACACATAAACAACAGTTTCTAGTGCATATCCCCAAAAGGACTTAGGCAAGTCTGCTTGGCTCATCATTGATCGAACCATATCTAATAGTGTTCGATTTCTCCATTCAGATACACCATTGTGTTGTGGTGTATATGGTGGAGTCCATTGAGATAAAATCCCATTATCTCTATGATAATCCTGAAACTCTTGGCTTAAGTATTCTCCACCTCGATCTGATCTAAGTGTTTTAATACTTTTAACAAGTTGTTTCTCTACTTCATTTCTAAATTCTTTGAACTTTTCAAATGCTTCAGATTTATATTTCATTAGATAGATGTATCCAAACCTGGAATAATCATCTATGAAAGTAATGAAGTAGGAGTAACCTCCTCTAGCATGTGTAGTCATCGGACCACATACATCTGAATGTATTAAGTCCAAAACCATCTTAGCTCGTCCTTTTTACCAATAAAGGGAGCTTCTGTCATTTTTCCCAATAAACAAGATTCGCATGTATCAAATGATTCATAATCAAATGATCCCAAATCACCAGACTTGTGTAATTTGGACATGCGTTTCTTATTTATATGGCCTAAACGACAATGCCATAAATATGAAGTATTTAGATTATCATATTTCATTCTCTTGGTATACATTTTATGCACTTCTTTAATTAAATCAAGAACAAATATACCATTCTCAATGATAGATTTTACATAAAACATATTGTTCTTGAAAATGTAACAACACTTGTCTTTTAAAGAAATATCATAATCGTTCAATAAATAATTGAAAGAAATAATACTTTTGGATAAAGCTGGAACATAATAACAATTATTTAATTCCAGTACTAATCCACTTGGAAGAGGCAAATGATAAGTCCCCACAACTGTTGTAGAGATATTTTGTCCAGTAGCTGACTGCAAACATATCTCTACCTTTTCAACTCTTTTAAAGCTTCTAAGCCCCTGTAGATCATTACATAAGTGAGATCCACATCCGGTATCTAATACCCATAATTATCTTGAAGCAATAGAATAAGTATTAATTTCAATCATATGAATACCTGAAGTAGAAGCATCAGCTTGCTTCTTCTCCTTAAGAGAATCTAGATAGGCCTTGCAGTTACGCTACCAATGACCATTCTTTCCACAATGAAAGCAAGTTCCTTTGGGATTCTCTTTCTTAGCAACCTTCTTCTTGGAGATCCCACCATTTTTTGGCTGTGCCTTGATTGTCTTCTTCTGCTTCTGCTTCTTGCCTTTAGCAGAAGTGACAACCATGATACTTTTTGGATCCTTCTTAAATGATCGATCAACTGTCTTAAGCATATTGATTAACTCAGGAATGGATACTTGGATCTTGTTCATGTTGAAGTTAAGCACGAAAGGTGCATAACTTGGAGCCAACGAGTACAAGATTAAATCTATGTATAGATCATTATCTATAACATAGCCAAGTTTACTCAAATGCTCAATATACCCATACATCTTCAATGCATGAGTAGCAGCTGAAGTGCCTTCCACCATTTTGCAGCTAAATAGAGCTCGAGCAATCTCATATTGTTCAGTTCTAGCCTGAGAAGAATAAAGCTCCTCTAGATGCAAAACGATGGTTCTAGCATCCATCATCTCATGTTGCTTCTAAAGCTCCGAGGACATAGCACCCAGCATCAGACATGCTGCTGCTTCACTATCCTCCATGTATTTTCGATAAATGCCTTTGATCTCATCAATTGCATCATCTAATGGAAGTGGTGGTGGATCTTTTCAGCTCTGAGAAAAATTCTCACTTGCTTGATCCAGTCAGAATAGTTGCTGCCAACCAGCTTGTTATCCAAGATTGATCGTATATTAATGTTTGATGTGCTCATGATGATGACCTAGATGTGAAATAGAAAAGATATGAGAGTATGTTCATATATATATGTATGCATTAATAAGGTCTTTAATTAATCCATTTACTCCCACTATTTTATTGTAAATTAATAGACCTCACTATATAATCCGAGAAAACTTGATGGTTTTCCTAGTGGGCCAATATCCAATCCTTGATATGTAATTTGACATTGACTGTGGTCAACAAGCCAAACTCCATACCCTTGAAAGGTAGGTATCTCTATACCAATTGTGTCTCTACAAAACTATTGGATCATTAGGTTATCAACTCTTGATGCATGCATATCGTATATGCATTCCCTAATCTTGCCTCTAGAACCATTAGCCTTAACTGTGGTCAACAAGCTAATGGGCTAGCTAAGATGACCCATTTAATTAGATTTGAACATATTCGATATAATGTGAGCTTGACTGTGGTTAACAACCAACACTATAAAGAACTCTGGTTCTCCTCAAATTAATGGAAGGCTTATATACCTTAGTATTTGTTTGAGGGTTTTAATTAATTAAGTCTCATCATACATGGTTGGCATACATTGGTATGCATCCTATATCTATCACATAAATATAAGCATACAAATATGGTATAGTTATGGACTTCATTACATTGATTTCCCCTAGCCAAGAGGGAAATCAAAAGGTCACACCTAGGTAGTATGCATGATTCAAACAAGAAAAATAATTACATTATCTTCAAGCTTGTTGGATCTCCATTCGACCCATCTTGCTCCTTGATAGTGGTCTCCATCTCTATTTCTAATTCTAATCTAAGTAATCTAATTATATCTTACAACTTGAAAAGAAATACAAACCAAAAACAAGTGGCCGGGACATGAAAGTCCTCATTGGGCCAAAACATGCATTATGCTCAATCACATTGGGCCTTGTCCATAACTATCCATCATGCCAATCATACACCCTTATATGCATTTCTAATGCAGAAAGAAATGGATTACTAACTTTGTTTCAACTCTTAAAACAAACTTTTGAGTTATTTAATGATGTGATCAAATTAGAAAACTTTTTCATTTTGGAAACTTTAATTTTAGGAAACCCTTTTGTATGCATGTGTTCTTGCCTTAATAATCAATCCAATTGATTATTAATTAATTATTAATTGATTATTTAATTAATTAATCATATTAAATAATTAAAAGAATCAATTTTGGGCTTAGGATTAAGGGTAGGCCGAAACCCACCAAATGAAACCCTAATTGTGTTCACACACAAACTAGTTTTGTGTCTATTGGACCATTTGGGCCTTTTGGAATGAGGCAAGCCCACTCTAGCCCTTAAAACCCATTAATAAACTTAATTATTGTTTATAATATTTAATTTAAATCAGCTCCTTGGGCCCACCAAGTCATTCACTTATTTAAATCAAGTCCGTAAACATAATTAAGCCCATTAAGTGTTTTTAATGAATTAAAATTAATCAAATTAATTTAAGGACCATTTTAATTAATCCAATTAATTAAAAAAACTTTAATATATTAGATATATCAGATTTAGAAGATTAAAAATCATTCTAAATAAGAACACACCAAGAACATATCAAGAACACACGAAGAACACCAATTTATCGAACTTTTCGACTAAACTAGTTTTCATGCAAAACATGTTCGATTTTAATTTCGTTCGATCATATGGCTTAATATCACATATTAGACACATAAAATATCATCTAAATGATGTTATAATGGATCTATAAAAAATAAAATTAGAATAGCCCCTAAAACTACAAGGTTTTCACGCAAAACCCTAGCTCCAATTCTTCAAAAGAATCGTTTTTGTTTCTGTTATGTTTATTTGATCACACATATATTCAGAAATCAATATTTCTCATTCATGAACAATTAAATCTGATATTTTAAAGTTCATGTAATAAATAACTCATAAAGAATAAAACTTATTTCGCAGAAAAATATAGAATTGTATATTCATGACAAAATCGTGTCTCTGATACCATGTTGGAATTTATTGGTTACATGCATCTCATACATAAGCGAAATTTAAAAATTTTAACCAATGTTACTAATCTTTCCATGAATGTAAAATATTCATATTGATGAGAATAAGAAAAATCACCTTTGATTTTTGTTGAACAGTTGATTTTACTTCGTACCGGGTTGTCGCAAACCACAGTGTCCAAAATCGAACACCTCCAATGAGTAATCCACACTAGATAATGATAAATTGAACCAACTAATTGGTGTAGAACAAGGATTGGCCGAAATTCCCAAGAGCTAGCAAGGGAAGTGGCTCAAAAAGGAGAGAGAATTAGAAGAATAAAAAGTCTTTCTTAAGTGTTTTTCAACTTCACCTTAATTCCTCATTAGTTGGACTTTTATAGTTAGGTTAAAATTCTAACTTCTAAATGATAATGGGCTCTTTAAAATTGGTGGATAATTATTAATTGGGCCTCTGGAATTAATTATAATCATTTGGGCTTTATTAAATCCAATCTAAATCTTTTCATAAAAGACTATGCACAAAACCCACAAACTAGGCCCTTTATGCAACTAATTGGATTTAACTACCCAAATGGATTCGAAATCCAATAAAATTAAATATGTAGGTTCCATAACACTTATTTAACATATATAAATTAATTTGGACCAAGAAATAGGCCATTAAGGCCTTCTGTCTGGGAGTTGGCGTGTGGCCCTCTACAGAAGGGCTTTTGCACCAACTTCATTCTTCTGGCCCTTTTATAATTCCTCCAATGGATCTATTAATTATTATATCAGTCCTATAACACTTATAGTAGTCCTATAACATTTATAGTCCAATAATAATTAATCATGAAATACATTATTTCAATTAGGTCCAATTTTACAGAACATTTCTCAAAAGTTCAGCGAATAATTTTACTTGATCATAATTAATTAAACTCTTTAATTAATTATTATCTTATTCACTTCAATACCCTCATAATAATATCAAATATTATTATCCTTGTCATTTTACCATTTTATCCTTTTCTTTATATGTGTGTGACCTATTGGGTTCCTATCCATATTGGCAGTATAATATGTAATTGTGAATTCTATTCAAAACTCACATGATTTAAACTCCTTTAAATCATTTTATCAATCCCTATTGATATTCTTGATACATCATTATACAAGTCATGATTGGCCTCTAGCTAGGCATCATGACTACCCAAATGTCAGGAAAGTCAAGTGGTTTGACTATACCCTTCCATAGAAACTGTTACCGTGCAATCACTCCTTTCACCACTCTTATCTCAATTAGATTCTGAGTATGGATTTCTGTCAACTCATATAAATCTAATTATGTATGTTCTATTAATTTAACCATTGTTTCTAAAATTCCCTCCATGGATCTCTATCCATCTTGGCATATTACTTTGGCCAGAGATTCTCTAAACAAGGCAATTATAAAATCATGCGAGATAACTTCCCTTATTAAATCTGGGATGGTGAATCCTTTGTCAATCACTCAACTATCTTCAAGTAGGTCATGATATACCCAATCTCCTAACTATGTTCACTCCCAATTGGAAGTAATCAGTTATGGAGTCAAAGTATACCACTTGGTACTTAAGATAACTTTGGTGATCTCAAGTCTAAGGATACTTGTACAACCGCTATGAAGAGATTCCTCACTGACATAGATTTAAAATCCATGTGAGGATTCTCTTTGCATGTCTCTAATGAACTTGTTCTTCTAATAAGCATCCACATATTAGCTTTGATTATCTTTCATAATCACAGTTATGAGAACTACTGCTTGAACCATTCAAGAAGCATAACATGTGCTAGTTTGTCTGAATTAACAATGTCCTATCTTATTAATTATATGACTAGGGATATTTAGATATTAACACATTTGCATGCAATAGTCATCTCATATCATGAACACCTTCATGATTGCCTTTGCACTGTGTTTATATTATCTAGGACTTCATTTATTAATTTAAGATTTACAAACTCATATATTTAAACATAGCATTAATAAATGAATGATGCCTTTTATTAAGAATATAAATTTCATACATATGAAAAACATCCCTATTACATGGGCTCTAGGACATACTCTCTAACATTAGTATTGTTTATAGTAATTATGTATCGATGTGAACTATAATGAAGTGTGAAAGCTACTTATGGAAAACGACAACAAGGTACGTCATTGAGTATTATCAATGAGTTATGTAAGTTAATGTTTTATAATTGATTGAACCATGCTATGATGAGTAGTTTGACTCATTATTGAACAAATATGAGTATCCAAAAAGCAAGTATTGCTAGGATTCAAGTTGGCTTTATATGAACACACACACACATATATATGGACGTGTATATAATCTTATAAAGACTTTTAATTGCAAGAACTACACTTTCTTAATTACCTCATTAACTTCATGCATAACATTAAGTATGATGAGATTGATCAATGAAAGTAATACCTTATTGTGTTTGCATTATCATGTAAACTACTATGATATGTATGAATGATGGTGATGCAACTATGTGATTACATGACTTGCATCTATGTGTAATGGAGCCTAAAGCTCAACATTAATGTATTATAAGAATGGTATGCATTCTTTTATGAAATGTGGCTTTAAGACAAATGATGTACTAAGTAAATAATAATATGTTAAATCAAAGATGTGTTTTAAAGTGGTTAAGCCTGCGGGTCTTAGTTCAGTCATGGATTGATAGGCATGCCTAGAGGGATACAGTTGCAGCTGCCATAGTTGACATTTGGGTCTTGTTCCTTATTGAAACCATCGCTCGGCCCCGTTTGGATCTATTGTTTGTTCCTTGCCGGAACCATTGCTTTGCCCCATTTGGGTCTATTGTTTGATATCTTCAGATATCCATTGTTTGATACCTTTAGGTATCTATTGCCCCCGTTATCCGCCCTTTTGAACTAGTACTTAGGCAGGCTACTAAAGATGATAAAAACGTGCATAAAATAAAGTAATACATGCATTGATTATTTCACTTCTGAAACGTACACATGATGAATGGATTCTTATATTGTTTATTTTGAAGCCCCTTTTTACTATAAACTGCTTTTATGAAATAAAATGCTATGTTTAAAATGGCATGATTTTGATATATCTATCGCATCATCCATGAGGAAGGTTTTCGTGTAAGTTCCAGTGCGAGTTGATTCCGCCGGTGGGCTCCTTAGAGAATATATGGACCCCAAAGTGTATAATATTCTACTAGTAGTTATATGGGCTGTAAAATTGACACTAAGTTTCATGTACTTTGAATATATGAAATTCATGCATGAGATATGAAGACTTTGTATGGTAATCATGATATGTAATGCTTGTTCTTTGTAATCGCATACAACTCCATTAGTCTGGTTATATATATATATATATATATATATATATATATATATATATATATATATATATATATATATATATATATATATATATATATATATATATATATATATATATATGAATATTTACACACATATATGCATAATGATAACATTGCTCTAACTAAGTGCAATGCATGACATAAAATGATGATGTAAGAGAATTAAGTTTCCATGCTAAGACAGCATTAATGAATACATATGCATGAATCAGGAATGAGAATTGTGTAAATATATGAAGAAATCATGCTTAGCAGTATCACTTATAGATGTTACATGACATAAGACTCCTTTAAGCATGCCATAACGATGAAATGAAGTAGGTCAAAGTTTTGTATTGTCAATAATCTTGATGTTAGGGTTCTAAAATGAAAGGTTTATGAGATGCATGAATTATACTTGTTTAACATGAAAAGAAAGTTTTGATGATGATAGTGAATTAACAAGTCTAAGCAATAACAAGCTAAATCAAGTAAATACTCTAGATTATTATAAATAGGGTATTCATTGTTAAGGATAAGGACTTCCCCTAATGTCTAATGTGAAATGATCAATATGGTAGACTCTTATGTTTTCCTAAGTTATGGTGAAAGTCATATGTGATAAGAAGAATTATTGAAAGAGGTTTCCTATGGAATTTTGTTTCCCACTAAGCCTTATAGCTTAGCACGGTCTTGTTTATTCATTTAGGTTTCAAGATAAGCTCCAAAGGATCGATAGATATAATGGCTAGACAACCATTGAAGAGAAGATTTGGTAGATTGCAGTTGCCCTTGAGGATTTCATTATGTATTGTTGGCCAATTATGTTAGGCCTTCTTATTTATAAGTTTGATTTAATTTATTGTGTCACATAATTATGGCATGTATTATTATTATTTTTGCTGATCTTTACTAGGTTTATGATGATGATTGATGATTTACCCATGGTTATGGATTAGGGTGTTACACTAGTACTGTTTGTAAAGAAAAATGATGGATCTCTGTAGTTATGCATTAATTATAGGTAGTTGAATAAGGTTACTATCAATAATAAATATCCATTGCCTCATATTGATGACTTGTTTGACCAGCTGAAAGGTGTAGGGATGTTCTCTAAGATTAATTTGTTGTTGGAATATTACCGGTTGGGAGTTAAGAATGTTGATGTGTAGAGGATAGCTTTTCATACCAAATATAGACACTATGAGTTTCTAATGATGTTATTTGGATTGACAAATGCACCAACAGCTTTTATGGATCTGATGAACTAAATTTTTCACCATACCTGGACCAATTTATGGTAGTCTTCCTAGATGATATTCTGGCATGTCCTAAAACTCCTGAAGAACATGAAAGACATCTCATGATAGTACTTTAGATTCTGAGGCACAGGTAACTGTATGCAAAGCTTAGTAAGTATGAGAGTTGGCTTCAGGAAGTTGCTTTTTTGGAATATATAGTGTCTGCATAGGAAATATCAATGGATCTTAAGAAATTACAAGCGATATTAGAGTGGAAGACCCTAGAAATGTGATAGAAGTTAGAAGCTTTTTGGGTTTGGATGGTTATTATAGAAGGTTTGTAAAGGGGTTTACTACCATTGCTACTCCTCTGAACTGATCACTTCAGAAAAATACTAGATTTGTATGGTCAGAGAAGTGTCAAAAGAGTTTTGAGCAGTTAAAGAAGATGTTGATAAAAGCACCTATTTTGACCCAACTAGTGTTAGGAAAAGATTTTATGATTTACAGCGATGCTTTTAGAAATGACCTAGGCTGTGTTCTGATGCAGGAAGGTAAAGTGGTTGCTTATGCTTCTAGGCATTTGATGGTACATGAGAGAAATTATCCCACTCATAATTTGGAATTAGCAGCAATTGTATTTGCATTAAAAATTTAGAGGCATTATCTATATGGTGAGACATGTTTTATCTTCACCGACCATAAGAGTTTAAAATAATTACCGACATAGAAGGAACTTAATTTGAGGTAGAGATATTAGATGGAATTGATTAAAGACTATAACTATTACATTGACTACCATCCGGGTAAAGCCAATGTGGTAGCTGATGTGCTCAGTATGAAACATATGGCAAGTAATAAGTTAATTAAATATTATGTATATTTACCTTCCATATAGTATAAATGGTAGTCGAGTGATGCTATGTAACAACTTTAAAAGCCATGAATGTGAAATTATCCTTAACGGCAGATGGAGCACTTTTGGCTGAATTACAACTCAAGCCAGAGTTGTTACAACAAGTAAAAGCCACCCAGCTACACGATGAGAGGTTGGCTAAGGCTATGATTGATATCAGTGAGAGTAGGGATATTGAGTTCACTTTAGTACCAGATGATAGCTTAAACTTCAGGGGAAGGCTGTGTGTAGCCGCTGATAAAGAGTTAAAGAAAAAGATTTTGACAAAAGCATATAGTAGCAGTTATGCAATGCATCCAGGTAGTACTAAAATATGCCAAGATTTGAAGACTCATTACTAATAGCCTGGGATGAAGAGGGAGATTATAGAGTTTGTGTCCAAATGTTTGACTTGTTAGCAAGTTAAGGCTGAGCATCAGGTTCCTTTTGGATTACTGCAGCCTATTTCTATATTGAAATGGAAATGGGATAGGATTGCCATGGATTTTATATCAGGTTTACCACTCATCAGACATCAGCATGATACTGTTTGGGTGATAGTTGACAGACTAACTAAATCTACCCATTTTCTGCCTGTAAGATCAAACTTTTCTCTAGTGAGGTTAGCTGAGATTTATATTAATGAAATATTATGATTGCATGGTATTCCTATCTATATAAATGAAGATCGAGATCTTTAATTTACTGCTAGATTCTAAGGGAGACTGTAAGAGTCATTGGGTACAATATTACATTTTAGTACGGTTTTCCACCCACAGACGAATGGATAATTCGAAAGACTTATAGAAGTGCTTGAGGATATGTTGAGATGTTGTATTCTAGATTTTGATGGCAATTGGGAAAAATATCCCCCTTTAGCTGAGTTTGTATACAACAACAACTGCCAAGCCAGTATCAAAATGGTGCCATATGAAGCACTGTAAGGGAGAAGATGTAGGACTCCATTATGTTGGACCGAGCAGAGTTAGAATAAGTTGGTTGAACCTGATCTAATTAAAAAAAACTAAAGATAAGGTCCGATTGATTAGAGATAATTTGAAGGCAGCAACCAATAGATAGAATTCCTATGCTAACTTGAAGAGGAAAGATATTGAATATCAAGTGGATGAGAAGGTATTCCTAAAAGTATCCCTTTGGATGAAGATTGTAAGATTTGGTAGGAAAGAAAAGTTGAGTGCTAAGTTTATAAGCCCTTATGAGATATTGGAGAGAGTAGGACCAATGGCTTATAGATTGAATTTTCTAGCAGAACTGCAGAAAATTCATGATGTGTTTAAGTATCTATGCTCCGAAGATATCGATCAAATCCATTGCACATGATCACAACACGGGACATTCAGCTAAAGATAAATTTATCATATGATGAGGAACCGATGAGGATTCTGGATAGAAAAGTAAAACAGTTGAGTAATAAGAAAAGTAAAGTACTCTGGACTCGCCATAACTTCGAGGAAGCGATTTGGGAGCCAGAGGAGACTATGCAACAGTAGTATCCACAACTGTTTTCACCAGGTAAATTTTGAGGATGAATTTTTTTTTAGTAGGGGAGAAATGTAACATTCTAGGAATCATCAATCTCATGAATAGTACTTTCTGAGATGAATAGTGCCACTCGGGGCCCACCAAGCCAATAAATTTTTTTATTCACCATTGAAAATTACTATTTATAACTAGTTTGATGGTATAATTTGAATTGAAATTGAGGTCAAATAGGCCTCCAAAAGTAAAAAATAAAATAAATAACGAGATCGATATAATTGATTGAAAACTTTGACTGGCTTGAAAATATTACATGGACTTCATAAAATTATTTTGATTATACCAAGTCACTAAAAATTAAGTATATGAATTTTTGAAATGGTAAAATGAAAATTTTGAAGACTTTGAAAATTCAGCTTTCGAATTGGTGAAATATGAATTCGAACCAAGTTTGATATCGAAACGATCTCGGATTGACCTAAAATTTTAAACATGGCCTAATTAGTATTTTTTAGGAATTTTTGATATATTTTTATCAAAAATTGACAACTAAAAGTGTATTAGTCAATCATATTGTAACAAATGACATTGGACCTACTTAGGGCTTAATTACTTTTGTCCTAAAGTAGGTAAGGCACATTTATGAGAAAAAAGGAGACTTTATCTCCTAGTTTGGCCAGCCATCTCTTCTCATTTTTTGCCTTGGCTTTCTCTTCTTCATCTTCTTCCATTTTTGCTTAATTCCCAAGGCTTAATCCTTAGATTTTGTCCCTAATTTCATCATAATTTACAATAAATTGCTTCCTTTCATCTTTGGTTGCCTATAATGGTGAAAGAAGCTGTAAATAACCCATTTCATCAAGTGGATATTTTGATAAGTTTAGAAAAAATTGAGTTTTACTTGATAATTTGATTAATTAAGTGTTGGTTATGATATTATACGTATTATTTGGACTAAAATTGGTTAAAATCATGGTGAATTTGGGCATGAAAATTTTGCTATTTAGGGAATCAAGGTAAGGGAAATCAAGCAAACAAGGATAAAGGCAAAGTAAAAATTGTTGAGTGATTTGGAGTAAGATTCGGTAAGTGAATAACTCTAAACCTTTTAATTTCACATATATGTTGTGTATATAATTAGAACACTTTGGGTTAATTATAAATTAAATGTGAAATTGAGCTTAGAATTGAGAAATTGGAAGTTGAATTTATTAAATTATGGTATTTAATTAAAATTTAGACATGCCTAATTTAAAGAAAAATTTCAGCCACATTAAAAAAATTAGGGACTAAAAATATAATTTTATGGATTAAATTGAAATAATTGAAAAATATATGGTTATATGTTTATTGTGATTAAATTGAGTAGAAAATAGAATTTAAAAGGAAAATTGACATAATGTAACTGAATAGGGACCTTGAAGAAATTTATATATATTTGAAAAATAAATCGAAATAAGTGCATAATAGGGTACGACTAAGCTATATGACGTGCAAGGAGCATGTATTGGAGAATAAAATAATAAATAAAATAAATAAGCGAAATAATTATATTTGGACTGAATGGTCTTATTTGAAAAAAACTGGTATTTATGAAATGTTGACATTATTTTTGATAATATATATTAATTATTATCATGAATCAATAATGATGCATTGTTATAAATTATGTTGAATTGTAATTATGATTTATCCTTAGTATTAGATGTGAAATTAGGAATTAGGATGTACATAGCTAGTCGTAGGGATATTACTATAATGGTGGTAGCAAGTTATGGCAATTTGCATGGTGGTAACCTTGATATGGTTTCACAACTGCATTGGAATATTTAAGAGAAAGAAAAATAAAAAGAAAAGAGAAAAATATATATGTGTAATTGATACTACTAGAGTACTGGGACCCAAGTCATCCATCGCTCCACTCATCCTATTCAATGATATATTTTCATGGTATACTAAGGGCAAAGGTGTAAAATATTAAAATGTAAGAAAAAGTATAAAAGAACTAAAAAGTATAAAAATACTGTATGGGAAAAAACATAAAAATACTGTAGAGGCAAAAGTATAAAAATACTGAAATATAAGAGAAAAGCATACAAGAACTGATAAACAAATAAATTCGGATAAAAGTGCATTTCTGAAACTTTAGGGACTAAAGTGAAAATTTATCCCTATAGTGTGAAATCAGAATATACAGTGACAAAAATTTGAGAATAAAACTTGAAAATTCATAATTGAGAATGAATTTTTCAAGTAAGGAAAAAAATAGTAATTTTGTCAATAAAAGTGAAATTTAGAATTTAATCAAAAAATTTGTTTAAAAAGTAATTATAATGGAATTAATTGATGAAAAATAAATAATAAAGTGTAAGTATGAATAGCATGAATAAACCGTAGTGAAATTTTAGGGTTTAGGTTTTACGTTCACCACTAAGTATTTTTATACTTAGCATGTGGTTTTGTGTTGCACGCAAGAGACAGAGATTGAGCATTTGTTGGAAAGGGATCAATGAAAGAAGAATCTAGCATTTTGTATTTTCTTTGGTTGGTATGTACATATGAAAGATGCCTAGTAGGACAACATGGCTAGTTTAGTTTTTTGGGATTGTATATAGTTTTGGACTTGTATATATATGTTATACACTGTAAATAAGTTTGATGAGATAAAGCAAAGAGATTGTACTGTATGTATATATGTATGTTTATATATGCCATTATAGAAATTATTGTTGTTCTGTATTGGCTGATCTTATAGAGTTTATATATATTATCGGAGGTTGGTTTGGATGTTTGTGATTATTTGGGAGTGTTTTTTTAACATTTGTAGCAAGGTAGAATTTGGATTTCAACCGTTATATTGTTGAAATTTTTGTAAATTAAATAACAATATATTTAAAATGTGGGACCCATAAATTAATGGTTTATAATTTGGATGTTAAAAAGAGGGATAATTTAATAATTTATAGACCACCGCAGTGTATTGTGACACAGATACTCGGACCAATGTCTTGTTATCAGATGTTACAACAATAGTTAAGCAAAAGAGGAAATTACAACATTTACTTCTTTTTTACATTTCCTTTTTAAAAATATCATATGATTTATTTTTATTTTTTATTTATATATTTTTCATTTTAAAACTACAGTTTTTTATTTTGATATATAAAAAATTCTCAATTGCAATGGATACTTTACATGATTATCCCTCCTAGCTTCTTTGACTGACAGATTCAGACAACAATGTCTTTGATTCCATTTCCTTTACAAATCCTCTAGATCCTTAGTATACCCCCTTTTTCTCATCCAATTCTTATTCAATTTTTGATTCCAGTTCCTCTTCCAATTTGGACTCCGATTTGGATAATGATTCTCTGGAGTCGAGTCAAGTTGCTCCCTTGGGCAATTCGGGTTTCAATTTGAATGTCAAAGCACTAAAATTTGATCTTAATGTTGAGCCACCAGAATTGGATTTGAATGTGGAGCCACAATTTATGGATGATTTTGATTGTTGGGATTTGATAACAGCAACAGTTATGATGAAATTTCGAGCTTCATAGGGAATTTAGCTTTTGGGTTTTCTGTTAATTCTAATTTTCATGAAGGTCGACCCTATAATTAATCATGGAAATTAATTACATGTCTTGTCACTTATTATATTCTTGAATTTGTTGGTGCATATATAGGAATAAATATTGGAACAAATTTTTCCAACACGCCACCATCTTCAAACGTGGTAGCAATCCTTAAAGCCAATTAAGAAACTTGTGCACCTCTATGATGCTGATGCTTACATGTTGAGAGCCCTTACAAATAGTGGGATCAAAGTAATAGTTAGTGCCACGAATGCAGAAGTCTTTAGGATTGGTGAATTTCCATCATTAGTTGCAGCATGGATTAATAAAAATGTTGCCTCCTACTTATCTTCAACCAACATTACAATAATTACAGTTGGCAATGAAGTTCTTACCTTAATCCCTAATGTTGCTACTGTTGTAGTTCCTGCCATGAATTACCTTCATAAAGCTCTAGTTGCTTCGAATTTAACTTTTTAGGTCAGAGTTTCAACTCCCCAATCCATGGATGTCATACCTAGGCCTTTCCTTCTGTCAACTGAAACATGTAATTCTACGTGGAATTCTGTAATTTACCAATTTCTTCAATTTTTGAAGAACACCAATTCATATTACATGTTTAATGCCTATCCTTATTATGGATACACGACTGGAAATTGTATATTTCCAATTGATTATGCTATCTTTCGAACACTCCCCTCAGTGAAGAAGATTGTTGAACATAACACATTATCTGACTATAACAACATGTTTGATGCTATGGTGGATGTGACATATTATGCCAGAGATAACTACAATATGTCAAGAATTTCGGTTGTTGTTATAGAGACTGGTTGGCCTCAGCTTGGTGGAGCAAATGAACTTGATGCCACTGTTAAAAATGCCAAGACATTCAATAACAATTTGATCAAACACATTTTTAGTAATAGCTTTTGGACCTGTTAGTGCTCAAGGAGGGAGTTCATGATTGAGAATGTTTTGTCATTAGAAAAAAAAGGATATATTGATTAGTTGAGTATCATTATTTACAAAAAATGTATTAACATGAAATAGAATTTCTAAATTTTTAATGCTTAATTACTGTATATAATCTTGGATGGATGGATTGTTTTAGAACTCTTAAAAGGCAACCTTTAGGAAATACTTTTAATGTTATATGATACTATTGATACTTTATTTTTGTACATGGCATCAAGTTCACAGTAATACAGCTGTAGAACAAATTCATAGTTAATAAATTGTGGTAGTATGAAAAATCAGAGTACTTAATTTAAGTACTGTAATTTGAAGTTAAAGTAATTTTGTTATTCAGTTCTCTTTAAAAAAACTAATACACTATATTCAGTTTTTGCTCAAACTAAATACAATGTATTGAGTTTTAATAAAATATAATACACTATATTCAATTTTTTCTTCAAGCTAAAAAATATTAATATATAAGCAACTTAAATACATTGTATCCACTTTTGACAAATCTAACACACTTTATTCAGTTTTTTCTCAAACTAAATATAGTGTATTCAATTTTGCCAAAAGTTAATACACTGTATTGAGTTTAATAAAACCTGATAAACTATATTCAATTTTTACTTAAAGCTAAAAAATATGAATATATAAGAAATTTCATTACATTGTATTCACTTTTGACAAACATAATATACTATATTCAATTTTTACTCAAACTAAACAAAGTGTACTAAGTTTTGCCAAAATTCAATACACTGTATTGAGTTTAATAAAACCTGATACACTATATTCAATTTTTGCTTAAAACTAAAAAATATGAATATATAAGCAATCTAATTACATTATATTCTCTTTCATAAAACCTACAATGCTATATTTAGTTTTTACTCAAACCAAATATAGCATACTGAGTTTTGCCAAAACTCAATACATTATATAAAGTTTAATAAAAACTGATACATTATATTCAATTTTTGCTTAAAGCTAAAAAATAAGAATATATAAGCAATTTAATTACATTGAATTCTTTTTCATAAAACCTAATACAATATATTCAGTTTTGGCTCAAATTAAATATAGTGTATTGAGTTTTGTTAAAACTCAATATACTAAATTTAGTCTAATAAAATCTGATACACTATATTCAATTTTTACTTGAAGCTAAAAATTATGAATATATAAGCAATTTAATTACATTGCATTCTCTTTCATAAAATATAATACACTATATTCAATTTTTTCTCAAACTAAATATAGTGTATTGAGTGTTGCCAAAGCTCAAAATATTGTATTGAGTTTAATAAAACTTAATGCACTATATTTAATTTTTTCTTAAAGCTTAAAAAACATGAATATATTAGCAATTTAATTACATTGCATTCTCTTTCATAAAACCTAATCCACTATATTCAATTTTTGCTCACAATAAATATAGTGCATTGAGTTTTGCAAAAACTCAATACACTGTGATGAGTTTAATAAAACCTGATACATTATATTTAATTTTTTCTTAAAGCTAAAAAATATGAATATATAAGTTATTTAATTACATTGCATTCTTTTTAATAAAACCTAATAGACTATATTCAGTTTTTGCTCAAGCTAAATATAGTTTATTGAGTTTTATCAAAACTCAATATACTGTATTGAGTTTAATAAAAAATAATTCACTATATTTAATTTTTATTTAAAGCAAAAAAAATGAATATATAAGCAATTTAATTACATTGTATTCTATTTAATAAAATCTAATACACTATTTTCAATTTTTGTTGAAACTAAATATAGTATATTGAGTTTTATCAAAACTTAATACACTGTATTGAGTTTCATAAAATCTTATACACTATATTCAATTTTTGTTTAAAGTTGAAAAATATGAATATATAAGCAATTTAATTACATTGTATTCAATTTTTACAAACCTAATACACTATATTCAGTTTTTGCTGAAACTAAGTTTAGTGTATTGAGTTTTGCCAAAAGTGAATACACTGTATTGAGTTTAATATAATCTAATGCACTATATTCAATTTTTACTTAAAACTAAAAAATATAAATATATAAACAATTTAATTACATTGCATTATCTTTAATAAAACCTATATGTATATGTCTATGTATATGTATGTACATACATACATACATACATGCATACATACATATGTATATGTATATGTATATATATATACATACATATATGCATGTATATATATACATATATATGTGTATATATATACATACATAAATGTATGTATACATACACATATATATATGTACAGCACGAAGTATTTACTACGTGTAGGTTTTGAAGAGTAGTTAGAGCATAGTATACAATGGAGTAAAGTTTAAAGAGAAAGAGACAGTTAGAAAATATTTTGTGTTTTGGCATGTATATATTTAGCTATTTGAAGTAAACGATTGGATTGTATTTGATCAGTATATTGATGTATATGTAAATATGTGTATTGTCAGGAAGTGAAATTGAATAGGTATGTTTGATATAAAAATGACTAAAATGTATATATGTTTTGTTATGAATTGTTGTGCCCTTAGGGGCTATAGAAATTATCTGCTTTTCAGGTTAGTTAGGCACGTTATTAGCCATTATATTACCAAAATTTTAATTGATGAATAGTAAATTAGACAGTTATAGGTCAATCGATAAAGTTAAGTTATAAGTATTATCGAATTAAAAAAGAAAGAAAAAAATTTTTTCGGCTAACCGATTAAATCAGTCTGACTGTGTCAGTAAGGGTGTTACCATATATATATATATATATATATATATATATATATAACAACAACATACATTGTTTCCATGCTGTTTTGTATATTTTACAGAGAATTTTAGAGAGAGAATTTTCCAATTAAGAAAAATTGTAAAGCCAAGTCAATTGAGCTTGTATGCTAATAAGGAATAGTTCTCGAAATTGTTTCCATGTTGTTGAGTATATTTTATGGCAAAATTATTTTATTTTTTGATTGTTTTAAAATTAATACTATTGTTTATCATTTTTGGAATCTTCAAAAAGGAGGAAATGCTTTGATTCATAAGAGTGAGTTTATGAACACTCACATACACATATTATGGGAGGTAGGACTTAAAGTTCCTCATGCATAGGTTTGGGAATGTTTTTGGTTCAGCTACAGAGAGTTATTAATTAAATATTTGTATCTTTCTTCATTAAGCTGGAAAAATCTAGATCATGCAATTAAGATGTATTTCCTGTTTAGTTATATTTTTATCATCATTTTTGACCTATAAACTGAAATTTTACATTACCTTAAAAGCTGATGATGAAATTAGAAATGAGTTCCTTGGCTCCTAGAAATCACTTTAAATGGTAGGAGATGATATGATGGATTTTAATTCTGAAATGGTTTCAAATGGCAAGAAAAAAACATTCAACTTTGACAAATTGTAAGTGCTATGAGAGTCATTGGCTCTTAGCATCCTTTATTTATACAATATGTATCTAACTTTCAAACATTTGCTTATCGGTTGCTACTCTTGATATCCAAACAACTTTTGCTTTCATTTTCTTTTAAACATATACATTTGTAAGTTGAGTGCCACTGTGGCAAACAGTTTCATCTTCCATTTCCAAATTTATTTGCTTTTGATGAGGGTGATATCTTAGGCCTAGTATACCTATATGCTAGTCCAATAGTTGTCATCTAAGTGTGGATGCAGTTACTAGGTTGATATTAATATAATATTTTATTTTAGAGATATGGATTTTAATCTAGATGGTGATTTTGACAAGTTAACATCTTTTAAAGAGGATATGTCTGATCTTGATTTCTCATCCTTATCTAAGAAGACTACAGAATCTAAGATAACTTCTAAAGGAGATGCCAGTAGTAGTAAGCAAAGAAAACCTGACTGTTTCACCTTCTCATTTGATTTTAATAAGGAGATGCCAGTAGTAGTAAGCAAAGAAAACCTGACTGTTTCACCTTCTCATTTGATTTTAATGAGCAAGTGTACGACATTGTTTGGGCCAATAGACCGTATTGCATAGGATTTTCTAAAATCTATTTGAGAGAATTCTAAATGACTTCTAAATTTGCTTCAACTTTGATTCTGTATTAGGTTAGATAGTTTTAACTTTCATATAATAGTGTTAACCCTAAAGTTTTTTTTTCTTAAACTTGGTAGCTACTTAGCAGTACCTCATTGTACACGAAATAGTGGTTTGAATTCACCTATTTTGTTACTTGTCATGCTATACATGTTTCCAAAGCATTGCATTATCATATGGCAGAACTGGCATAATGAAGTTTTGCAATTTTCATGTCTAACATCTTGATTTTTATGCATTAATCTTTCAATCATGAATATGATTGGTTATGTTAGTTTGTATATTAATCCTTATTATGTAATAAGCTTATGAGATATTTGTTTTTCTTCTTAAAACATCAAGTATTGGCTTTATTTCCATCTTTTCAAGGATTAGAAGTGATATGGTTATCTTTTGTGAAAATTGGGCAATCTTTATATTGCGAAGGACCTGGAAAAGATCCCTTCAGACCTAATCAAAAGACACTGATGAAAAATTTCTTCCTCGTTGGCTTTAATTTTCATCAAAATTTTTCTTGGCACTTTATCAAATTCTATTTTAAAACATGATTTCAACAGATTCTAAGTTCGTATCCAAAAGAAATAGAATTGTCTTCTACCAAATTTGGATATAAATTTATTTTTGGTTTTGACATAAATTTATTTATCTTTAAAGACATAAGATGCATTGCCATCATAGAAGGACTTGACTAAATTTGTCAAGTGGCCTCATGTTATTTGTATTCAAAGGCAACAGAGGATTTTGAAGTAATGCTTGAAGGTTCCTCCTACTATTAATTAGTTCACCAAAATGCTTGATAAAAATTTGGCTAAGTCAGATCTTTATTAATTCATGTTCTTGAATTTGTAAGTCAATAACATTGCATTTAAAGGTTGTGTGATTGATGTGAATGGATATTGTTTTTGTTTTTTGTTAAAGTTATTTAGATTTTATTTGCTTTCAATTGTAGAATCTCTTTTCTTTTTCCAATTAGTAGACTACCTACTTAAATGATAGTTTGTTGCTTTATGGGGTATTATTCTTAAAGGAAAATTTATTATACTACAAGAATAGCTAATCTAGAGTAAAGACTACCTACTAACATATATATTACACTATACTAATTATGGATTCACCTTTATATGCTAGGTTGATTTGTCATTGGTTTGTAGATTAGACACTATAGCATACACTTTCTAGGTTTATGATTAACTAATTGGTTCATTTTTTTTTTCAATTTATATGATTCTATAATTCTTTGTCTAATTATCTTGTTTTATAATTTTGTTTATATGATTCTTTAAATTGTTATTTGCATGGAATCACCTTCATAAGTGTAGTAATAAGATTGCAACTTCTTATTGTCTATTTCACATGAAGAGGGTATGCGCTTTACTTTAGCAAATGTTTTTTTTTTTTGTGATCATTGTGTACCCAAACCCCTCATTGTAGTTGTTTTTACTGCACCAATTAAAATAAATAGATTTCACACATAATAATATAACTAAGGAACTAGTGATATTACTGCCACATTAGTGCATACTTATTTCTATCACTTCTTCAGGAGATTACTATGTTAAAGGACAACGTTCATTGCTTCAGTAAGGACAAATCTTTTATCGATGATAATTAATAATTTGTATTAATGGCTAATTATTTTTATATTACTGGAGACATTTTTTATGGTTATTTGATTTTATCAATAACTAATCTTATGTTCACTATTGAAGCATTACTGATTATTCTGTATGCTATGTCATAGGTCTAACTCTCAAATTGAGCCTACATGTGATGTTCTGCAGTTGATTGTTGTCCTGATTTTAAATCTTAGACTGAATGTCGTTGAATATGATGGTTGCATGATTAGGGCAAGTTCAGTTATTTGAAGTTTTCATTGTCTTTCAGGATATTTTAAGAGTATTTAGTGTTGAATTTTATGTTTTGCATATAGATAGATCTTTTTTTTTTGGTATTGTGATTTAGACAATACTTGTACAAATAGAATTTTGAATAATATTTTATATAATAATGCAAAATATTGTACACAATATATATTTGTATTGATAGTGTTTGAACATGAATTAAAATGTTTATATTGATTTTGAATTATAATATATAACTTCAACTTAAATATTAGACTTTTTATATTGAATTTATTGTGTTTAATTTAGGATTTATAAACAGGAAATTTTATGTTACCGATAAATTTTCGACAGAAAAATCCGTAGCTACTATTTTAATAATTTTAATATTTATACTAAATATATTTACCTATAAAATTACCGACAAAACAAATTCATCACTTTCTATACTAAAATAAATTAATAATTTATTCATTAAATTTATCGACGTAATATTCCGTCAGTAATCGATCAACATGATGAAACATCTGAAGTATTTTTAATATAAATACTGATATAATTTTTTGAAATTTTGTCAATAAAATCCATTGGTAATGTTTATTGATGGTATTTTCTATTGGTAAATTGCTACCTACGTGCGTCATTCCATTGGTAAAAGGCTTAATTTTGTCGATAAAAATCCGTTGGTAAAATCATTCTTTATATAGTGATAGTTTCCTTAGTAAAAGGTTTTTAGTAATTAATTTTTATCATCAAATTACTTAATCTCTATTTTAATCAATTTTAGTTGCTTAATTAATTAAGTTTAATTAATAATCACAATCAAAACCTGGGAATTCTTTTACATAATTTTTACTTTAAAAATCTAAATTTCTTAATCCCTTAGATACGATATTGGAGGGTCTTAAATCTATTTTAAAATATTACAAGCCGATCTCATACACTTGTTGGACACCGATCAGTCAGGATTATGATTATGCATAATGCAATCAAACGTGACAATGCACAAATAGGAAAATTTATTCATCTTATTAACTTTACCAGAAAAGTCACATCATTAAAAAAAAGTTCAGGAATATAAATTATATTAGCAAATGGTTTATCATCTAGGTTATGGTTGGCTGGTGTAGAAATGGATGCTCCACCTTCCTCCATTACTAGTGAGGTTTCATCTTCAAGGCTTGCTTTTTCATGCTCAGTTTTTCCCTTCCCTTTGGCTCTATTGTTCAGAAACTCAGGTGTTAACATGTCCTCTAGATAATCCAAGCACAAATCAGCAAGCTTTGCTATGATCTCTTCATTCCAGAATCCTTATACATGTTTAATGGCTCAAACGAATAAGTCAAAAACATATTCAAATATCTCAAACCTAGGGATGACCCTTCAAC
The DNA here is from genome assembly GCA_037975025.1 of Excoecaria agallocha. Lineage (NCBI taxonomy): Eukaryota > Viridiplantae > Streptophyta > Magnoliopsida > Malpighiales > Euphorbiaceae > Excoecaria > Excoecaria agallocha. The sequence goes on along the minus strand of CM075808.1, from coordinate 6,853,834 downwards.
CTATTATCATCAACTCAGTTTCCCTACAGTACTTGCATTATTGAAAGCAGGTACAAAACTTTCTAGAATATTGGGAACACTTTCAGTCTTTGGCCTTGCCTTTTTTTTCATCGCTGCTTGTGCAATATCCGAGCCCTTTTCTATCCTTCTGACTGACAAGGGCAATGGACTTATGGATCTTTTGAGATTTTCTCTCCAGTCTAATGCCTAGAAAATAGCTCATATTCTTCATTATATTAACGAATTAAGTGTTTTAGAACTCTATTCCTTCTCCTTTACTATCCAGCATAGTTATATGGAGCCCATTAAAAGGTTGGTTGGTTATGTTTAGCATGGATACCAAATTCTCCTTGGTGCCCTAATGGTAACTACTCCCTCATGTAAAATTTAGACCATCTAATGTAAAATGGAGGGGACCCTACCCAGTTTATAGAACCAGGGTCATCCTAACAATAGAGAAAAATTGGCAAGGATCTAAAGCACTATAAACTCAGCTTCTGTGTCAATTAGCCTCATTTTCACTATAGCTTTGAATATATCGATGACTTGTCTTTTATAGTTGTTATAGGCCGTTATAGTGAGCCTTGACCTAGTGAGTATGGATTCATCAATGCCACAGGTTTCCATTGCCATAAAAAGGGCACACATTGATAGAAAAACCACCATCCACCATTACACAAAGTGTGTGCTTACCATTTACCTCTACCTTGATGTGTAGGGGTCGGTTACACTCTTATCTCTCTGCTAGCAAGTCTGCATTGGTGAAAATGATCATTTCTTTCGAGTCACTTTTCACTACCTCTAAAAGCTCAGAAAAGGATATAGTCATGGCAATAGTTGACTCACATATGGCTTCAACCAACTTCTATCTATGAAAAGGCAATTGTCTTAACAAATCCCAGACTGAGATTTGAACAAGCATCTTTTTCAACTTCTTAAGGACTTTATCATCCTTGGGTGCTTTTTCTTTAATTGGCATTATAGGCACTACCTGCTTCTCTATCTTGGTGATGATTCAACCACTTCTTATGACGGCCTAAATTACCTTTCCACTCTCAACATCCTTCTCATCTTTGCGAAAATCCCATAGGTTACCTGAACCCTCTTCAACCTTAACTGACTTCGTTTCACTATATGTAACCTATATATCTACCAACTGGATTGACTTTTCTATCTTGCTTACCATTTTTAAGGAATCTACACTTGTATCTAAACTACTATCACCCTTTTAGATTTTACAACTAATAGCCAAATATTCATTACCATATAGGTCCCCGAGTACATACCATTCCGGTATCCTGACCTGACCATAAACACTGGGGGTGGCATAGCATCGTAAGCTCTTTGCTGTTTGGCACTCTTCTCTGGATCGAGTATTTGTTAGGAAGCAATCAAGTCTTGGATGTGATTCTTTAGGGTCCAACAAAAGTCGGTTTCATGCATCATATTTTTTAGGAAGGCACAGTACCAGTCTGATTTATGTCTTGGCTAGCCTTGACTCCTTGAAGGCTTAGGTGGCAATGGTTGTAGCTTCCCCTTTTTTACTAACCAGTTAAGACACCAAGACAATGGCTTACCCAAATTGAAGTAGTATTATTGAATAATTGCTATGGCTAATACTTCGACCATTGTTACCTCCACTGCCACTACTATTACTAGTATTCTTACCAAAACATAAGTTATTGAAACATCTCTTATTGGTACTGTAATTCCCACTGCCTGAACTCATAGAGTTGACCTTCTTCACCAAGTACTCCTATTCAGCCTCAATTATTATATCCTTTAAAGATTTCTAGTCCTTTAATCCCTTCATTTCATGTCCCTCCCAGTCCTTTAGTCCCTTCATTTCATATCCTTCTTTCAAAAAAGGGCTTGGATTCTAAATGAATAATCAAATTTGGTCTGGTGTCTTAGGCTTTCTCTTTATCTCTATGACCCTATTCCTCCATTGAGTAAGGTACGCATGGAAGGGCTTGTTAGGTTTATATTGCAACAACTCTAGATCTTTAAGAGTAACCTTCATGTAGGTAGTATGACTTAAAAATTTTTCCATCAACTTCCCCGAATCTTATTTGGTCTTTCTATCCAAATCATGATACCAATCAAAAGCAAGCCCAATAAGATCAAGACTAAAATAATTTACCTTCTATCTTTTGGTAAGGGCGGTGCCTTTCATGACTAGGACATAATGTTTGATATGTGTTGAAGGATTAGATATACCATCATACTTCAACAAATTTGGCATCTTAAATTGGTTAGGCAACACATCTTTGATTTTTAAATCCATATCTTTGGGGCTGACTCCATCCCTGCTAACAACACTCTAGCTAATGCCTTCAACTTTTCTTCCATCTTTTCGATAGTAGGATCCTTGATATTAGGTGTCTGATTCTTGATAATTTGAGTGACCTATAGTTTATCCTCATCCTCAATTATGAAGTCATATTTTGGTCCACTTCAGTGAAACCTCCATCCATTACATGCTTAGAAGAGGGATCTTTTATGTTATATTCCTAACATCAGTTGTTTTAGGAGGTGCTATAGCAACTACAGTTGGAATATCCACGATGATAGTCGGCTCTACTTGCACTACAGTGGTTATGATAGCCTCAACACTAGGAGCAGTAGTCAAATTGGTTATAAAGCTGGCAAACACTATAATCATCCTCCTTTCAAAGTCATCCATCCTCTTATCCAAGTCTTGGGAAGTTGAAATAATAACTGGTGCAGTATGATCAACCATTATTTCCCTTTCTAAATAATTTGACAATCCCTCTAATAAATCTTTTAATATACCCTACCAAACTCAAACCAATACTCTAAATCTATATTGGATACCACTTCCTCTGTCTACTTTGAAAACAATCTCCTAATCAAATGACCATCTAGACCTCAAAAAAACCTGGCTGACAATGGATCTATTATGGCTGTCAAAACAAGGTTGTCAGCATGATGCATAAGCATATGCAGATGTATGATCATGAGATGTAGCATCGATAACCGCACACAAGAGTCCTTTCTACCTTATTCCTCCCATAAATACAGCTAATTATCTCTTTCCTATATGGTTTTTATCCATAGGTCAATGAAGGACCTAATGAATATGTATGGTGTACAAAAAAAAATTAACAGCATAATGCCTCTCAATAAAAGCATGCAAGGAAGGTTCTAATCAATGCGTATTTGGGCATCCATGCAAATCAAGATAGGCTTATCAGGCTATGATAACCTTTGATAAACATGCACCTAGACCTATTTGAGTGTACTTAATACATAGAAACCCAAATCCCAAGCAATGTAAAATTATTATAGACATCCTAATGGAAGTATCTATGTCAATTACATGGGCTTTGGTCTAGGTACTCCATTAGAAGGCCACCTAAGCATGGTCCCTGCTAAAAGATCTAACTTATCATGAGCATAATGATCAATCGGTGTCACCATTTAATATTCTAATAGGTATGAGACTTGAGCCAATGATTATCCATTAATAGAGCCCTTGGTTGAGTGAACACAAGGGGTTGTTGTAGGAATGCACCGGGCTCAAAAAAAGCGGCACTTAACTTATTTTAAGGCTCTAATATGATTCTACTACAAATTTTAAAAACAGAGAAAATTTCTTAATCAAAAGCCTATTTATGTCACATGAATCAAAAGTACTTTCGAAGTCAAGTCTTAAAAATTTCCAATAGAGTCGTCATTATGATGCGCCCCCTTTCTTATTGATCCAAAAACCTTTGGCCCATTTTGTTCATCAAGCAATAAGGTCGAGACTTATCATCTATTTCCCTAAGTAACCTTTGGGTCATGGATTGCCTCAACCTCACCTTTGAAATTTGATCCCATTTTTAGGGCCCAAACAGGTTAAGGTTCTTATGCTTGTACCAATTAATTTCTTCGCAGTGGTCAAAGAATTTAACCCGATTCATTGAGTCCCAAGCCTCATAAAGGTACGAAATAATGTCTCAAACCTTATTTTATCGATGACTATCAATTGTTAAGAAGCATCTTTATTAGGAACCATAAGGTTAGTATAAGGAGTTGCCACCTAATAAAATATTTGGAAATGGTGTTTTGGCCTTTTGAGGCCAAAATTGATAAGGAGTTTGGAACTTCAAACTTATTAATACCTTTGATAAATGTGACTTAATGGCTTTTAGATTAATTATGGTATCTCTTTTCTTATATGCAAGATCATAACATAATAATTAAAGGCACATCCAAGCACATAGGAAAGTAGTAAAACATGGCATAAATATAAAACCATCCACGAAAGTAGACGTCCACAAATTGGGCAATTCACTGTGATTATTTTGATGAGGACATTGGTCCTCGCATGTAAATTTGTGATGATGCGTTTCATTGTGATCTTTTAAAGATAGGGACTTGATAGTCTAAGTTTTATTACAAAATATCTCGTATTATTTAATTGTGTACAAAATCTTTTACTTTGTTGAAAACTATATATTTACATGTGAGCTTTAGGGTAAAAAACAAAACACTTATATGGTTTTATTAATAGGAAAGTCCATATTATTTAATATAAAAATTTTATAGCTTTTTCCTTCGATGATCGGGAAAGACCTTTTTATAATAAAGGGACGAGACATTGACTTACCTCCACTTCTCACCCAACTGTGCTCACAAATAGGTTATCCACGACAAAGTAATAATAGTTTGATAATGACAACAACAATTATAAAATTAATAATACTAACAAATAAAGAATAAACTAAAGTGACACAAAATAAAATAAATTAGAGAAAGAAAGCAAATTTTGCTTGTGTGTTAAGTAATGCATGGGTGTGCATCGAATAACATACGGTTGACTCAATCATTATAAAAGAAAGGAAGAATTCAATTTTTGATCATGCATCAAGTGACATACAGGTGTGCATCGAATAACATACGTTCAACTCAATAATTTTAAAAGAAAATAAGAATTAAATTTTTGGCGATGCATTAGGTGATACACAGGCAACTGTACATGCAGTTTAGTGTATTTCTTTCTTTTAAATAATGTCCTGGTTAACAAAATAGGTCCGAAAGGATAAAAGAACCCTTATGTGTGACATATACCAAGCCTTAATTTCATCCTAATTTATTCTCGGAGGCCTATCTAGACACCATTATAGGTTAACCACCAATAATAGGATTGAGGTACCCCGAGATACTATTTCATACCTTTTTGAGGCCTAAAACATAGTGAATTAGGTTAAATCTCTTTTTTATTATGAAATGGCTAATCTATGAATTTTTTAGACCTAATCCGATCTTGAACCTTAAAAGTGGGCTTTCAAGAGTGAATCTGGGTATGAGAGAGGTTTGACATGCATCACAATAGTGACTCCACTAGGGATATAAGAGACATTGCTCCTAAAATATCTCAGTTAAGCTATTTATAATTGGGTTTTCAATATTAATCTTATCTTCTTTTGAAATTGAATTTTTTGCATTCATTTTAGAGTTTTAAAACTAAGTTATGCATCCTTATTTTAGCCTCAGTACTATCTTGAAGCATACCTTACATTCACTTAATGTAAGGATATGCCAAGAAGAACCATCGGCCCAAGTCTAATACTAATTGATATATGAAGTGGTGACCTATCGGTCATTATGCTTATGATAATATAGACCTATTGGTAGAGACCATGCTTGGGTAACCTTCAAGTTTCACCACCTGACTATAAGCCCATAAATGACAATAGCTACTTCCCCTAGGTTGTATGAGCATAACAACTCTTGCTCCTTATTTGGGCCTTTATGCATCGAACAAATTCAAAAAACTAGGAGGGTACTAATTAAAAGCTGCCATGCCTTGGTAGGCCCAACCCAATTTATTTGAATCATTTAAATATATAATAGCCAAAGCCCATTTACTTGTGCTTTCAATTAAGAGAGGTTATAGTGCCTATTTTTTGCCATGCATTATACACATCTATTGGGTTTCCTGTTGATCCATAGACAAAGCCTACCTAGGAAAGAGATCACACGACCTCCTATATGGGAGTAATAAGGTTAGAAGGCTATATCTTACTTGTATGTGCTTATGATTGATGCCTAACTCATTTATACATCTATGCATCATGTATATATCATATTCACACATTGTCATCATACATATTCCTGAAATTTGACTTTTACAGCAATCATAGATTCATTTAGGCGGTCTAAAGGGTCAGATGGTTGCCTCGTTCAAAGGTCTATTATTGAGCAATCAAAATTGAGATTAGGGTTGGGTTCAAAATTTGGGTCTGAGACTGGTTCATAGTTTGGTTTGAGTGAATTTTCTAAAAGCAGTAAAAAAACTACACCAAAAGAAGAAATGGATGATGAGATATAACAAATAGAAATAGAGAGAGGAATATAAGATTTTAAAAGGAGAATATCCTTAAAGGATAGATTTGCTTTTGCTTTAGTGCCTCCGGTGCCACAAGGTGAATTGGATAGAAGGTTAGATAGGAGGTTTCAAGAGTTCAAAAAGAGAATAATGACCATGATTGGTGGGTTGGTGGCTTCTTTAGCACCTTTTTAAAGAACTCAGCCTGTAACACCTATTCAAGGGCCAACGGAACCCACTTTTATTGGAGACACTCTTACGAAAATTGTTATAGAGCCTTAAGTCCCACCAATGGACCAGAGGGGAAAAGGAAGGTACATACCTAAAAGTTACTTTATTAAGAAGGAAGAAGAGGAAGAGCCTTCTATAGTTATGGTAAGGAATAAAGGACGCAGTACGAAAGATGCTACCTTTAAAAAGGTGGAGGAAAATATTGAGCTTATAGCCCGATTTCTATTAGCTGGTAGAGGAATAAACCCCAAGGATAAAGATCTTAATACGGATGAGCTACTACCTTAGAGGTTTAAGATATCAGACTGCCAATATTTGATGGTACTTCAGACCTCTCTGCACACGTGAAGTAGTATCCTTTGATTGTGAAGGGAACCACCTTGACTAAAAAATATAAGGTGGAGTATTTTTGTTTGAGCTTTGTAGCCTAAGTGATAGATTGGTATCATGGACTAGGTAGGTGCATTAAGGATGATTAAGAATTGCTGATGGATGACTACAACACTAAGATAGAGGTTACTTTAAAGGACCTAAAGTTGCTTTAACAAAAGCAAGATGAGTCCTTCCATAAGTACTAAATAAGGTAGAGGAACAAAGTTATACAGATGAAGAAAAAACCTAATACTACTGACTAAATCATGTTTTTCATTATGAATGCGAATCCCTATCTGAAAGATGGTCTAAAAATGAATGATTTAAAAGATTGAAAGTTTTTTAAGCACATAATGAAGGTTCAAAGAGAAATTTTGGTGGTAATAGGTCTGTTAAGAATAGTAATATAGGTAATAAGAGTGGAAAGATGGCTGAAGTTTCCACCATGGAGGGCAACTAGAGGTACTAATCCAACCTAAGAAAATCTTTATCCTAGGTATTGAACCGGTTAAGCAAGAAAGGGAAGTTAAAGCCCTTACCACCAAGGCTTACAAAGAGTCAGGGGATACCCCATCATAAAGAAGATCAATATTGTGCCTACCATCAGTATACTGAGTATCTCAGATTATTATTTAACCTTAAGGAGTAAGATTCAGGATTTAATTAATAGCAAATAGATTTTAGATCCTGAGAGCAGGGAGAAGAAAAAGAAAGGAGGGTACAATGTCGTGCTACCTCCTATGTTCATGAATGGATCTAGCTTACTAGAGTGGTATGTCATTTGGAATCTATTTGGGAGTGAGATATGGCTATTACTTATTCCAAACCTAAAGTAACAAAAAAAGCTGTAAAAAATCGACCAATTTTTATAATTGATTGTTAGGATTCCACCAGCAGATAGTACACATTAATGTATGAAGTTCAAGGAGTGAAAGTGAGGAAGAGAAGAAAGTAAAGGCAGTCATTAAAAGTGGTAGAGTGGTGCCTGAATTTTAGAAGCAGTCAGCTCGAGTTGCTATACCTATAGAGAAAGGATGAAGGGAGCTGGCTGCAAGTACCTTCAAAGCTGTGATGAAAATGGGGCTAGTAGAGACTGAGGCTAAATTTGTTATGTTGCCTATCCTTACTAATTTTTTTATGGTTTTAGGGAGACTGGTTCTATAAGCTAAAAAGAGTGCCCTCCACTTTACACCAAATGATTAAGATACCATATGATGGTTAAGTGATCACCATTAAGGCAGCTAGAGAAAATCAGTTATCTATGCTAAAATTGCTAAGCAACCTTTAAATGGGTTCCATATGTCTATGATAGGAGATAATGGAAGGAGCATAACTAATTGCCCCTCAAGTGATTAATATGCTGAAGAAGATGCATATATTGCCTAGAGTTAGGTAAGGTAAGAAATCTCAAAGACCTCAAGCTATAGTCACTACTAGGTGTTAGAAAGATAGAAAGGGTCTGGGTTACATTGGTTCTAAAAAGAAAAGCAAGAGAAAAGAAATAGTAGGTGAAGTCCCTCATATATCCAAGAATTTTATGCTACCTTCAGCAATTTGAAATTATTACAGAGAGAATAAACCTCAGTTGGTAAGGAATATGATTGTGCCTGGTTTCAAGCTGTTCAATGAGGTGTTTGATTAGGAAAAAGGTATTATCAAGCTAGTAGAGGGCTTTTGGGATGATGAGATCTTGTTACACCATTCAGCTTAGGACCATAAAGTGCTAGAAGAAGTTGTGACTGAAGATCTAATTGCTGTCTAGACTAAAGGCAAGGAAAAATAGAAGTTACAACATCACCAAAGCTAAAAGAAGAAGCTAAAGAGATGTTTGCAGCTGAGTGAGAGGCTAGAGATATTAAAATTTTCATAGATTTTATTTATACTTTGAAATTTTTTATGAGAACAATATTTTTCCTTTGATTATATTAGTAAGATGAACAATTTTGCTTACTTGTGTGATGTTTTTGTTGATTTCAATTTGCTTAATAATGAGCATGAATCATTCATATTTGATATCAATTCAACTAGTACATGTTCATTTAATCTCGGTACAAAAGAAAACCCAAAATAAATCTTGCTAGCATTAAATATAACTCCTGAAGAGAAGGAAAAATTTGAGAGAATCTTAAAAAAGTATGAAAAAGTATTAGCCTATACCTATGAGGACATGTCAAGGATTGATTGAGAGATAGCTAAACATGCCATCCCTACCTATCTAGGTTATAAGCCAGTTAAGAAAAAGCTTAAAAGACTTAGGCCAAAGTGGGCTAAAAAGGTCAAGGAGGAGGTGGGAAAATAAATAAAGAGGTTCAGCACCCAACTTGGTTAGAAAATGTAGTCCCAGTAGCTAAGAAGGATGGAAGGGTCAAAGTTTGTGTGGATTATAGGCATTTGAGCAACGTTTTCCCTAAGGATGACTTTACCCCATATAAATGTCTTGTTAGATAGTGCTGCAGCCTATGTTATGTATAGTTTTATTGATGGGTATGTTGGATAAATTAGATCTTGAACAAGATTATGGATAAGATCAAGATGACCTTCATCATTGAGTGGGGTAGTTATGCTTATCGGGTTATGCCATTTGGACTCAAGAACATAAGTGCCACCTATCAGAGTATGGCCATAAAGATTTTAGATGACTTGATCCATAAAGATATGGAAGTCTACATAGACAACATGATGATCAAGTTAGCTACTCGAGAAGGTCACTTTGAGGCATTGGAAAAGTTAATTTAAAGGATTGATAAGTATAACCTTCGCTTTAACCCGAAGAAGTGCAAATCCAATTTAAGCCCTTTCACAAAAGACTATGCACAAAACCCACAAACTAGGCCCTTTGTGCATATACTTAGATTTAATTATCCAAATGAATTCTAAATCCAACCAAATTAAATATGTAGGATCCATAACACATATGAAATATATTTAATTTATTTTAGTCCAAGAATTAGGCCTCTAAGGCCTTCTGTTTGTAGTTGGCATGTAACCCTTCCTTTGGAAGGTTTCTGCGCCAACTTCACTTCTTTGGGCCTCTTTAATTCCTCCAATGGATCTATTAATTATTATATCAACCCTATAACACTTATAGTTCAATAATAATTAATTATGAAATACATTATTTCAATCAGGTCCATTTTTACAGAATATTTCAAAAACGTTCTGCGAACAATTTTACTTGATCATAATTAATTAAACTCTTTAATTAATTATTCTCTTATTCATTTCTCTATCCCCATAATAATATTAAATATTATTATTCTTGTCATTTTACCATTTTATCCTTTTCTCTATATGTGTGTGACCTATTGGGTTCCTGTCTATGTTGGCAGTATAATATGTAATTGTGAGTTCTATTCAAAACTCACATGATTTAAACTCCTTTAAATCATTTTATCAATCCCTATTGATATTTATGATACATTATTATACAAATCATGAGCGGCCTCTAGCTAGATATCATGACTATCCAAATGTCAGGAAAGTCAAGTGGTTTGACTATACCCTTCCATAGAACAGTTACCGTGCAATTACTCCTTTCACCACTCTTATCTCAAGCAGATTCTGAGTATGGATTTCTGTCAACTCATATAAATCTAATTATGTATGTTCTATTAATTTAATCATTGTTCCCAAAATGCCCTTCATAGTTCTTTATCCATCTTGGTATATTACTATGGCCAGAGATTCTCTGAACAAGGCAATTATAGAATCATGCGAGATAACTTCCCTTATTAAATCTGGAGTAATCAGTTATGGAGTCAAAATATACCACTTGCTACTTAAGATAACTTTGGTGATCTCAAGTCTAAGGATACTTTCACAACCGCTATGAAGAGTTTCCTCACTGACATAGATTTAATATCCATGTGAGGATTCTCTTTGTAGGTCTCCAATAAACTTGTTCTTCTAACAAGCATCCACATGTTAGCTTTGATTATCTTTCATAATCACAGTTAAGAGAACCACTGCTTGAACCATTTAAGAAGCATAACATGTGCTAGTCTGTCCGAATTAACATTGTCCTATTTTGTTAATTCTATGATTAGGGATATTTAGATATTAACACATTTGCATGCAATAGACACCTCATATCATGAACACTTTCATGATTGCCTTTGCACTATGTTTATAATATCAAAGACTTCATTTATTAATTTAAGATTTACAAACTCATGTATTTAAACATAGCATTAATAAATGAATAATGCCTTTTATTAAGAATATAAATTCATACATATGAAATTCATTCATTTTACATGGGCTCTAGGGCATACTCTCTAACAAATGATGCAATTGAATATACAAATGCACATAAACAAAAATTGGCTAACTCAAACTATTTGAACAGGATTTGGCATGCTTATTTGATCACGAGATAGCCTTAACAAAAGTAAGATGACAAATGAAATCAGCCTACATGTAATAGTTCTAAATCATACATTGCTTCTACTAAGATGGCCACAAAATAGCAAATGAGGTGCCTAAATAAGTCAAGGTATAGCATCAAGCAAGGAGAAAACATCTACAAATCTTAAAATTGGACTAATAAGCATCGTACAAAAATACATTACTATCCAAATTAAACGAAGGATGTGAGAATATGTCCTCATCATGCTCAACCAATATGTTAATTAAGTGCATAAGCCAAACAACATTGCTATGAATTGGTATGTGGAAGATTATCCTATAACATTTTGGAACCAACTAAAGGTAAAGGAAGGGACTCAATGGTAAAGATTAAACCAATACATAAGAAAATAAACAAAATGACAGAGACCAAGTGAAAGCCATCATTTCCTCTAATTATGATAACTGAACATAGTTAAAGAAATGAAATAATAAAAAATTGAATAATCAAAAGAACAATAGAGGTGAAGAGATCATACATGTGGGCTTCACACCATCCTTAACAATTGGTCCACAATAGACCAAAGGCAAATCTTAACTCATAAAAAAATCAAACAAAGAAAACAATAGATAAAGACAAGGAGAAGTTCACAAAAAAGAAAATAAAATAAAATAATGAAGGAACAGTAAAACCTATAGAAAAGGAAAACAAAAAATTCAAAAACAAAAGATACAAACAAAAATCAAAGAAAGAAGAACAAAAGAAGAAATTTCAGTGACTAAGAGAGAGATTTAGGGAAACAAAACAACAAAGGAAAAGAAAAATAAATAAACAAAACATCAAAAAGAAAAAAAAGACAAAACACAACAACAAACAAAAAAAATAAAAAGAGAAAACAGTAAAGAATACAGATGTAAAACCCTAAAAATATAAAATAAAATTAGAGGGAGAGGAGACTGACTTGCTCGGTAAAGATGGAGAGGAAGAAAAGAACTAAGAACAATCACCACAATAAAAAAAAATGTTAGGAAAGAACAGGAAGAACAAGAAGAAGAAGAAGAAAGGATAAAACAAACCAAAAAAAAAAGAAACTATGATTCAACAACTAGATCTAAACAATAAGAAAGAAAAATGAGGAATAAAACAAAGAAAACTCACCGGTGAAGATGATGGAGAGCAGCGAAGGAGAGCGGTGGAGAGGAGAGAAAATGAGAGAGAGAGAAAAAACAAAAGTAAAAAAAATGAAATGAAACCCTAAACTAAAAGAAACTAAACGGCACATCAGAAAGATTAGGGTTTTCAAAATTTAAATTTTTTTTTAAATAGAACAGTTACTATATATTTTATGGTAATCGTTAGATACCCTAACATAGGATTCTGGACTAAAAAAGGACCTAGGTCATGGTTACTATGAAAATCATAGTAACCGTGAGGTAACATGCATTTCACTACTGGACTAAATTGAGGTCTAGGTCAAGGTTACTATGAAAATCATAGTAACCGTGAGATGAAGTGAATTTTGCCTCTGTACAAAAAGAAGTGTAGCTCATGGTCATTATGAAAATCATAGTAACCGTAAGGTAACCCAAGTTTTGCTTTTAGAATAAAGACGGACAAAGGTCACGGTTACTGCAAAATTCATAGTAACTGTGAGATAAGGTGAGTTCTGCTCCTGGACTAAACTGAATTGACCTCACGATTACCAAGTAAAATCCAGTAACCATAACCTAACCTACTCTGATATGCAGAATCTAAACTGACCTATGTCATGGGTACTAGAAAAAACTAGTAACCATGAGCCACTAAAATGTACCAAAAAATTTTATTTCTTTCACTACCTCTTAACTATTAAACAAAGCCTTCTTCTCCACTTAAATGACAGAAAACACCAACATTATGATTGAAACTCAAAACTCCTTGAACCAATACCCTAAACATGACTACTAAAAAGGAAAACAACATAAAACATTCTTAAAAGTAAGAGTTGGAGGTTGTTCTGTATTTATCAAGTTCGCAACTGGACTTTCAAATACCGTTAAGGGTCTTGAAGAGTGACAATCACTGAAGCACCCTCAAATGTTGACTCGAGATAGGGCTTCATGCGATGTCTATTCACCTTGAATTATTTCTCATCTCTTGGGTGTTTAAGAGTCACCATCCCAAATTTATCTGCTCTCACAAGCACATAGGCTCCTTTCCACCTCAATTTTAATTTTTTCGAAAAATAATCTCAACTACTATCGTAAAGAAGTACTTTCATTCCGGGTGTAAATTCCTTCTTGGTTACTCTTCGATTATGCCACTTCTTCGTGTTATCCTTGTATTTTTTTGCAAGTTTATAGGCCCAAATCTGAGCTCTTCCAACTCATTTAGCTGCAAAGACCTGCATTTTCTGCACTCTTAAGGTTAAAATTTAAGAATTTAGTAGCCTAATAAGCCTTGTTACCTAATTCCACCTGTAGGAGACAGGACTTGCTGAACACTAACCTAAAAGGTGACATTCCTATTGGTGTCTTAAAGGCTATTTTATACACCCACAAAGCTTTATCTAGCTTAAGTTACCAATACTTTCTAGATGCATTGACCATTTTCTCCAAAATGGCTTTTAACTCCCGGTTGGACACCTCAACTTGGCCATTAGCTTGGGCATGATAGGGGATAGTGATTTTATGCCTCGCTCTAAATTTTTTTAATAAGGCTTTGAATTGGTGGTTAACAAAGTGTTTCCCACCATCACTAATGATAGCTTTCGGGGCTCCATAATGGGTGAATATATTCTTTCTTAAAAATGTAAGGAATTATCGATTACATACATCACATGCATAAGCATAAATTAAAATTTTTAACCAATAGATCTGATCTTAACATGAATTTACAATATAAATAATAATGGGAATAAGAAAAATCACCTTTGATTTTTGTTGAACAGTTGATTTTCCTTCCCACTCAGTTGTCGCAAACCATAGTGTCCAAAATAGAACACCTCCAATTGTAATCCACACTAAAGAAGGATCAAATAAACCAATGAATGGTGGAGTTACAAGGCTGGCCGAAATTCCTTGATGCTATCAAGGAATGAGGGTGGCGGCTAAGGTTAGAGAATGAAGAAGAATTTTCTTTTCTCTTAATGTTCACTTAACCCTAAATCCCCTTAACTTGAATTTTTATAACTAGGTTAAAAATCCAACTTCATAATGGGATTGGGCTCTTTAAAATTGCTGGAGAAATATTAAATGGGCTTCTAAAATTATTAATAATTTATTTGGGCTCAATTAAATCCAATTTAAATCCTTTCATAAAGGACTATGCACAAAACCCATAAACTAGGCCCTTTATGCATACACTTGGATTTAAGAACCCAAATGAATTTTCAATTCATCTAAATATGTAGGCTCCATAACACTTATGAAATATATTTAATTTATTTTAGTCCAAGAATTATGCCTCTAAGGCTTCTATATGGAGTTGGCATTTAACCCTTCCTCTAGAGGGTTTCTGCACCAAAACCAATTCTATAGGCTTCTTTAATTTCTCCAATGGATCTATTAATTTTTATATCAGCCCTATAATACTTATAGTCCAATAATAATTAATTATAAAATACAATATTTCAATTAAGTCCATTTTGCAGAACAGTTCTAAAGTTCTGTGAACATTTCTACTTAATCATAATTAATTAAACTCTTTAATTAATTATTCTCTTATTCATTTCTCTTCTCCCATAATAATATAAAATCTTATTATCCTTGTCATTTTACCATTTTATCCTTTACTCTATATGTTTGTGACCTATTGGGTTCCTGTCCATATTAGCAATATAATATGTAATTATGAGTTCTATTCGAAACTCATATGATTTAAACTTCTTTAAATTATTTTATCAATCCCTCATTGATATTTATGGTACACTATTATACAAATCATGAGCAGCCTCTAGCTAGGCATCATGACTATCCAAATATCAGGCAAGTCAAGTGATTTGACTATACCCTTCCATAGAAACAGTTACCGTGCAATTACTCCTTTCACAACTCTTATTTCAATTAGATTCTGAGTATGGATTTCTATCAACTCATATAAATATAATTATATATGTTCTATTAATTTAACCATTGTTCCCAATTTGCCTTTTATGTATCCCTATCCATCTTGGCATATTACTCTAGCCAGAGATTCTCTGAATAAGGCAATTATAAAATTATGTGAGATAACCTCCCTTAATAAATCCAAGATGGTGAATCCTTTATTGATTACTCAACTATCTTCAAGTAGGTCATGATATACCTAACCTCCTAACTATGTTCACCCCCAATTGGAAGTAATCAGTTATGAAGTCAAAGTATATCACTTGCTACTTAAGATAACCTTGGTGATCTCAAGTCTAAGGATACTTACACAACCATTATGAAGAGATTCCTCACTGATATAGATTTAATATCCATGTAAGGATTCTCTTTACAGATCTCTAATGAACTTGCTCTTCTAACAAGCATCCACATGTTAGCTTTGATTATCTTCCATAATCACAGTTATGAGAACCACTGTTTGAACTATTCAAGAAGCATAGCATGTGCTAGTCTGTCCGAATTAACAATATCCTATCTTGTTAATTCTATAACTAGTGATATTTAGATATTATCACATTTGCATGTAATAGACATCTCATATCATGAACACTTTCATGATTTCCTTTGCACTGTTTTTATAATATCTAGGACTTCATTTATTAATTTAAGATTTACAAACTCATGTATTTAAACATAGCATTACTAAATGAATGATGCCTTTTATTAAGAATATTAATTCATACAAATGAAATACATCCTTTTACATGGGTTCTAGGGCATACTCTCTAACAATCTCCCACTTGCGCTAGAGACAATCACTCATATGTCTTAAACCCATGTTATTTATATAGTGATCATGCTTTATCTGGAAAAGTCTTTAGTGAGGGGATTTGCCAGATTATCATTTGTGGGGACCCTTTCTATTTTCACAACATTTCTAGCTACTATTTCCCTTATGAGATGATAGCATCTGAGAATATGCTTGGATCGCTAATGAGACCGTGGTTCCTTTGCTTGTGCAATGGCTCCATTATTGTCACAATATAAAGGAATCAGATCAACAATGCTAGGCACCACTCTTAGTTTAGATATGAACTTTTTGATCCATATTGCTTCTTTGGATGCTTTCAAAGCAGCAATGTACTCAGCTTCTATCATGGAATCAGCAGTTGTTTCTTATTTGAAACTCTTCTAACTAACTACTCCTCCTCCCATTATGAACACAAAACCAGACTGTGATTTACAATCATCTTTGTCAGATTAAAAGTTGGCATTAGTATACCCATTTGCTTTCAAAATGCCCTTTCCATATACCAAAAATATATCCTTAGTCATTCTTAAGTACTTAAGAATATTCTTGACAGCTATCCAGTGTTCCTCTTTAAAATTGGATTGGAATCTGCATGTGACACTCAAAGCAAATGCTACATCTGGACGTGTACGTAACATAGCATACATGATAGAACCAATTGCAGATGCATATGGTATTCTATTTATGCTCTCTCTATCCTCTAGTGTCTGTGGATACATAGACTTAGAAAGGTGTTTTTCATGCACCATGGGTATAAACCCTTTCTTAGAGAGATCCATATTGAACCTCTTTAATACTTTATCTATTTATGTACTTTGAGAAAAACCTAGTAACCTATTGGATATATCTCTATAGATCCTTATTCCCAGAATATAGGATGCTTCTCTAAGTTCTTTTATGGAGAATTTCTTGGATAACCATATTTTAACAGATTGGAGAAAAGAAATATCGTTTCCCATGATCAATATGTCATCTACATATAGAACTAGAAAGATAATTGCACTCCCACTGACCCTTTTATATACACAAGGTTCATCTTCATTCTATGAGAAATCAAACTCTTTGATTGTCTCATTGAATCATATGTTCCAGCTCCTAGAAACTTTAATCAATAAATGGATCTTTACAGCTTGCATACTTTTTCGTCATTTCCTGATATGAATCCTTCTGGTTAAGTCATATATACATCCTCAGTCAGATTTCCATTTAGAAAAGCTATCTTCATTTCCATTTGCCAAATCTCATAATCATAATGAGCTACAATGGCTAAAAGTATTCTTATGGACTTAAGCATCGCTGCAGGAGAAAAAGTTTCATCATAGTCAATTCCTTCTTTTTGACGATAGCCTTTTGCTACTAAGTGAGCTTTATAGGTAACTATATTACCTTTCATGTCGGTCATCTTTTTGAAGACCCATTTACACCCTATGGGTTTTATCCCTTCGGGTGGTTGAGCCAAAGTCGATACTTTATTTTCATACATGGAGTCCATTTCAGACTACATAGCCTTAAGCCATAAATCACATTCTGAACTGTTCAAAACTTCTTGATAGCTTGTAGGCTCATTATCCTCTACTACAGTTATACATCTATCTAAATCAATGTGAAATCCATATCTCATAGGGATAGAATGCATCCTAGTAGATCTTCTAGGATTTTGTGTATAATTAGGTTCAACTGTAATCTCATCATTATGAAATTCAGTCTCGGGTTCAATCGGTTGATCTACTTCTATTTGTGGGTCTTGAACTTCATCAAGTTTAATTTTACTCCCACTATCCTCTCGTAGAAGAAATTCTTTTCTAAAAAGACAGCATGCCTTGAAATAAATACCTTTTGTTCTAAGGGATGGTAGAAATAATATTCAAACATTTCTTTTGGATATCCCATAAATAAACATTTGTCAGACTTAACATCTAGTTTGTCTGACATTGTCCTCTTTACATAAGCAAGACTACCCCATACCTTCATATGAGAAAGTATGGGTTTCTTTTTATTCCATATCTCATATGGAGTAACATCAACCGATTTACTAGAAACTCTGTTTAACACATAAATAACAGTTTCTAGTGCATATCCCCAAAAGGACTTAGGCAAGTCTGCTCGGCTCATCATGGATCGAACCATATCTAATAGTGTTTGATTTCTCCTCTCAAATACAACATTATGTTGTGGTGTATATGATGGAGTCCATTGAGATAAAATCCCATTATCTCTAAGATAATCTTGAAATTCTTGGCTTAAGTATTCTCCACCTCGCTCTGATCTAAGTGTCTTAATACTCTTGCCAAGTTGCTTCTCTACTTTATTTTTGAATTCTTTGAACTTTTCAAATGCTTCTGATTTATATTTCATTAGATATATATATATATATCAAAATCTGGAGTAACCATCTATGAAAGTAATGAAATAGGAGTAACCTCCTCTAGCATGTGTAGTTATTGGACCACATACATTTGAATATATTAAGTCCTTAAGATTTCTGGCTCTTTCTCATTTACCAATAAAGGGAGCTTTTGTCATTTTTCCTAATAAACAAGATTTACATGTATCAAATGATTCATAATCAGATGATCCCAAATCACCTGACTTGTGTAATTTGGTCATGCATTTCTCATTTATATGGCTTAAACAACAATGCCATAAATATAAGGTATTTAGATTATCTTATTTCATTTCCTTGGTATCCACATTATTCACTTTTTTAATTAAATCAAGAACAAATATACCATTCTCAATGATAGCTTTAGCATAAAATATATTGTTCTTAAAAATGTAACAACATTTGTCCTTTAAAGAAATGTCAAAATCGTTCAATAAACAATTGAAAGAAATAATACTTTTGGATAATGTCGGAACATAATAATAATTATTTAACTCCAGTATTAATCCACTTGAAAGAGGCAAATGATAAGTCCCCATAACTGTTGTAGAGATGTTTTGTCCAGTAGTTGACTATAGACATATTTCTACCTTTTCAACTCTTCTACTACTTTTAAGCCCCTATAGATCATTACATAAATGAGATCCACATCTGGTATCTAATACCCAAGATTTTTTTGAAGTAAAAGCATCAACTTGCTTCTTCTCCTCGAGAGAATCTAGATAGGCCTTGCAATTATGCTTCCAATGACCATCTTTTTCACAATAGAAGCAAGTTCCTTTGGGATTCTCTTTCTTGGCAACTTTTTTCTTGGAAACTCCACCATGCTTTGGATGCGCCTTGGTCATCATCTTCTTCTTCTGCTTCTTGCCTTTAGCAAAAGTGACAATCATGACACTTTTTGAATCCTTCTTAAAGGATCCATTAGTTGTTTTGAGCATATTGATTAACTCAGGAATGGTTACTTGGATCTTGTTCATGTTAAAGTTAAGCACGAAAGGTGTAAAACTTGGAGTCAATAAGTACAAGATTAAATCTATGTATAGATCATTATCCATTATATAGCTAAGTTTACTCAAATGTTCAATATACCCATACATCTTCAATGCATGAGCAGTAGTCGAAGTGCCTTCCACCATTTTGCAGCTAAATAGAGCTCGAACAATCTCATATTGGTCAGTTCTAGCCTGAGAAGAATAAAACCCCTCTAGTTGCAAAATGATGGTTCTAACATCAATCATCTCATGTTTCTTCTAAAGCTTTGAGGATATAGCACCCAGCATCAAACATGCCACAGCTTCACTATCCTCCATGTATTTTTGTTAAGTGCCTTTGATCTCATCAATGACATCATCTGATGGAAGTGGTGGTGGATCTTTATCCAATACATAATGGATCTTTTCAGCTTTGAGAACAATTCTCACTTATCTAATCCAATCAGAATAATTGCTGCCAATCAGCTTGTTATCCAAGATTGATCGTATGTTAATGTTTGATATACTCATGATGATGACCTAGATGTGAAAAAGAAAATATATGAGAGTATGTTCATATATATGTATGCATTAATTAGGTCTTTAATTATTCCATTTACTTCCACTATTTTATTGCAAATTAATAGCCCTCAATATATAATCTAAGAAAACCCGACGATTTTCTTAGTGGGCCAATATCCAATCCTTGATATGAAATTTGACCTTAACTGTGGTCAACAAATCAAACTCCATACCCTTGAAAGGTAGGTATCTCTATACCAATTGTGTCTCTATATAACTATTGGATCATTAGGTTATCAACTCTTGATACATGCATATCATATATGCATTTCCTAATCTTGCCTCTAGAACCATTAGCCTTGACATTGGTCAACAAGCTAATGGGCTAGCTAAGATGACCCATTTAATTAGATTTAAATATATTTGATATAATGTGAGCTTGAATGTGGTCAACAACCCAAACTATAAAGAACTCTGGTTCTCTTCCAATTAATAGAAGGCTTATATACCTTAGTATTAGTTTGAGGGATTTTAGTTAACTAAGTCTCATCATACATGGTTGGCATACATTGGTATGCATCCTATATTTATCACATAAATATAAGCATACAAATATGGTATAGTTATGGAATTTACTACATTGATTTTTTCGAGCTAAAAGGGAAATCAAAAGGTCATACCTAGGTAATATGCATGATTCAAACAAGTAAAAATAATTACATTATTTTCAATCTTGTTGGATCTTCATCCGGCCCATCTTACTTCTTGATAATGGTCTCCATTTTTATTTCTAATTCTAATCTAATTAAATATTACAATTTGAAAAAGAAATATAAACCAAAAACAAGTGGTCGAGACATGAAAGTCCTCATTGGGCCGAAACATGCATTATGCTCAATCACATTGGGCCTTTGTCCATAACTATCCATCATGCCAATCATACACCCTTATATGCATTTTTAATGCATAAAGTAAAACCATATAATAGAATACAAACTATGTATCAACTCTTGAAACTTACTTTTGAGTTATTTTAGGAAACTTTTTTCATTTTGAAAACTTTTCATTTTAAGAAGCCTTCTTGCATGCATGTGTTATTGCCTTAATTATCAATCCAATTGATTATTAATTGATCATTTAATTAATTAATCATATTAAATAATTAAAGAATCAATTTTGGGATTAAAATAATGAGTAGGCCGAAACCTACAATTAAACCCTAAAGTGTGTTCATACATAAAGTAGTTTTGTGTCTATAAGACCATTTGGACCTTTTGGAATGAGCCAAACCCACTCCAGCCCTTAAAATCCATTAATAAACTTAATTAAATTCTATAATATTTAATTTAAATTAGCTCCTTGGGGCCACCAAGTTATTCAATAATTTAAATCAAGTCCATAAACATAATTAAACCTATTAAGTAGTTTTAATAAATTAAAATTAATCCAATTAATTCAAGGCCTATTTTAATTAATCCAATTAATTAAAAACACATTAATATATCACATATATCAAATTTAGAAGATTAAAAATCATTCTAAACATGAACTTATCAAGACCACACTAAGAACACATGAAGAATACCAATTTATCGAACTTTTCGATTAAACTAGTTTTCATGCAAAACTTGTTCGATTTTAATTTTGTTTGATCCTATGACTTAATATCACATATTAAACACATAAATTATCATCAAAATAATTTTAGAGTGTATCAATAAAAATTTAATTTAGAACAGCCCCTAAACTTTATTGAAAAATAAAAACCATACACGCTAAAAACAATGATTCTTTTCTCAAAAGAATAGTTTTTATTTACATTTTATATATTTGATCACATACATCCAGAAATCAATATTTCTCATTCATGAAAAATTAAATTTGATATTTTAAAGTTCATGAAATAAATAACTCAAAAATAAAAACTATTTCGCAAAAAAATATAGAATTGTAGATTCATGGCAAAACCAAGGCTTTGATACCATGTAGGGAATTATCAGTTACATACATCACATGCATAAGCAAAAATAAAAATTTGTAACCACTAGATCTAATCTTGCCATGAATTTACAATATAAATATTAATGAGAATAAGAAAAATCACCTTTGATTTTTGTTGAATAATTGATTTTCCTTCTCACCGGGTTGTCGCAAACCACGGTGTCCAAAATAGAACACATCCAATAGTAATCCACACTAGAGAAGGATCAAATGAACCAATGAATGGTGGAGTTACAAGACTGGCCGAAAGTCCTTGATGCTAAAAAGGAATGAGGGTGGCAACTAGGGTTAGAGAATGAGAGAGAATTTTCTTTTCTCTTAATGTTCACTTAACCCTAAATCCCCTTAACTTGAATTTTTATAGCTAGGTTGAAAATTCAACTTCATAATGGGATTGGACTCTTTAAAATTGCTAGAGAAATATTAAATGTGCTCTTAAAATTATTAATAATTTATTTAGGCTCAATTAAATCCAATTTAAATCATTTCATAAAGGACTATGCATAAAACCCATAAACTAGGCCATTTATGCGTACACTTGAATTTAATCACCCAAATGAATTACAAATCAATCCAAATTAAATATGTAGGCTTCATAACACTTATAAAATATATTTAATTTGTTTTAATCCAAGAATTAGGCCTCTAAGGCCTTCTATATGAAGTTGACGTGTAACCCTTCCTCTAGATGGTTTCTGCACCAAAACCAATTATCTAGGCCTCTTTAATTTCTCCAATGGATCTATTAATTATTATATCAACCCTATAATACTTATATTCCAATAATAATTAATTATGAAATACAATATTTTAATTAGGTCCATTTTACAAAATATTTCGAAAAATTTCTGCGAACATTTCTACTTGATCATAATTAATTAAACTCTTAAATTAATTATTCTCTTATTCATTTCTCTTCTCCCATAATAATATCAAATATCATTATCCTTGTTATTTTACCATTTTATCCTTTACTCTATATGTGTGTGACCTATTTGATTTCTGTCCATATTGGCAGTATAATATGTAATTAGGAGTTCTATTCAAAGCTCATATGATTTAAACTTCTTTAAATCATTTTATCAATCCCTCATTGATATTTATGATACACTATTATACAAATCATGAACGGCCTCTAGCTAGGCATCATGACTAGCTAAATGTCAGGAAAGTCAAGTGGTTTGACTATACCCTTCCATAAAAATAATTACCGTGCAATTACTCCTTCCACCACTCTTATCTCAATTAGATTCTGAGTATGGATTTTTGTCAACTCATATACATCTAATTATATATGTTCTATTAATTTAACCATTGTTTCCAAAATACCCTTTATGGATTTCTATTCATCTTGGCATATTACTCTGACCAGAAATTCTCTGAACAAAGCAATTATAGAATCATGTGAGATAACCTTCCTTAATAAATTTGGGATGGTGAATCTTTTATTGATTACTCAACTATATTCAAGTAGGTCATGATATACCCAACCTCCTAACTATATTCAACCCCAGTTGGAAGTAATCAATTATGGATCAAAGTATATCACTTGCTACTTAAGATAACCTTGGTGATCTCAAGTCTAAGGATATTTACACAACCGCTATGAAGAGATTCCTCACTAACGTAGATTTAATATGCATGTGAGGATTCTCTTTGCAGGACTTTAATGAACTTGTTTTTCTAATAAGCATCCACATGTTAGCTTTGATTATCTTTCATAATCACAGTTATGAGAACCACTGCTTGAACTATTCAAGAAACATAACATGTTCTAGTCTATTCGAATTAACAATGTCCTATCTTGTTAATTCTATGAATAGGGATATTTAAATATTATCACATTTGCATGCAATAGACATCTCATATCATGAATACTTTTATGATTGTTTTTGCACTGTGTTTATAATATCTAGGAATTCATTTATTAATTTAAAATTTATAAACTCATGTATTTAAACATAGCATTAATGAATGAATGATGCCTTTATTAAGAATATTAATTCATACATATGAAATATATCACTTTTACATGGGCTCTAAGGCATACTCTCTAATAAAAAATTCTAAGATAACTTTTGCATCATACATCCTAATGGCTACAACTTCTATCTACTTACTCACATAATCTACTACCACCAAGATATATTCAAACCCATAGGAGACCGAAAAAGGCCCTATAAAATATATCCCCCATAAATCAAATAATTCTACCTCAAGCATATTGGTCAATGGCATCTCATCTCTCCTAGTTATATTTCCCACCCTTTGACATCAATCACAAGAGTGAATAAACAATTAAACATCATTAAATAAAGTGGGCCAATAAAATCCAAAAGAGAGAATTTTTGATACCATTCTATTGGGTCAGTGATGTTCACCAACTTCTCCACTATGACAAGCTTGGATAATCTCCACTTGCTCTTCATTTAGGATGCACCTTTTCAGCACTTGGTCAGCACAAAGGTGGAAAAGGTAAGGATCATCCCATATGTAATGCTTCGCATCAACTTTTGGCTTCTTCCTTTGTTGCCATGTGAAGTCCTTTGGCATATAACCACCTACAAGAAAATTTGCAACATTAGCGAACCAAGGTACGAAAATTTCACAAACAAACAAGGCACAAATATGCTTATCAGGGAATAAAGCTAAAATCTCCCCTTTTTCAATATGATCATGCTCCAATCTTGATAAATGATCTGCCAAAAAATTTTTGGCCCCCTTCTTGTCCTTAATCTCCAAGTTGAATTCTTGCAACAAGAGCACCCATCGTATCAATCTCGACTTGGATTCGTTCTTGGCAAAGAGATGTCTTAACGCTGTATGGTCAGACCACAACACAATTTTTACTCTAAGCAAATAGGATCGAAACTTTTCAAAGGCAAACACAATGGCAAGAAGTTTCTTTTCGATTGTGGTATAATTGATTTGAGGTCCTGTCAAAGTGTGGCTTGCATAATAAATTGTACAAAATATTTTCTCTTGCCTTTGTTCGAGTATTACTCCCACTGCAAAATCACTTGTATCACACATTAGCTCAAAGGACAAATTCCAATTCGGAGATATAATCACCGAAGCTGAAATAAGCCTTTGCTTCAACAATTCAAAAGCCAATAAAAATTCATCATTGAATTCAAAAGGAGCATCTTTCATGAGCAAATTGGATAAGGGCTTTGAAATTTTTGAAAAATCCTTTATGAACCTACGATAAAAACCTGCATGACCTAAAAAACTCCTAACTCCCTTGACATTGGTTGGTGGTGAGAGCTTCTCTATAACTTCTACCTTGGCATTGTCTACCTCAATCCCCTTTTCTAAAATTTTGTGCCCCAAAACTATGCCTTCCCTTACCATAAAGTGGCATTTCTCCCAATTTAGTACTAAGTTAATCTTTTTACAGCTACCTAGAACCAAATCAAGATGCTCTAAATAGCTCTCAAAATTTAGCCCATAAATGGTGAAGTCATTCATGAACATCTCCATAAATTTTTCTATAAAGTCATGAAAAATTGCCATCATGCACAGCTGAAACATAGTCGGCGCATTACACAATCCAAAAGGCATCCTCTTATAGGTAAAAGTGTCATAAGGGCAGGTAAAAGTTGTTTTCTCTTCGTCTTCAGGGGCTATGAAAATTTGCAAATATCCCGAATACCCATCTAAGAAATAATAAAACCTATTCTCCACTAACTTCTCTAACATCTGATCAATAAATGGCAATGGAAAATGATCTTTCCTAGTGGCATGGTTCAATCTCCTATAATTTATGCACACTCTCCAACCCATAACTGTCCGAGTTGGAATGAATTCATCTAGTTCATTCTTAACCACTATCATTCCCCCCTTCTTAGAGACATATTGCACTGGGCTAACCCACTTACTATCAGAGATTGAATAGATTATACCTGAATCAAGCAATTTGAGTACCTATTTCTTGACAACCTCTTGCATAGCCGGATTGAGCCTTCTTTTGGGTTGAGCCACCGATTTGCAATCGTCTTCCATAGGAATCCGATGAGTGCAATAACTTGAATTTATACCTTTTAAGTCCGATATCTTCCATCCTATCGCTTCTTTGTGCTTTTTCAACACCTTGAGTAGCATCTCCTCTTCAATACCTGACAACAAAGAAGAGATAATTACTGACTTTTCTTCTTACTCCAAAAATACATACTTTAAATGAGGAGGAAGGAGTTTAAGTTCAAATTTTGAATCCCCCTGCTGTAAAATAGTTCACTCTTGCTTCAATTTCTCCTTTTCACAATCCTTCTCCACAGCTGCTATCCATTCTCCTTCTACTTCATCCAACTTTTCATTCTCCAACGAATGCATCAATCTTGAATTCACTGGATCATTTAGCAACATTTTTTCTTGCATTTCCTCTACACATTCATCCACCTTGTCTATGAAATAGATCGACTCCTCCAGATCACTTGATGGATACTTTTGAGCCTTGTTCACGTCCACCTCTAATTCTTCGTTGTTGAATCAAATAGTGACTTTTTGACCATGGATATCTATCAAAGCCTTTATAGTGTTCAGGAATGGTCTTCCCACAATAAGTGGCATCTTCCTACATTCTTCCATTTCCATGACTACGAAATCCATGGGGAAAATGAATTTTCCCACTTTCACTAATAAATCCTCAATAACTCATTTGGCTTTCTCATTGATCTATCCGTAAGTTGAAGTCTCATTCATGTCTCATTGAGATCGCCTAAATTGAATTTCCTATATATGGAGTAAGGCATCAAGTTAATGCTGGCTCCTAAATCACACAAGGTGTTCCCAACAAAGGTCTCACCAATTTCACAAGGTAAAGCTAACTGGATCTTCTAATTTTTTTCGAAATCTTATTCATAATAATTGCACTATAATTTTTCATGAGTTGCATAGTTTCATACCCTTCTTATTTCTTTTTGTTAGAACAAAGTTCTTTTATGAACTTAGCATAATTGGACATGTGAGCTAGGGCTTCAGCAAAAGGCAAGTTAATGTGTAATTTCTTGAACATTTCTAAAAACCTAGCCAATTGCTCGTTTTTCTTCTCCTTCCTAGCTATAAAAAGAAATGGCAACCTATTAATATAAAGATCATCTATGGTTGGGTTCACTATACTATTTCCCTTGTCAATCTTTAGAGCATCCACATCTACCTCTACTCTAGAGTTAGAATCACTTACCTTTCATGTTGGCTCCTCCAAATCAGTTGATGAAGTTGATGATTTACCTTTCTCTTTCTCTCGTGCTGCCTCCTTGCCACTTCTCAAAGTAATTGCTTTGACCTCCTCCTTGGGATTGCGGTCCACATTTGAAGGAAACATCCCTGGTTTTCTGTTTGACATTAAAGTTGCAAGTTGATGCAATTATGTCTCCAAATTTCTCATTAAAGCATTTTGGTTCCGGTTCCATTGCTCTTAAGACTTTCACCTTGCCTCTTGACTCGTCATGAATTGTTGTTGACTCACCACAAATTGTTGTTTACTACTTATGAAAGTGTGGAGAGTGTCTTCAAGACTTGGCTTTTTTTCTTGCACAGGTAGTCTTTACTGAAATCCTGGTGGATGGTATGGTTGAGGTTGTGACTGATTAGAGCTTTGCCTTTGATGGTGGTTAAGCAAATAAGGTGTCTGGTAGTGATTGGTGGCCTGCAATTGGTGAGGCTGAGTATGACTATGGTAGACATTCGAGTTAAAAGGGGCTCTTGCTTGTGGTTGAGTAGATGAAGCTTGTTGATTCCCATTCTTCTAAGAGAAGTTAGGATGATTTCTCCATCCCAAATTGTATGAATTGCTATAGGGATCATTCCTTCTATATTCTCCCAATGCATTTACATCCCCACAATTTTGCCTTCTTGGACACCTTGTCCACTTTCACATGGCCCATTACTTTGACTAACTGCAGCCACATTTTAAACTTTCAAACCGCTTAACTCTTTCCTTACCAATTCTAATTGGGCTTTTCACATTGACACTTCATCCACATTGTGCAACCCTTGCCTTCTGTGGATTGATCTAGGAGTAGTCCACTGAGAGTCATTTGCTGCCATCTCATCTAATAACTGAAAAGCATCCTCAGGCAGCTTGTTCAAGAAAGATCCTGCTGATGCTGCATCTAATAATGACCTTGTTTGAGGTGTAACTTCAGCATAAAATATGGTCATCAGTTGGTAAACAGCTATCTCATGGTGCGAACAACTTCTCAATAATCTCTTAAACCTCTCCCAGGCTTCATGAAATGGCTCTTCATTCATTTGATGGAAACTTATGATGCTACTTCGAATACCTGCAGTCTTAGTTAGAGGAAAAAATCTCATCAAGAACTTTTCTTGCATCTGATCCCATGACCATATTGACTGGCATGGTAGCATTTGTAGCCACTCCCTTGCTTTACCAATCAAAGTGAATGGAAACAGCTTCAATCTTACTGCATCCGTACTAACACCTGAAATTTGAACTATCACTAACTTCCAGAAATATGTCAATATGTTGAGCTGGATCTTCTACTTTTGAACCAGAGAACTGATTCCTCTGTACCATAGTAATGGTGGTTGGCTTGAGCTCAAATTGTACTCCTCTCAACAATACAATTGTCCGATAATCTTCATTCTATCTTGGTACAGCGTAGTCTCTTATGGTCCTTTGCCTAGGCACTTCTTCTTTGAGTACCCCTGACATTTGTTCATGTGCCTTTGGCACTTATTCATTCTCGAGAGGAAACTCATCAAAAGGAGGATCAAGTTCCATCTTATTATCTCTATTGGCTCTCCTTCTTTGATGTAGAATCCTCCCGATTTCAAGGTTAAAAGGCACTAATTGCTCTTGTCTTGTTTTGTTCATGCACTAATATCAACTAAAAAGAATCCAGAAAAATAAAATAAGGAAAAGAAAACAGATACAAATAATAATTATAGCTTACTAACAACGTCAAATCCCCGACACGGTGCCAAAAACTTGTTACGACCCTAGCAAGTATACTAGATCGACAAGTAATAAAGTGGGAATATAATTACAACCCTTAAATATCGAACCCAATGGATTATGTGGATGTGAATTATGAAAATGAATCGTATGCTAAAGAATTTCCAATTCTTTGTATGTAAGTGTTATCTAATTTGTATAATGTAAACTTTAACACTGAAATATGCAATGAAAAGAAATTAAATTCAACCAGCAGTAAATTGAGTGTGAACTAAATTCTGAAAAATTAACAAGTGTAAAAATCTATAAAAATAAAATATTACTCGGGTTCACTCATCCATCCCATACCCAATGTGAATTAATTCAATCATACAGTAATATAAATATGAACGAATTCAGGATAACAATCTCAATCTAAGCATCCCATTCCAGAGCTAGCTACTTTAATTGCAAAGCGTCTCATTTCAGAGCAAGCCCTACAACTAGCTTAAGCACAAGTCTTAAATCCTAAATTCGGTTTGCTTTCCCATTCCAGAGCTAAACAACCCAAAACCCATCTATTTCACTCCGTACTCTGACTCTAAAACCATAAATACTGCACATCTAGAGTTATATTCAGGAGCAATCTAAAATAGACAATAATTTTAGATAGAAAAGCTAAGCAAAGATTCATTCACAACATTCAGTTCACACAAGCATCAACATCCAACCAAGATATAAGATAAAATCATTCAATAAAGTCGAAAAATCACTTGAAGAGAAAAAAATTAATGAAATAAAATAAGCAATAGTGAAATAAATCATTCATTCATATATATATATATATATATACATATATATATAACTGAAAATATGTTCAATATTTACATCTTTGGGTAAGGGTTTCAAAGATCCCCCAAACAACTAAAAGACTACTCACTATCCATCACAAAATGAAAAGAGAAAATGATAGAATAACCCCTAAAATTATGGTGAAGAAAACCCAGCTAAATCCAAGTTCTTCAAT
The DNA here is from genome assembly GCA_037975025.1 of Excoecaria agallocha. NCBI lineage: Eukaryota > Viridiplantae > Streptophyta > Magnoliopsida > Malpighiales > Euphorbiaceae > Excoecaria > Excoecaria agallocha. The sequence goes on along the minus strand of CM075808.1, from coordinate 6,823,860 downwards.
CTCTTTCTCCAAGGTTTGACTGAAAAATGAGCTCTAAATGTGTAGATCTATACTTGTAAACCATAAATCTATGTTTAATCTAAGTATTTTTATGTAAATATAACTATTTTCAAGTAAACGTATGTATCTATATATGTAAAATGAACAAAGGAATGAAAGAAATAAGAAAGAAAATCCTAAAACTAAAGAAAAATCAACTCCCCCTATTCTGCAAAATAATTAGCTTTTTATAGGTCAACATGGGTCATGGTTACTATGAAATTCGTGGTAATTGTGACCTCTAATAAAAATCCCTCTTTTAGCTGATATAGGTCACGGTTACTATAAAATTCCTAGTAACTGTGAAGTAGCTCCGAACTGCATCTGGAAAGGAGTCACGGTTACTATGAAATTTCTAGTAACCGTGAGATGGCTTTCTTCTTCCTTCTGGATTGGAAACATGCCTACCTCATGGTTACTACCAAATTATTAGTAACCATGAGGTACTTCTTTTTTAGCTTTTGTACTGAAAACTTCATAGGCCACGATTACCACCCTTTTATGCATAATTGCCATGCTGATCATGACAAGCCTAAAAAATGTGCATTTTGACAGAACACTTAGGTCACGGTTACTAGAAATTTCCTAGTAACCATGAGGTACTTATAAAAATCATGAAATTCCATCAAAAGCTCTCAAATTCGCACAAAAGCTAAATTTACTAAAAATGGGATAATTTATTAAATGTAAGCAAAAATAAAACAAAAAATACTAGAAAACCAATGAAAACTATACTCAAATTAAACTAAAACTAAACACTGAATTGGAGTTATTAGTGTGATGCCACCACCCTTCGTAAGTGTCAACTCCTATCTCCCACAATTCAATCAACTCAGCAATTAAAGGTTGCAAATAAACATCTATATTCTACTTCAAATTTTTAAGACTAGGAATAATTATAGTTAAGAACAAGTATGTCTCCTTCATGCACATCCATGGAGGCAAATTATAAGGTGTAAGAATTACAGGCCATGAGGAGTATTATTGTCCTGATTGTCCAAAAGGTTTAAATCCATCAGTGCACAAACCAAGCTTAACATTCCTTGATTCCAAGGCAAATGAAGGGTGTTTTTCATTAAAATATTGCCAAGCTTTTGAATCGAAATGATGACACATCACACCTTCTTCTTGAGCGTGCTCATTATGCCATCTCATTGCTGCAAAAGTTGCATTTGAATTATACAACCTCTTTAACCTATCTTTAAGTGAAAAATAAATCATTTGTTTACATGAAACCCCATTCCTTTTATATCTTGCATTTTGATAAAATTTACACTTGTCTAATCCATATTCTTCTCCCCACAAAATCATGCAACCCAACTTACAACATTCAATTTTCTCGTATGGTAGCCCCAAAGCCTTAACTAGTTCTTTTGTCTCATAAAAACTTCCAACCATTGTATGGTCTTGTGATAGACAATCCCTTATCAATGCACATATTTCATCATAGCATCTCTCAGATAATCGATTGTCACTTTTGCTTGCTAGAAATCATGAAATAACTGACATTTGAGATTGGTTTTGACATCTAGGGTACAATGGAGTATCCACTGCATCAAGTATGTCAAAAAACTTTTATGCAATGGGATTTGGGTTTTCCTCCATTAGGTCTTCCATCATTAAAGCTGAACCCATCATTGCAGCATCAAATACCATTTGACGATATGAATTACTATGATCACTCCCATCTTGCTCATAATGTTGAGATTCGATAGGTACACTTGTTGAGCACTACCCAACTTCCCCATGGTACCACCACTCTTCGTAATTTTCCACAAATCCCTTTTTCAGAAGATACAACCTAACTTCTTCAACTATTAGGTAAGCTCGATTTTTACAACTGTGACATGGACATTTAATCTTTAAGCCATCCATGAATTTTAATTGTCTAGATGCAAAATTTAAGAATACATCCATTTTCGGTTATTCTCCTCCATTATGACATACAATTCAGAGGTGTTTAAATATTTAAGAACCTGTGATGGAAAAGTAAGCATCTAAGATACACATTAAATTTATTTAAACTATCATGGAAAGATAGAGCAATGAATAAATGTAAGTATAATAGCCATTAAATTTTTAAAAAGATATAACATTTCATTTAATTACATTTAAAAAAAAATAACAAGAAAACTAATACTCCATCTAACAATTTAACAAGCTGAACAATTTTCGCAATTAAGAATAAATATAAGTTATTATGAATAATTTCCAAACCTTGTATGAAGCTTGAGAATTGTTTTGTAAGCTAAATCCACCTTTTGCAAGCTATTTTTCTTCTGAAAAAGAAAAAGAGTTGTTTTTGTATAGTTGACACCTATTAACAAAGATACAAATTAATTAGAAATGGGAACAACCAATAAAAAATGTTGCGGTAAGTTTAATTACGAACAAGGATATTAAAAAGTTTTGAGTTATTAATTACAACGCCAAAAAATAATTAATTTAGAGATTAGAGGGAATTTAATTGTTCTTTTTTCTTCCATGAAACAAAGGACGATATTAAATCACCTTTCACGAGGAAAAATTGGGGACAAAGTGCATAGCTCAGCTAGTACTGCACCAACTGCCCACATATCTGCATATGCTTAATTTCAGTTTTAGTTTTTTGAATCTATCAATAAAAGAATTACATTAATAAATAGTCTATAAAATAAATCCCAATAAATAATTGAATTACATATTACTTGACACAACCTTGTTAGCATCTTGCAATAATGACAAACACAATGAATTTTAGCGAGTATGTGAATCCTAATTATATATGTCAGTTGAAATATATGAATTTAATATGTCAGTAGAAATATATTTTATATTTCAGTAGAAAAATAAGATTTGATCGTATTTAATGCGGGTGATATAAAAATATATGACTATAATGTCGAAACAGAGTGCTAATTCGAGGACCCCACTAGAGCAAAACAATAACAAAAAACTCAAAAGCATCACATGCAGATCCCTACATCTGATTCTATCGAAATGAGATCAATACCAAAAGCTAAGTTCTTTGTCTGCCTGCAAAAAGCCAAAGAAAATACCAAATAGCTGGCAAGTGTAGGCAATAGAAATGAAGAAAAGCCACCAGGCAAAAGCTAGCAGCAACAGAAGGAACAAGCACCGCCAAAACTGAAGAAGAACCGCAACTACTAACTGGGTTCAGCTACAGAGCCTCCTCAGTATTCACCGGGCAAGGATTATTTTTTAATTATAATTCTTGCTTAAGATCTGTGTCAACCCAACAGATATCCACCATCAGAAGCTCAATAAACCAACAAACCACGAAGACATACTGACAGCAGGCAGCAAGACATACACTTCACATTATTGTTAATTAAGCCTACAATACACTTCACATCTTTGTACAGATTAAAAAGAACCCAACTTCATATTGTTAGTCTTTGTCATTGGTAAAAACAAAAAACATACTAGCTAAAGAAAAAAAAACATTGCCAAAAATAATTATTTAAAAAAAAGGTTAATAGATAAAGTGAAAATCAAATTAAGTTTTGAAATTGAAAGACATTAACAGCATTATGTACAATAAAAAAAAATTCATATGTATATTATCGATATTAAAAAGAGAAAAAAAAAAAAAGAAAGAAAAAAGCATCATACTGCAATTGAAAATAAATATTTGCAAATTACATTAGCATAAGTTTGGGTAGGTTCAGCTGGTGAAAGAGATTATTCACTCAGGCCACAGTTTATCATTTAACAACTCAAGCCAATACTTCCAACTGACGGTCAAAGATGATTGAAACTAAAGCCTTGGAGGTCCAAGCTTACATATGTAAGTTATGTGTGTGTATTGGTTGACGGCTTTATTATGTGTGTGTATTCCCCTAGTTTGATTCTAGGTCTTAATAACTATTTCACAAACAAATCGAGTAGCACTCACAAGATAACTAACTCTGCTAATTAGAGCTAGCTGAGGATTAAACCGAAACCAACTAAGCTTTATTTAATCAGCAAGGAAGCTGAAACCCTAGACTTCTACTTACATTGTTAACACCTCAAGCTGAAATATCAAAAATCATAATCAAAAGCTTAGAAAACCCCAAACCGAGCTAACCCTATTCGAATTTTAGAATTTATAACCCGAAAGTGTATGTAAACTAACTACAGATCCTAAAGAATCACAACTAACAAAACCATAATAAAAAAAAAAAAAAAGAGCTTAAAGTATTGAATGGAAAGCTACAAACTTGCTAAAAATAGAAAAAAAAAAAAAAAAGGTCAAGTTAAGCTCAGCAATCACTTACCTGGGTCGCAGTCGGGCATGAACAGGTCAAAAGTTTAAGTAACAGCAACTTAAGCTCGCTAATTAAGTTAACGAAACAGATCCACCATGCTCAAAAATTAAGAAAATGATTTGAAATGAAGCTGAACTTACTAAACCTTTCAGATTTATAAGAACAAATTGGGTTTTGAGTTTTGGTAGTGAGGGTTCTTTTATTTTCCCTCCAAATGAAGCTCAGAGAGAGGAAAATTAAAAATGGATCGAAAATTATTTTTGTTTAAACAAAAGGGTAGTGGTGATAATTGATAAATATAATATTCGAAATAATTCTCTTCGGATAGTCATATATACTGTATTTAGAATTATCTTTAACTTAATTATGTATTGTTTCGAATTTCATCGTTGATGCTTTTACTCGTGTCTGTATTCTGCAAGGCTACTCGTTTTTTTTAGCAAACACATTCCCCGAATGATGAAAAGCGCGCATCATATTTGTGTGTGCAATCGTTGAATATAACTTTGTGTGTATGAGAGAGTATTTCCTAGTGCCCAAACGACATCGTTTGAGGAATTTGTGAAATTCGAAAGGTAGAAAAAGTGGAATAAATTTGTTTTTTTTTTTGTTTATATTTGATGTATAATACAATGTATTTTGCAATTAATAAAATAATCTTATAACTATACACTTATTTTTTATTGTTCCCTCTAAAATTTGTATTCATTTAAAATCCAATCAATCTAACTCATAAACTGATTAAACCCTATCCAATTTATTTTGTGACCCCGTTTATAATCGACTTATGATCAATTTATTTTATTTATTATTTATAATTTTCTATACATAATATGAATATAAAAATAATTATTTTTCAAATATATATGCATAATAGTATTATTGAATATTTTTAAGAAAATAAGGCCATATAAAGTCTGATACATTTATGATTTTATCCGTTTAATAATAATCAATTTAAATTATAATTCAATTTAATCCATTTATGACTCTTAAAATTTTAACTATATAATTTATTTGTGATGTAACCTATTGACTATATAATTTATTTGTGATGTAAGCTATCATAACTTGATACAAACACATTCGACCTAACATGTTTTCCATCGATAACCTATAAATATTAACTAATATTTAAATATAGATATACTAAATAATCAATAAGATGTCTAAAAAATTAATTTGAGAATTAATTTATTTTATATTAAGGACAATACGATTAAAAACAACTTTGTACAAAATGATGCTATTTACATTAATAAATAGTCTATAAAATAAATGCGCCCAAAAAATTGGAGATATTCTCAATAGAGCTATATGAACAAAATAGTATTTTGCTAAATCAATGACAATATTGTTATCGCCAATTAATTACAACAATGTTATCGCTAATTAGCTACAATAATATTGTCGCCAATAGAGCTATATGAACATAATAGTATTTTGATAAATTGGCAATAACATTGTTGTCGCCAATTAGCTACAATGATATTGTCGCTAATTAACTACAACAATCTTGTCGTCAATAAAACTATATAAACATAATAGTATTTTGCTAAATTAGCGATATCATTGTTGCCGCCAATTAGCTACAATAATGTTGTCGCCAATAGAACTATATAAATAGAATAATATTTTGCTAAATTAGCGACAACATTATTATCACTAATTAGCTACAATAATGTTGTTGTCAATATAGCTATATGAACATAATAGTATTTTGCTAAATTAGAACTATATAAACATAATAGTATTTTGCTAAATTAGCGACAATATTGTTGTCGCCAATTAGCTACAATAATGTTATCGCCAATAGATCTATATGAACAGAATAATATTTTGCTAAATTAGTGACAATATTATTGTCACCAATTATCTACAACGATGTTGTTACTAATTAGCTACAACAATATTGTCATCAATATAGCTATATGAATAGAATAGTATTTTACTAAATTAGCGACAACATTGTTATCGCCAATTAGCTACAACAATGTTGTCGCCAATAGAGCTATATGAACATAACAGTATTTTGCTAAATTAGAGACATCATTGTTGTCGCCAATTAGCTACAACAATGTTGTCTCTAATTAGCTACAACAATGTTGTCGCCAATAGAGCTATATGAACATAATAGTATTTTGCTAAATTAGTAACAACATTGTTGTAGCCAATTAGCTACAACAATTATATGAACATAATAGTATTTTGCTAAATTAGCAACAACATTGTTGTAGCCAATTAGTGATAACAATATTGTCGCTAATTAGCTACAAAAATATTGTCGCCAATAGAGATATATGAATAGAATGATATATTGCTAAATTAGCAACAATATTGTTGTCTCCAATTAGCTACAACAATGTTGTCACTAATTAGCTACAACAATGTTGTCACCAATAAAGGTATATGAACAAAACAATATTTTGCTAAATTAGTGACAATATTGTTGTTGTCAATTGTCGCTAATTAGCTATAACAATGTTGTCGCCAATAAAGCTATATGAACAAAATAGTATTTTGCTAAATTAGCAATAACATTGTTGTCGCCAATTAGCTACAATAACATTGTTGCTAATTAGCTACAACAATGTTGTATCCAATAGAGCTATATGTGTAAGGCCCCTAACATAATTCTAATTGAAATTTCATATTTTTAGTAGGATTTTTATTTGATTAAAATTTAAATTAAATGAGAATTTCGTATAATTATGTGATAAGGGATAAAATATGTTTTTATTATTTTAATTGCATGAAAATAAAATTTAATAGTGTGGTTTAATATTAATCGATGGTATAATTGAAGTAAAAAGTATTAATTTGGAGTAAATTTGTAATTATGGCATTTTAAGGGGTCAATTGTGAATTGAAGAATAATTGAGAGGCCAATTTAAGGAAAGGATCAAATTGTGAGGTTGATTTATGAAATAGATTAAATGGTGGGGGCAAATTATAGCATGCAAAGAAATGTGTGTTTATGTTGTGACATGCAAAATCTTGAAGGACCAAGAAGGATATTTACCATGGCACTATATATATGTTAGTTGTAGTGGAAAGAAAGAGAAAGGTGAGAGTGGGACGGCACCAAAGGAAAGAATTAATTTTCATCTCTTACAATTTTAAGCTCATCTCTCAATTTACCTATCAATTCATTAAGACAATTGCATGCATGTGGGTTGTTCAAGAAAATATTGATATAGATTAATAAGGTATGGTTCAATTTTGGTAATCTTCATCATCATCTTCTTCTTCTACAATCTTTATGTGGATTTCGGTTGGGATTAGCTGCTGGAAATGATGGATTAGAGAATGATTTATATTGTAGATAAAGAAGGAGAAGGTAGAAAAGATAAAGGAAAAGGTCTTGCTAGAGATTAATTGGCTAAAGGAAAGTTAGGCCAAGGTATGGGATTAGGGCTACCTTAATGCATGTGAATATGGTTGCTAGAACTTGTTGTGATTAAATTGAATTTGTAGTAATTAAAAGAGAGTTCAATGTATGAAATGTGTATGAAGGGATGAGATGAAAATTCTGACCTAGTGACTGAAAATTTAGTGTAAGTTGTAATAGAGACCTCTAATTATAACAAATAAAATTTCTGTAGTTATATAAGACATTTGCCTACAAAATTGAAGAAGGAACCTACCTTCAATTCTGCCTCTAGATATTTTTTTATGATTTATTGAATTTAGGAGAACTTTTAAATTCGGATTCTGGACCAGGTTGGGGAAAAATTGAGATATCTGAATGTACAATGATCAGAATGACATGAAATTAATTCCTATGTAAAATAGACTCATAAATACACATTTTATATGAGGAAGTAATGCCTAATTTTATTTCTAAGTATGTCAAATAATTAGCATGAAATTCGTTGAATCTGTTTGGATTATTAAGGTACAGATGTTGGTATTTTGGGCATAAGTATTAGTAGAGAAGTTAAAATCTTATTCTGTAAAATTTTGGGTAAACTAGATACCTAGGAGTACGTTTTTTATGAAGAAATGTTGGTCTAAATCCCTCTTAATTTTATGCTATGAATTTTTATAAGTGACAGTAAATATTATTTTGGTTTTATGAACAGTCTATAGTATTTCTCAAATATCTTGAGTTATAGGTAAGTTATTAAGGTGAAATTTGATGCTCTGGAAATTATACAAATAGGGGAATAATATTATAGAAGATCATTTAGCCTAAAAATGACATTTTCAAATTAATTTGTGGCTCACAAGTTGAGGCCAGAATGCTGCCTTGTACAGATTTATAATGTACTTTATCTTATGGTTTTCAATTAATTGAACTAAAAATGTATTTATGTGGTTACAAAATGAATTGGATAGAGCAGGTAATATGACTATTAATACAAGATTATATGTATACATATACATTCACACGTGTACATGGGTAAGGACTTATGATGAAAATATCTCACATATATTTGTGATGAAATTTGTGTACATGATTGTTTTATGCAATTAATCTTACATATTCATACGCTAATGATATAGTGCATTATATTTGAACATGCACTTATACTGTGAAACAAGATATACGATATATGACTATGTTCATGTGTGATGTTTGAATGATAACATAATGAAGTATATTATTATGATGTTATATATTCCTATTCACTAGGGATTATGTATTTGTATACATGATCACATATATATACAATATGCTATATTGTAAAGTATTAATGATGAGCACTTGAATAGGTATGATGCATTACTTGATTAACATATCATGATTATGCTAATATGAGATATCTAATGATGGTAGGTAAAAAGTAATTGTATCATTAAATGAACTTACATATGCAGTTATGTCATCGTAACAATATAGCTATCATATGATTATACATGTGCAAAATGAACACCATAAGTGTAGGCATGATATATGAAAAGAAAGATTAAATAGAGTTTGCCAGCAGTTATAGTTCACTTGTGGATAGACAGGCGCCTGTAGGGATATTGCAGCTGCCACAGTCGACCTTTTTAGATCCACAATATAGTTGATCCTGCTAGATCTTGCACAACCCATTTAGATTGTTTCTTAACCCGTTTGGGTCCTTGACCGGTCCACCGTACAGTTGGCCCTGATTGGGTCCATAGTTTTGATATCTTCGGATATCCACCATTTTGATACCTTCGGGTATCCACCGATCCCGTTATCCACCTTTAGAATTTAAGCAGGCTAAACGGTTGTGTTATTGCATTACAGTTAATTTTAGATAAATAAAGCATGATACATGAGATAATATATTTAACTGTATTTTCCATTGCATATGTGATAGTTGGATACTTTTGATATTGATCCTCCTACGTTATGCTTCAATTTCAAGCATGTTAATATAAATATGAGATTTGATTGTTGATGATGATATTTTATTCTGTCCTTTATTTATTTTAAATATGTCATTCTTGTTATTATCAACTTTTGTATGTTATATGTTTCCGGCAATCGTTGTGAGTTGGTGTCTTTCAAAATTAGTATCCCCACTAAGCTTTATAGCTTAGCACGGGTTATTTAATCCGTGTAGGTACTGTTGTGAAAGCTTTTGCTCAGGAATGATCTCTGCATCAGGACAGGCCAACACCTAAGTCATAGAAGTTGATGTAGGGTTCTTTTTGATTTTGGTGCAATTTCTTTTGCACGTTTAATATGTATAAAAAGGGTTATCATATATATATATATATGTAATATAAAGTAAGTGATGTAATAAGTTCAGTGAAAGAATGCTAAAGCATGCATGCATATAGTAGCTACAATACTTAGTCATAAATATGCTAGATTGATGGATAAATGTTATGCATGATAAGATATGAAGTTAAGACAGTTATGACTAACATGAAAATGATAAGTATGTTATAGAATAAGCCATTATACATACATAATTAAGAGACTGAAGTTATGGAAAATATCTAATTGATGCGTAGGATACCTATATAAATAGGCTATTTGATATAATAAATGTATACAACTTTGGGTTAATAACCTACTATTATGTGATTGAAAGATATAACATGATACATGATAAAGGCATTAGATTAGGGTGTTTCAATATGAACATAATAGTATTTTACTAAATTAGCAACAACAATGAATTAGCTACAACGATGTTATCGCTAATTAGCTACAACAATGTTATCGCCAATAGAGTTATATGAACTAAATAGTATTTTACTGAATCAATGATTTCGCCAATTTGTTACAACGATGTTATCGCTAATTAGCTGCAATAATATTGTCACCAAATCTACTTTTATCGATTCAATTGTTTTCGCCAAAATTTTGGTGCCAGATATTAGCAACAATAAGAATTTGTTGTCACTAATTTGTCACAATATTTATTTTCTCACCAAATCTTTCAATATTTGTGATGAAATTCAATTTTTTGTCGCAATGTTGTCGCTATATTGTGCATTTAGCAACGAATTTCATTATTGTTGCAAATTTTCGTCGCTATTCTGCATTTTTTTGTAGTGATATATATATATATATATATATATTATCTTTACATGTTTTTTATGACATATATTACCCATATTTTTATGCTTGAAATGCTTTAGAAGTATTTGGGAAAGTTTAAACAAGTTTCGATGACAATTTAGGGTCTAAAAATCAAGTATAAAAGGAAATAGGGGAGGCTCACCATGGTAATTGATTAGTTGTGACTATGAGATGGGTGCAAAATCGATTTTGGAAGGGGCCCATGGTGGTTACTGATTAGTTATAGCTGTGAGCACCATGTTGCCTGAAGAATCCTAAAGATAGATTTCTAAGTTCAACTTATATGTTATTTTAAACCTAATAAATGTTATTTTCAGGCAAAGAGGTTTTTTATAAAGTTATTCCTTTATTTTTTTAGTTTCTAAAACATTAAGAATCGGCCCATTTGAGCTTATAAATTTTCATATATTAATTAAATAATGCAGACTGCTTCCAGTGATAGAGCAACAGGCATGTCCAATTTTCAAGATAAATTTTGATAAACTTAGATGCAGAGTTAGACTTTGACTTCTCAGATGAAACTAGGTCTATCAGTATAGTTTACTCTTCAATTTTAATTACTCAATTTTAAGCTCGGTAGAATGAGATATCCTGAAATTACTAATCCTAGTTTAAGTGAATCTGATGATAAAATTTTACTTAATATCAATTTCGAGGTACCTATCATATTGTTCATGTTATTTGTCATCCAACCAACACTTTATCATCATTTTCTCATCCATATCAATTTATAACTCTCATAAATATGCAAAATATTCACACAAGCAAATGAGTAAATTCCCATACCTTATTTTAACCATAATCCTTTTCCTCCTTTCTACTTCCCTCTTCTTTCTCTTATTGGATTCTTCTTCAAAAAAAAAATGTTGCAACTTGATAATACTGATTATGACACTGCAGTGCTTTGCTCCCCAAAGTTTTAATTTTAACGACTTGATAATTATTATTATTTTTTTATTTTTAACAATAAGTCTCGAATTCAAACAATATATATGAAATATATCTAAATACTTGAGATTAAAAGGGAGCGCTTTGCTCATTTTGTAAGCCGGCTCATAAATTTAAATTATTTTTTTAAATACCGAATGATATTTATATATATCATTCCTTTTTTTCTCTTAAAATTCTTTTCCAAGGAAAATTTTCTTCAAAAATTGTGTCTTTAAATTTTGACTTTGTTATGAAAAAATGAAAGTAAACCAAATATATTCATATTTTGATCTTGTTCAATTTAAATTTTTGAATCGATTTATCAATGTGTATAATATATTTAAAAATTTATATATATGGATTAAGTATCATAATTAATTAACTTATGGGTGTTAATTTATAGATGTGTGTTATCACTTGATTAGATTTTCTGGATTATATAAAATCAATAAGCAGGTAACTCAAATATTTTCAATAAGTAAACTGACATAAAGGCATTAAGCAGAGAATTTGATTTGATTGGATTTAATTTTTCCTTATATCATAATAAATATTCATTCCTTATATCAACTTCAATGTTCCATATATAAGACAAGAGAAAGAGTAGAAAGAGATATATACTTTAGCTCAAAATGCTTAAACCCTAAATTCTCTCTCTTCACCAAATTATGTAACTCAAATTTAGGGGTTGGAATGGACAGGAAATGGTAAAATTTTGAGAGAGATTTTCTATATTTTTAGCCCCTAATTTGGCTGGCCACACTCTCCTTTTTTTCCTCTTGACTTTTCATGCAAATTCTTGCAATTTCTAGATTGAGTGAGGTGGCACCTTCCTATTGGTCCATTTGTCACTCTTAGAGAAATTACATCTTGACCCCTCGTTCTTTTATTCTTTTTAATTTCACCACCATTCTTTCATCACTTCCAATTTAATCCAAGCTTTATGTCTCTCTAATTATGCATATGCATGTCACTTAATCAACTTACCATAATACTCTTAACATTTAAGTTAATTTAATTCTGGTCCTTTCCTACACTTCCAATACATGGTGCAACTTATTAGAGACTAACGAACAAGTTGTTCGCCAATTAAATAGGTCGGAATATGGAAGTTTATGTTGATGATAAGATCGTTAAAAGTAAGAAATCAACATATCTTCTCAAAGAGCTCGAAGAAATATTCTCAACCCATAGAAAGTTTAGCCTTAAACTCAATTCGGAGAAATCCGCTTTTGGAGTCTGATTTGGTATATTCTTGGGTTGTGTAATCTCTAAAAGGGGAATCAAGGCTAATCTGACCAAGATTGAAGCCATACTACAAATGGAGCCGCCAAAGCCGATTAAAGAGGTACTGATGTTAAATGAAAAAATTACAGCTCTTGGAAGATTTATTTCTTGTTCGGCCAAACGATGCCTCCTATTTTACAAGGCACTGAAAAACTTGAAAATTTTTGAGTGGACTCCAGAGTGTCAGTTAGCCTTCGAAGCACTTAAACAATTCCTCGGCTCTCCTCTCCTGCTTAACCGACCACAGCTACGATACGTACATTGTTCATGTACTTGTCAGTTTTTGAAGGGGCTATTGGCTCAGTCTTGGTCAGAGAAGAAAATACCCAACAATTCCTGATTTATTACACCAATAAGGTTCTTAGAGGAGCCGAGCTAAGATACCCCATTAGGAACAACTAACTTTGGCTTTAGTCACCTTGCCCATAAAATTGCATCCCTACTTTTAAGCACACATGATAATTGTTCGGACAAATATTTATCTCAAAAAAGTGATGCAGAGACTAGAGGCGTCAGTTATTTGTTTTCAAATACTCGAATAGTTGTGAAAAATATTTTCACCTTGACCCCGCAGACAGTTCGATAAGCACACTGTTATTAGATATTTATGAAAAAGGTAATTTGTTAAAAATTGTTCCTTTTATTATATAATGCAATACAGTAAAATACATTATAAAACCAGACCATTATTCCAAACATGATATCAACGGTAAGTCAAGAAGTCATATAACATCACTAAATATATTACCATACCGTTTATTATAAAAACATCCATCACCACCGTCCAAACATAGTGTAATATGCATGATTATATATAATTCAATTCGGTTCGGATTTTTCAAGATTTCACCCGCTCAAATCCAAACTTTTTCTGAAAATTCAATTCAATCGGGCCCGAAACCCCAAATAACTCGAACCAAACTGCAATTTCAGCTCGAATTTTCCAAAGAGGCCGGATTTTGCAACCGCTTCATTGTCTATCCAATCCAAATCGGTACAGGCCAGCCTATTTTGCATTCCGAATCGCATGTTGTGAATAGAAGACATTTGAGTTACGGGTACCTTTGTGTACCGAATCAAAATCTTATCCCTCCTCAACAAAACAGCTCAAAATCTATTGAACTTTTCAGCTCGCTAGATCTCGCCGAAATCACTGTCGTACAATCGGCGGCTTATTATCCGGTAACTTGGTTCCAGGATTATTCTCGATCCCCGATTAAATATATTTATATATTAGTATGGTTCTCAAAAGTTTAAATATCTTTATCAATTTTATTCAAAGTCTCCGGTTCTACAAATTCAAATTTTTCCCTTTTCTGTTGTTTAATATTATGGATTTGGTCTATCATTATTGCATTTTCCATTTGTTTGATTATCCGTTAAGTTTGTGCCGAAGTATAACCTAAACTCTAGGGTTTTATGGCTCTCTTTTTTGTTTCCCGCTTATGAGTAACGAAATATGCTATCTTCAACGAAGTTTATGATAGCATGTGGCTTGGTTCAGTGAAATTTTAATTAATCTGGGCCATGAATACAGGAAGATTTTACAATTGATTATTTTGGTTTATTTTCTTTCTCTAGCATTTTCTGCAACTAAGCTGTAATATACTCTGTTTTTTTTAGCAGATAGAGAGTTGGAGATAATCAAACTGTTGGCTCAATTAACTCACTGTAAATTCTGACATAACAAGAAAATGGTATGTTTCTTGTAAATGTAGTTTTTTAGCAATATGGCAAATGCTATGCTATTTTATACTGTTGAGAAGTGGAGATTCTAGAGTCTGCATATTGCTTTGGCTATATTTATCTTGTTTATGATCGCTTTAGCTTATAAATGGACTTGTTTGGTTATTTTATGTTTCTAATGAAGAGAACTTTTTGTATTTAATATTGTAATATTCATTGAGCTTGGTATCATTTTTAAAATCCTTATTTCCTTTACCTTTGCTCGTGAAGCATTGTATGTAGTTGAGAGAACCTTACATGTGTCAGCATATTCAACCATTTTTAAAAACATTGTTTCATTTTTGAAAAAGACATTTATTATCAGCATTAAAGTTTCTGCTGAACTTTTGTATTGCAGATCAAACCATTGATCTGAAATTCTCTAATTCTTAGTTCAAGCAAGAATAAACTGCACCATTTGATTATCAGTTATACTTTAACTTGTTAGCATGTTGATGACAATTGAGTGGATATTTGGCATTTAATAACTTAAGAGAAATGCCTACAATTGAATATATTGAAACATCATTTTATGCTCTGCATAATGTTATTTTTCCATTTTTACTTTTATTTCCCAGTATTAATATAACAGCAGAATGATTTGGTGCAGGAGGGGTTGGCAATTATTATCAAACTGTTAACTAATGTGAAGTTGTTTGGAATTTTAATTGTGTATGGTAATTGATGAGAATTCAAGTACCTTTAAGACTAAAGATGTGGAAAAGGGATACCGAGAAAAAGTTAGATTTCTCGGCTTTACCTCTGCAAATTTCTTTTTTTTTATTTTTCTCTCTCTTTTTTCTCTCTCTTTTTTTTTTTTTTTTTCTGTGCGTTCATTTGTGCTGATTTGATTAGTGTAAGGTATGGAAATAGTTTTCTGTTTTGTATGCCTACACCACAATGCGATTGTTGTTCTCTTGGTGCTATAACTTCTTTCTAAATAATTTTGTGTGACAGTCTTTCCAGAATCAAGGTTTTTGGATGTCCAAGGGTGCTGCATCTGTAAATGATGGCGAGGTTCACTATGATAACTCATCTAGAGCTGAGTTGAAGCGTTCTCATCAGTGGTTTGTGGATGGTCCTGAATCAGAGCTATTATCCAACAAGAAACAGGCAGCAGGAATTCCAAGCAACAATTGTTTTACTGGATTGTTAAGTTCAAATGTTTCTCCATGGGGAAATGCATCCAGTTTTCAGTCAATCTCTGGTCCTTTTTCTGAACGATTATTTGACTCTCAGACAGCAAGGACAGCCAATTTTGATGATAGAAATATTTCTTCTATGAATTTTGTAAAGGTGAAACTGGGGAGAAAGGTGGATGAGGATTCATTTGTCAATGATTCCTCATTTGGTTTGTCTATGTCTCATGCTCTAGAAGATCCAAGATCAGCATTAAATTTTGGTGGGATTCGAAAAGTGAAAGTTAGCCAGGTGAAGGAATCTCAGAATATCATGCACGGATCAATTGAAAATGATTACAATAGAGTGGATAGTAATGATACTATGCCAACATCTCATGCATATGAGAAGACAGATGATAATAACATATCAGCAGGGCTTGCTTATAACAAAGCAGAGGGAAAAATCATGTCTTTGGTTGAAACCTATGACAGGGAGAATAACATTTTCATTTCAATGGGACAGCCATATACCAAGGAAGATGACAACCTATCAATGAGTCAAAATTACAAAGAGAATAAAACAGCAGTTTCAATTGATCATGCTTTTAGCAAGGGTGACAACAGTATCATGTCTATGGTTCTAAACTATAAGCCAGATGAAAATACGATATATACGGGGCACTTCTTTAACAAAGGAAATGACAGTACCGTTTTATTGGGTCAAACTTACAGCAAAGATGATAACAGTAGTTTGCCAATTGGGCAATCTTATAATAATGGAGAGAGTACTATAATATCCTTTGGTGGCTGTGATGATGATGATACAAATGCCTCAGGAAGACTTATAGCTGAATATGATTTGCTGATGGCTCCGCCTTCTCTTCAAAGTTCAGAAGTAATAAATGACAAAGATGGGGTAAAATCTAATGCTGACGCACTTGCATCTGTTGCTCATACAACTGCCTCTGGAACTGATAATGCTTCTAAGAAGAAAGAGGACTTGAAATCCTCCAAGAAGGTTCCTTCCAACAACTTCCCTTCAAATGTCAGAAGTTTACTCTCCACTGGTATGCTGGATGGAGTTCGTGTGAAGTATATAGCATGGTCACGGGAGGTAATTTTGAACTTCTGTTCGCACATGTTGAGGCAAACTTATCCTCTGATGACAAATTTTGTTTCTTCTTGTGCATGTTAGAAGGAACTCCCTGGTGTTATACAAGGTTCTGGTTATTTATGTGGTTGTCAGACCTGCAATTTCTCCAAGGTGAGTATTTTTAGTAAGCTTGTTCGTCAATATACTATCCAGGAGTTAATGCAATTTCTCGAAGTTTATAATTTGTGGATAGTTTGTCGGTTTTATAGTCAATATGCTAACCATATCCTTACACAGGTAGTTAATGCTTATGAATTTGAGCGTCATGCTAACTGCAAAACAAAACACCCAAATAACCATATATATTTTGAAAATGGGAAGACTGTATATGGCATCGTCCAAGAGCTAAGAAGCACGCCACAGAATATGCTGTTTGAAGTTATTCAGACAATAACTGGATCACCTATCAACCAGAAGTCCTTTCGTCTTTGGAAAGGTATGCAGATTATCTAATTCCTTGTGGTGCTCGATTTTTTGGGTTATGCATTCTTCATCTGCTCGTTTTTACTATTTGATATATATATATATATATATTTAAATGCATTATGCCCTACCTCCCAAATGTGTTGTTCACTTGTTTCCACTTCCGTACAGAATCATTTTTAGCAGCAACCCGTGAACTTCAGCGTATATATGGAAAAGATGAAGGGAAACCATTATTTTAAAGCGGTCATATACAAATTGCAGGATAGGATCATTTTTGTTTTGTGCATACAAGTGATCTTTTTGGCCACACCTACATGATAAGGGTGACTGTCCTACCAACTTAAAGGGCATTGCTTGTCAAGTTCTGAAGAAGAAGAGCAACGTGCAAAGGAAGCTTTTTTAAGGATGAGCATTGGGTATAAGAGAGTAAAACAAAGCCCTCTCACTGAAGGGGAAATGAAATGCGAAATATGTGCTACTAGTTAGCAGAAGGAAATTCTTTAAATTATCTGTTTTTCCTTCCTCAACCTTACATGTTTTTCTTAATCGAATCAATGGTTACTTCTTGCAAAATGTCAATATTACATGTTTGTCTCCATTGCTGCGTTCCAGTTAATTTAAGATGGCAATTTTGATCCTTGTCTATCATTTGCTTTTAGAATAGAAGGGTGTTAAATATCTTTTCCTATCTTTTCTTTTACCTTCTATCTATTAAACTTATATTGATAACACTTGTGTAGTGTTTTAAATTTTACCATGAAAAATCCAAATATTTCAATTTACTTAGACAGAAAAATCGACAATTGTCCCCTTTACTTCTTCTTTTCTTTTTATTTTTTTAATTATTAAAGTTCTCCCAATAATATTGAAAAAAAAGAAAGTTCTCCCAATATATTATTTAATTTTCATTTTAGCTTCCAAAATTTAAAACAAACCAAATCGATTCTCAATTTTTTAATATATTTAAGTTGAATCATCTATATATTTATTATCCATGACTATTGAAATATCTAATTAAACTTGGAGATAATTACAAAATGTCTCTTTAACCTATCACTTAAATTTTAGTTAGGCCCTTTAACGTGCAAAACCACACTAATTGATCCTTCTACATGATGCTACAAATTCAGCATTCTGATAGTTATGGATAAAAAAAAAATAACATAAAGTTTGTTGAAATTTTCATATAATTTTGCCGATTGATTAGGTTTTTTTTATAGTATGCGTACCAAAATGAAAACTGAGTTACAAATTGAGAATAGCTCACATTTATTTCTAAACTTTTTTGTCCAAATATATCCGTAAACTTTCATTCTATTTCAAATATACCCCTAAACTTTTTTTTTTCCAATTATACCCTATAACAGCCTACAATAACACAATTATCTTTTTACATTTTTATTTTATTTTTATGATGAGCCAAATGGATTTAAGGAGTATATTTAAAAGAAATAGGTGTTAAGTGATCTGCTGCTTTAGACAGTTGAGATGTAATAATTGAAACTTGATGAATAACATAGTCAACTCAATCAAATGCCCTAAGTTGGATTTTTTTTTTCTTAGGATAATCATTCCTCCCTATCATAAACATTGTTATTTGTTACATTAAAAAAGAAAAAAGAAAAAAACCGACCAACCCCAATTTGATGCTTCCGAAATTGGATTATGACATCTCTATGGGATGGATTGATTGCGCGAGTTGTTGATCCAAGTTTTCTTTTTCATGGCTCTTCTCGGTATCATGTATTGTTCGTTTAATAGGTATTGTTTGGTCATTAACGGTGGAAAGTGGGGATTCAACATCCTTGCTTTTACCCCAGACCACAAGATATAGACCACCAACTATGATAATAGCACCAATTATCCTGTGAAAAAAAAAAATAATAATAATAATAAAGAAACATTAGTTGACTTGTTTATATATATATATTTATATATAGGATGAACATTTAGTCATTCGGTTTAAAAATTAACCAAACCAAAATGACTGATTTATAATAATTAAATAGATAGAATAAATCGAAATAATCAAACTAAAATAAGTCCTAATTAAATAGTTTGAAAAGAAGTGAAAAAAATACCTTCCCAAGTACATTTGCTCTGCCAAAATGATGGAACTCATAACAGCAACTATAACCATACATAACGGACTAAAAGCTGTTACAAAAACAGGACCTCTGTCTTTCATTATTACCCCTTGAATGTAATAAGAAAATCCTGAGCAAACAACACCCTGCATTCAGCCATTCTTTGTATTTTAACCCACATCCGACTAATTTTCAATTTAAAATATTTTTCACTTTTTAAATAATATTATTAAGTAACCTGACGGTGAAAAATGACAAGTATTATATAGAGAAAATGACCATAGACTTTCTCCAATTATGTGACCTAAAATAAATATAAATATCTGTAGTGTTAATATTCTTACACTATACACAGCAGCTGCTAATTTTGTATCCCAGTGCAAAGACCAAGCATTCAAGTTTCCTCTTTCCATTACCAATGCCACTATGCTGCCCTCTACTGTACCGAATAGGCAAATCCAAGCCGTAAGACACAGCTCTGCCGGATATGTTTTCAGTGTGATAGCCTAAATAGATCAAAAGAAATTAATTATTCTATTTATTTTAAGTTAAGTATCACCTTTTTATTTTTTATTTTATGCATATTAAGATAATTATTAATTTTTTTAATTTTATTTAAAAATAATTTAAAATTATAATAATTTCTCTTATATTTAATAAAAATAAATATAGCCGAAAAAGATGAATTGAAAAAGAAAGGTCGCCAAAATTTAACCACTGCTTATGCAAATTGCCTGTGCATTTTTTTTTTTAAAACTAAATTAACCAATTTGTAATAGCTGCATCCTGATTTGACTAAAAAAAAAAAAAATGATTTTGGACCAAAATCTTCATTTCTAAAAAGTTTGGGATCTTTTAATACCTTCCCCGGAGGGAAAGAATATTAATCCAATAAATTCTGACAAGTGACGTCGGATGTCCAACACGCAGATTGAGTCAGAACATCTAATTGGACGATATCCGCACATTCACATTTTCTTTTTCTCTCTATCTCTCTCTCTCTATATATATACAAGTTAAAATATCATTTTTTTTTTACTTAAACAATTAATTAGAAAGAGAGAATAAAATAAAATAAAAAAAGATGATTTAGAAAATAAAAAAATGATTAATGAAAATAAATTTGAAAAAAATATTTCTTAAAATTTCTAAGATAATAGATTTTTGTGTTGATTAGTGTGCAGTGTGAAATTACACTGCGTTTAGCGTCCCATTGAAAAACTAATGTGTATATATATCAAATATTTGGTCATGCGATTGGATAGTAAATATCGCGTAGCAGTTGAGGTAAAAATATATAAAGCATGAATATTGTGAGAAGGAGATAGTAGTCTGAAAAGAAAATAACAAATCTTACTTGTAAGATCACAAAAGACGCCCAACTAAAGCAGCCAACAGTGATCATTAGTGCTCCTTTAATTGAGTTATGAAGATCGACTCCACCAGTTTCGTGTTGATGGTAAGTTTCCCCTTTGATCCCAAACATATCAATAGCTCTACCTTTCATTACAGTCATCACCATTGCTCCACCAACTGTTGCTATTGTTCCTGCTATCTTAGCTTGGCTATGGAGAGATGAAATCTTCACCTTCTCAAGCCTATCATTAATGTCAAAATACAATAATATTTATTGCTGATTAATGCAATAAATAATTTCTAATTTTGAATATCTTCTAATTTTATCATTTACCTGGCGATCCAAGCCATCACGAAGGTAATGGCAGGAAGAATGTTGATTATAGCAGCTGCAAATGTTGCAGTTGTATACTTCATCCCTAAAAAGTACAAGTTTTGGTCAATAACTGGCCTGCCACAAACACAAAGATCATTATGTTAAAAACAAATTAAAAAAAAAGAAAAGAGTACAAATTCAATTTAAAAATATTGAAAATTAATTACTCTAATAAGCTGAGCACCAGCATCTTGATGAAAACTGATAAAGTCATCTTTGGCCTTACTTTCCTGGTGAGAAAGCAAAGAAAATTAAATTTTAGTGTTCAAATAATAAAAATTCACATTATATATAAAAAATTATTAATTACTTGTCAAGAATAAGAGCGAAAGGAGTCATGACGATGGTGGCCACAGCATGGCGATACACAACAAAAACATAATTACTCATTCCTCTGTCAAGTGCAGCTTTTGAAAGAATATCCATTCCTGCTAAACCAACTTGCATGAATATAACTGCTATGAATGGCTTCATTTTAATTAAATAATTTTTCATTTTCTTCTTTCTCTTCCCAGCTATCCCTTAATTGCTCTTTTCAAGTTTAAGACCATCGCCAGTTGTTTTTCCCACTTATATAGACATTTTATTCTACAAATTTCCCAAACTTTTTAATCAAGTAGTTTAGTTTTAAAGTACTTGCTTTTTAATTTTGAAGATTATAATGTTAATTATTGAGCTTTTTTTTAGAAGAATTATGGGGTCTTTCTTTTCAAAAGGTTTCTCATTTTAAAAAGAAGGAAAAAAAATATAAAATAATAACTCCATTATTATTACAACACAAGGGTGCTACCGCCATATATATATACACACACATACCAACTAATGAATAAAAGCTATTGGTTAATTTCTCTAAATGTTAATCCGATATTATTCATCCAATCTAAGGGTACGTGGAGTAAATGCACCGAATGGTATTTCTATTATTATTTTTATCTTACTTTTGGAACTAATATCTGCAACCAATATAATATTTGGCAACTTTTGCATGAGGTAGAGAGTACTGGTGGAGTTTTTTTTTTTGGTGTGTCAAAAGTGGATTTGTAGTGTTCCTCGAGTGGTTACCAATTTTTTATATTCCTTGAATGATTCTTATTTTATTAAAAGCTCAAATGGCGCATTAATGGATTCTCAATATTTAAGTGCCTGATCAACCCAACAATTGTATCATAATTGATAATTGGATCATTAATGTTGATTGTTTTAGCCGTAATGCTGTTAAATTATGCAACTGCCTTACTATTTGTTTTATGCAAAGTGCAAAATTTTTATCTATTACAAAATGTCTGATTGTCAATACTTAATTAAAAAGAGCAAAAATTTTTGAGTTCAATTTTTTTAATAATATTTAAAGTTGTAATTAAATATTATTATTTTTATAAATAAAAAATGCAGATTTTTTTTCTCATTTTTAAATTGAACATAATTTTACACTTTTTTTTATGGCATGTCTGCAAATTTTTAGTAATTTTTTTTATAAGATTGTCATTAAATTTTTTCATTTAATTCTTTTAGAAACAAATTAAAACTTTGATCTCCTTAAATCAATTTCTAGCTCTACAATTGGTTGCATCCCTAATTTTCTATAATAGTAATAAATTTTTGGTAAAGGGATAGGATTGGAATTTAATGTATGATTTGATTTAACTTAATTTTATTTTTCAGTAATAGTTTAACAAATCAATGTTCCAAACTTAATAGCTGAAAGTTATTTTTAGAGCAATACCTTTGAAATAAAATTTGGGCTTAATACATAATTTGACCCTTGTAATAATTTGTCAATCCTATCCTTCAATGAAGACCTTTTCTGATTAAACACCCATAGTTGTTAAAAAAACATATATTTTAGATACAATTCAATACTGATTTGAAATTCAAAATGCACTTGTGGTACAAGCGCAATGACGTGTTGGTGAGGTATTTATAGGACTGTATGTCCGTTTGAGTGCCTTGGAAAGAAGGTGGCTTGATGGATGTAAGAAGGTTATACGATTGGATGGAGAATATTTGAAAGAGATATGCCAAGGAGAGATTTTGTCATATTTATCCAAAGATGGAAGTAATTAGATGTATCCAGTGGCTTGAGCTGTCATTGACAAAGAATCCAAAGATAGTTAGAGCTAGTTTTTAAGATTTTTGATGATAAACTTGAATTTGGTTGATAATAAAGGTTAAGGTTTAACTATTATGATTGACATGATGAAGGTATGTTATTTTAATACCCAAGTTTCAATGTTAATTCCTAATTGCAATATTTGTTCTAATTTTAATCATTGTATGCAGGGAGTTGTGCAAGCAATAGCTGAATTGTTGCCTAAAGCAATGTCGAGGATGTGCCCTAGGCACATATGGAGCAATTAGAACGAGAAATGGAGGAGAGAAGAAAGAAGAAAGAAATTTTGGGCATATGCTAGGTCATCATGTAAGATCAAAGAGGCAAGTAAATTAGGACTGTCATATAAACCTATTAGGTTACACACATAAAATATGATGCATGGAATAAGGGTTAATTTGGAAATTTCGAATTTTATTTTGTGACAAATAAAAATTCAAAACAAATAAATAAAATAAATAAATATTAATTAAGATTAATATTATAATTCATATTTTAAATAAGAAATAAAGTATTTCTGATTTTAATATGAAGTGTGGGCCCGAAATTTTCTCTCTCTCTTAATTAAGGTTGGATCACCTATATATATATATATATATATATATATATATATGGTTTAAAAACCTTAAGAAGATATACTTAAAAGGTGAGCTGTCACCCTTGAGAGAGTGCAAAGAGAAAAATATTTTTCTATGTTGCCCTAGCTACCAAAGAAGGGAGCTAGTACTCTGGACAAATCCATTCGTTGTGTTTGAGTATGGATACTGATAGAGGGTGTTTGTTTCGTGTGAGGCAACACCTACAAGACGATTTTACGCTTCAAGAGATTAGTAATCGTTACTTTATCTTCATTGAGTCGATTGGATAGCATGGATCTTGGTGGGTTTCATATATCCGTTGCCTTTTTATTTTATTTTTCTCTTGTCAAAATCCAACAGTGGTATGAAAGCCACTTGCGAATTCAATTGATTCAATAATTGAGTTTTATATATGTGATGTATATAAAATAGGTCATATGTGATATGAGCAGTATGTATGTCTTTACATGATGAATCAATTACTGTTTTGATCGACTTCATAATTCTGCTTGTATGTGATATAAACGAAATAATTCTGGTTGTATGTGATATAAATGAAATAATTCTATTTATATATGATATGAACGAAATCAATCCGGTTATATGAGATATGAACATGATTGATTATTTCATAGTTATAATATTATGTTCATTGGCTATGAAATTGATAGATGTTAATATGACTAACATGTGCGTATTAATTTTGATTTAATATGATTAAATGAATTATCATGAGATTATGGTGGTATTCTGTATCTATTGTGAATGTTTAACGTGATTAAATAACTGCTGATATGATTGGCAAAATAGATTTTCATGGATACAGAATAGGGTTTTAGAGCAAAAAATTGTTAATGAGATTAACATTGCCTCAAACCTTCGAGGGGCACTACCTTTTTGAAATCCCGTAAAGGGCACCGCCTTTTAACCCTGCCTGCTAATCGACTAGTATGACTGCCATGTTATCTAATCGTAGCGCACGAAATATTGTTATTACTATTATCCGCCAATTTTAATACATCAATCTTATATGATCTATTGAGCATGATATGAGATTACTTGATTTTAGTTGGTGTATGTTTGATATCTTTGCATGGTGCATAACATGGCCAATTGAGACCCTTGTGATGGTGTTTAATGTATTTATTTTATTCATTCATTTTATAGGTTTGTAATTTTAAATACAACCTACGTGTCATTCTTTTGTCGTATTTTTATTTTACTAATATTTTTAGTAGAATAGTTTATTTCATTATTGTAATGAAGACGAAGGAATTTCACGAAGACCATGAAGGGGATCAATCCAATTCCATGATGATGGAGGTGTAAAGTGGGAGCTTTGATCAAGTCAAGTTTATGTTATTCGACATAAGATTGACCTTTGATCTTTGTATTGGATTATAAAGATCATATAGTTGTTGGCCATACTATGACATGTTTTATATATTATGCATATTATATCGGTATGTGATGCGATGAATGATTATATATGTGTATGAGATGCCATGTATGGGATGATACATGATATGTAAATAAATAGACATCATAAATTAAAATTAAAATTAAAATTCCTTCACCATAATTTTAAGTTATATACTACCCACAATTATAACCCTTGTCAAGACTAAGATCACAAAAAATGTAGGTTCTGCCAAAGCAAAGTACATTAGATTATCATAGTACAACAAGATGGGTAATTTTGTTACCCATATATTAAAAAGTGGTTAGACTTAATTAGGCTATCAAAATAGTTTTGGGCCTAAGGCATTAGATGAGATTATAACATGCCGAAACATATGATGTCAAAATCTCATAAAGAATCTAAGAGTTACATGAGATGTAATTATTAAGGAGTTATTTGCCTAAATAACTTGATTTCAAGCATCTTGCCAAAGCTGACTTAGAATTAAGTGATATATGGATCTTAGCCCACTAAAATCATTACAATTGTTGCAATTAATATTGAGGGTGAATATTTTAGTGGGAGTTTTTAAGAAATAACCTAAAATAAAATTGGTACTGATATTTATTTTGCATATTTATAGATCAATGGGTTCAAATAACACTTTCATACTATCACTACGATCAGTCTTTGAGAAGGACAAGCTAAAAGAAGATAGCACTAACTTCCTTGACTAGCTTAGAAACTTGAGAAATGTTCTCAAGCAAGAAAGAAAGTTATATGTGCTTGATGATCATGTTCCTCCTCTCCCACCTGTTGATGCCAAAATGGAAGTCAAAGAAAAACAAAAGAAACATGTTGTTGATTCGGTTGATGTGGGATGTCTTATGTTAGCCACAATATGCCTAGAACTTTAGAATGATCTGGAGCATATGGAAGCTTATGAGTTGAGCAATCACCTCAAACAAATATTCCAACAATAAGTAAGGTAAGATAGGTATGAGACTACCAAAGCTTTACATTCTTGTAAAATGGCTGAAGGTGCATCAGTGAGCTCTTATGTTCTAAAAATGAAAGGCTACATTGATCACTTTAAAAGGATTGGATTTCCCATTACTTCAAAACTGGCCATAGATTTGATGCTCAATTCATTGCCAGATAGTTATAACCAGTTTGTTATGAACTATAATATAAATAATATGGAGAAATCAATTGTTGAGCTGCATATGATGTTTAAAATAGCTGAGCAAAGCATTAAGAAAAACCGAATCATATTCTTATGGTTAATAAGGAAAAGGGGATGAAAAATAAGGGTAAGGGTAAGGGTAAGGGTAAGGGTAAGGGTAAGGTTAAGGCTAATGCGAAAGTTGCTGGTAAGCCTAAGTCACAAGCTGGACCCAAACCCAAGGAAAAAGCTTAGGAGGGAGTTTGCTTGCATTGCAATGAACTTAATCATTGAAAGAGGAATTGCAAGCTCTACTTGGAAGAATTGAAGAAGAAGAAGAAGAAGAGTAATGAGACTACATCTTCAGGTATTTATGTTATAAAAATTAATTTATCTACTTCTACTTCCTAGGTATTAGATACTAGATGTGGATCTCACATTTGTACAAATATGCAGGGACTAAAAAAGGAGTAGACAACTGAAAAAAGGTGAAGTGGAACTACGAGTTGAAAATGGAGCAAGAGTAGCTGATTTAGCCGTAGGGACTTATGAATTGACTTTGCCCAATGGGCTTTTGTTAGTTTTGAACAATTGATTTTATGTTCCTACTTTAAGTAGGAATATTATTTCAGTTTCTTGTTTGGATGATGAAGGTTTTTCTTTTCTTATTAAGAATAAGGAATGTTCTATTTATTATGATGATATGCTTTATTGTATTGCTGATTCATATAATGGCCTTTATCTCCTAAATTTAGAAAAATATGACAATCAAGATATCTATAACATAGCTTCAAAGAAATCTAAACCCAATTATTTGAATAAAACATATTTATAGCATTGTCGCCTTGGTCACATAAAAGAGAAACGCATATCAAAACTCCATTAAGATGGATTTTTGGAATCATTTGATTTTGAATTATTTGACAATTACGAATCTTGTTTATTAGGCAAACCGACAAAGGTTCCTTTCACTGGACATGGTGAAAGGGCTACCAATTTATTGAACCTTATACATACTGATGTATGTGGCCCATGAAGCACAAATTCCAGGGGAGGATTTCAATGCTTCATTACTTTCATTGATGATTTCAATAGATATAGCTATATCTATCTAATGAAATATAAACATGAATCTTTTGAAATGTTTAGAACATTTCAAAATGAAGTTCAAAATTAACTTGGTAAAACTATTAAAACACTTCGATCTGATCGGGGTGGTGAATACTTGAGCCAATGATTTGATGATCATCTAAGAAATTGTGGCATTATTTCACACTTAACTCCACCAGGGATGCCACAATGGAATGGTGTTTCTGAAAGGAGGAATTAAACTTTATTAGATATGATTCGATCAATGATGAGTCAAACAGATCTTCCTTTATCCTTTTGGGGCTTTGCATTAGAAATAGTAGCACTCACTTTGAACCGAGTTCTATTTAAAGTGGTTGAAAAGACACCATATGAGATATGGATAGGGAGAACTCATAGTATGTCTTTTCTAAAGATTTGGGGTTGTGAGGTTTATGTCAAACGACAAGTCTTAGATAAATTAGCTCCAAAATATGATAAATGCCTTTTTGTGGAATATCCTAAAAAAACTAAAGGATATTATTTCTATAATCCCTCTGAGAATAAAGTGTTTATTGCTCGAAATGGTGTCTTTCTAGAAAAAGAATTTATTTCTAAAAGAATCTTTGGGAGTAAAATATAACTCAAAGAAGTTTGAGAACCACAAGATGGCATAAGATCATTGATGGAAACTCAACAAGTTTTATAAATAGTTGCGAAACTTGTGTAAGTTATACAAGAATTGTGCAGATCTAATAGGGCATGACATCAACTTGAGAGATATGGATTTCTCATAACAGATAGTCATAAAGTAATGTTCATGGATCAAGATGAGCCTACTACCTATAAGATGCTGTGTCAAGTCCAGACTTTGAGAAATGGCTAGAGGCTATGAAATCTGAAATGCAATCCATGTATGACAATCAAGTTTGGAACTTGATTGATCCACCTGTAGGAATTAAAACCATTGGATGCAAATGGGTTTTTAAGAAGAAAATAGACATGGATGGGAAAGTACATACCTTTAAGGCAAGACTTATTGCAAAAGGTTTCAAACAAACTCATGGTATTGACTATGATGAAACCTTTTCACCAGTCACAATGCTTAAATCAATAAGAATTCTAATTGCTATTACTGCATATTATAACTATGAGATGTGGCAAATGGATGTCAAAAAAATATTTCTTAATGAAAACTTACTTGAGGATGTGTATATGACACAACCTGAAGGTTTGGTTCATCCTGAGAATTCTAAGAAGGTATGCAAGTTGTAAAGATCTATTTATGGATTAAAGCAAGCTTCTCGAATCTGGAATCTTCATTTTGATGAAACGGTGAAAGAGTTTGGATTCTGCTACTATCTTGTTACCCTGCTTTAGCCTTCAGAAGGCATTGTGCATAGCTACTTTATACTCTGAACCAATATATTTCTTCTCAAATTATGTCACAAAGAAACTCCAATTCAGCTGATCCATTAGGGTGTGCCTCCTGACTAAATCCCACCAAATAACCTCAAAATTTTCTTCCAGTGGGCTACTAGTGATTTCAAATAATTTTTTTATTTTCAACAACCACCCTTCTGCCTAGGTAGGAGTTAAAGGATTATGCCCATAAAAGTCTTCAGCTCCTAATCTTTTTAACTATTCCAAAATAGGCTTCCATCTCGGTGAAACTGGTGGTTGTACCTGAGTTGCTGTCGGTAACAATTGTGCCTGACCCATCTGCAGTCTCTGCTGCATATAATCAGCTATCAAATTGAAGAAGTCTAGTTGTGGGGGTGGAGGTGATACTACTGGTGATGAAGCCTGCTATTGTGGGGCCTCACGTTGCTAGGTGCTAAATGATGCCTCACTCTCATTATCGCCTACCTCATAACCTCAATCGAAAGACATCTTTTCACTATAAAACAAAAAAGAACAAGCACACATTAGATCCATAGCACTTTTCCACAAACTATTGGCATGCATATACGTATAAACCAATCTCTAAATCCCACTCCAATTTTAGAATCGTGTAAACATTTGCTCTGATACCACAAAATGTATTACCCTTACTATAACAAAGTCTTGATGATTTAAGCAATTATCCAGAATTTTTTTTTCTTTCTAAATTCTTAGATTGAACCTTAATTATTCCCTTAACTGTAAGACTTTTTAAATCATTATTCGTTAAATAAAAGTCTGACAATATAGCGGCTTAAAAACTTGAACATCCAACCTGAATAGCAAGCAATTTCCATAGCCCCTTAGGGGCACAAAAAAATTTATAAACAATATATGCATTTATCACACTCATTCAATTTCCACTTCCTGCCATAATTCATATGTATATATACATCAATATATTGTTCATATACTTCAAAATTGGCTAAATATATACATTATATGAAAATGAATTTCCAACTATTTTTTTTTCTTCAAAAACTAGGTTTTCCTGTGTACATTGCTCCATCCAGACTTCAGAACCTATATACAGTAAATATGCTCAGTGGTGATTATAAATCTATGAATTCCCAACACATTGCGCAATTGCATTATCAAGCAAAAATCCTTAATTATTCAATCAAATGCAATTATCATTTCATTTCGCATTTTACACTCTTAATTACCACTACCATGGTAAAATTTCAATTCAGTCCTTAATCTTTCAATTTATTACAAAATTGCCATTTTTACACTTTAATTACAATTTTGCCACTAGTTCACTTATTTTCATTCTAAATTCATTATTTGACATACAAATTACCAATTGGTCTTCATTTTAACATTTTCCTGTCAAATTACATTTTCGGTATTTCAAAATTGCAAAAGTTCATTTTTAGGCTGTTTATTCACTATTTTACCATTTTACCCTTCTATTCATTATTTTGTCATTTTTACGCGATAAACTTATTATTTAGGAAAATTATCATTTTGACCCTAAACTTTTTATTTTCTTACATTTAGGTTATTTTTCACTCACATTTTTCATTTCAATTCACTTTTTGCACTTTTAACTTATTTTTACCATTATGCCCCTAGTACAATCCTGATAGAAATTTTCAAACCAGATATATAGGATGTGGACCCTACGAGCCCATAGCAATGTACTAAGGAATAATCCTGAAGGACCATTCCACCACTTTCACAAAAAAGAACATTTAACACAGAAATTATGGGAGATCATTACGATTCTGCCATAGTAAAGCAAGTCGCCATGACTTGCATCATGGTATGAGTGTCCTTATAGCTAGCCAATCATATCCTGAATTAGATTTAAACCGTATAACCAATACTAAGGGCAAAATTCCTCACTTATTTCAAAATCACTTTTCACATTTTTGACATTTACATTTGCTTTTTCATTTTAATACACTATTCATTTAATTTTTTCATCATTTTTACACATTTTATGAATTATCTCACTATAATTCATCAGTTTCACTCATCTTATGAATTATTTTACTATAATTCAACAAATTCACTTTAAAAATAATACAAATTCATTCTCAAAATATTCATATAAATTTCATAAATTTTAAATAAATTTATGGATACTTAATTTCATGTCTATATTCATTTTAAGGCATTAATCAACCTAAAAACACAAAATACACCCTAGTATATACTAAGGTATCATTTGGCCAAGCAAGGGTTCACATCATACCATTACTTGTAATTCGATTTAAGCTTCCTAATGGCCATTACCAAGGTTCTTAATCACTATTCTAAGCTATATTTCAATTAAACATGTATTTTATATTGGTTCATTTAGATTACATATCAAATTGAAGGAAATTGAAGGATTTTATAGTCACTGACCTTTCTAACTTACTTTAGCATCCCTAGACTTTCTTTTTCTTGCCTTTACTCTTTAAAGCTTGCACTTTACTTGGAGAACCTATATGGGTCGAATTTCTCATCAAGCAAAATACCAATATTTTGACCTCTTTTGCTCAAATTAAATTTATAAATGGATTCCATGCACCTAAAAACATCTATGGGTACCTTTAAAATAATTTTAAACCTTGAATTTCACTTGCCTCACTTTCACACCTTTCACTTTAACCTTTATTTTCTCCCACTTTTTTCACTCTAATCAAGGAGTAGAGACTTGAGAATCTTGTAAGAAGATTAAATTAAACTTAGAATTCTTAGATTAGGTGAGAAAGCTTAAAGAAATTTGAGAGAGAGATGGAGAAATGGTGTTCTACCAAGAGAGGGGAAGAATATGGCTGAAGGGATAAGGATTAACTTACCAAAATATCTCCTTCCCTTGGCTTTTATAGGTGTTTAAGTGGGTTAGGCCTTGGTTTAACTCAAAGCCCACTCACTCAAGCCTAATTCCACCATTTAGGCCCATCATGTAATTTTTCTATGGTTGTCTCACTTTCTAAATCCAAATCATCCCAAATTTGATTTCATCGTTCATAACATGCATAAAATAGGTTGTATACAAAATTTTAATTCAATTGGAGTTCATTTTTTTAATTAAATTAGATCGGCCCAATTCGGTAATTACCGGTGGCACTAAAAAATTCCTTACAGCCCAAAGATTATAAATAATATTTTAGGCATAACTATAATTTTTGGCAATTTTTAGAAATTATTTATTATTTTTAAGGGTTCGAATAAACTTCAGTCAACATAGTTAACCTTTGAATCGAATCGCTTTCTTTTTTATATTTTTGACTTTTAGAGGCCTATTAGATCTCGATTTTACTCTAAATTTTAACCCCAAACTAATCGTGATTAATATTTTTCGATGGTCAAATAAAATATTTTTCAGCTCTGGTGTAATTTTTCACCCAGAAAGTACTATTCACTATTGAAAAATACTATTCATGACTGATCCGGTATTGAGGCCATTATAGTTTACACACATACACACCTAAGGAGTTTCATAAGCATACTGCTTTTATGAGTGCTAAACTATATAATTATGTGCTAATTTAGTGGGATTTTGTATTCTTATATCAATAAATATGGGCACACATTGTGGTTATTCTCTGCAAAATAAAGTATCTTGTTATTTTTCACTCTAATTATATTTTATATATTATATTTAGCCTATTATCATAAGAGTAAAGTAGGGCTATTTGGAAATAGTCATGTTAAGAGAACATTATATGTAATTTCAATGACACATATCCATACCCTATCTATGTCATAAAACATATTGGTATGGTCAAAATTGATAGGTCGAGTTACAAATTTGTGAAACCAATGCCTCTTTAATTCCATGCCAATATACTAAATGGACAGATTATAACTAAAGAGATGTTTCAATGTATGATAGCCATATCAATATGTACATTAGCATAATAAAATTATGTCAAGATATAATGTGTAGTCTAGGTGGAGGATTCTTTGGTCTAATTTCTTACACGAGTTTACATATAAACTAATTATGTTATAGGCTATCAAAATTAATATTAAGTCATTTAACTATATGCTTTAGAAGCATAAAGTGGGTATGGGTTTTTTAATGTGTAAAGGCCTAAGATGAATTCAATTAGAATTTATAAGAACCTAACTAAGTATATAAGAAATATAAAGGGTGGTCCTTGGGTTAAATTTTAGTTGTTGATTTGCTTTACCCTATAATAAGAGCAAATTAATAACACGAATTCAAATTTAGAAGTACTTAATCCTAAAACCAGGATTTATCAAACATAGATTTAGATACATTTTTAATCTCTAGTTAATTTGTTTAACAGTTGCATGTGATTTGGGTTTTAAAAAATTATTATGGGTATAACATGTTTTAACACTATGCCTCTCTTACCTTTCCTTAAAATAAAAGTATTTTAAAAAATATTTACTTTATTTTAGAAATATATTAAAATTTTTGTCTCTCTTAAAATCATATTCTAGCATCCATTACTTTTCATATCGGTAAAAAATGTTTGGTAAAAGATTAAGATTGACATTTAATCTACAATTTTTGTTTAACTTTTATTTTTTGCAATTAGAAGTTCAACTTTTGATTTTCAAATCTCTTATTAGAACAATACTACTCAACAAAAATTTATTTGTAACACTAATAGCTGTTAATAAATTTAGTAATTTTTTTATTGTACTAATATTTTCTTAGAGTATATATATTGCAAATTAGTTATACTTTTAACCACTAAATTATAAAAAATATTATTTATTTTGAGCTTTTAATTGCTATATATGTATCAATTGCAAGCCTATCTTGTTGAAAAATGGCTACAAAATTAGTAAGAGCTAAAAAACAAATGAGCAAATAAATGAAAAAGTTATAAATAACATTTCATTGTTAACATCTTTAAGGCACCATTCATGTACATAAAATGCATGCATGAAATGTTAATAATGTGGACTACAGATTTATGATGTGAAGAAATATTTTCTTTATGCAAACTATTCACATGATGGCATGTAAAATGAATAGTTGGGTAAGAATTTGTGCATGCAAAGTTTATACATAGATATGTCAAAAATATAACATTAATGTTGTATTTTTATTGAATTTCTAATTCATCCATATGCCTATAAATACCGAGGCATATTTTGTTTCAAAGTACATCTCATTTTCATTATGTGATTATAAAACAATTAAGAGAATTTCTTTTAGGAATTTTAATGATACTTTTGTGTTCTATATTTGTGCGATTATTAGGTGTAATTGGGAATTTGGTTTAAGAGTTAAACACCAAATTATTTATATTCTCCATTTTATTAGTAAATTACTTATTTTACTTTTGCCCATGGCATAAGCAAAATTATTAAACCACATAAATCCATCTTGCAAAATTAATTTATATTTTTCTCATTCTCATCTTGAATTATTTAGACAAATAATATTGGTGCTTGGATTTACCCCCCAACAAGTGGTATGAGAGCTCAATTTATTTGTCTAAAGTTTTCAATCATATCTACTACATATGAGATTGATAAATTTGATGGATCTACAAGTTTCCTTCTTTGGCAAGTCAAGATGGAAGCAATTTTGACATAAAAGGGATGTAACAAGGTGTTACTAGGATTAACAAAATGCCTAGTTCTTTGACGATAGAGCATAAACAAGACATGGATGAAAAATATATAAGTGTTATTAAATTAGCTTTAGCCGATAATGTCTTGCAAGAAATCATGATAGAGAAATCAACAACGACTGTGTGGTTGAAATTAGAGCCTAGACATATGACTAAAACTCTCACTAATAAGTTATATCACAAGTTCCATCTTTACATGCTTCAAATAAAGGAAGGTACACCAATTAAAGCTCATATAAATGAGTTTAATTTAATTATCTTAGATGTTACGGCTCTTGATATTGAGATCAATGATGAAGTATGTAACATCCTCATACACCCTTGAAGGAATATGAGAGAGCTACAAGATCTATTCACTTCCATATTATTTCTTATCTTTGCTAAATTAGGTTAAACAAAATTAAATCTTAGTTATAAGTTCTTTATATTCTCTTAATCATGTCATTTCATGTTATAAGAATTATTCCATTATACTCTAGTTGCAATTCTTATTTTTAAAGTATATAAGTGTAAATGTACATAATATCAAAAAATTATTTACATTTCATTTACATTGCAATATTCATACTCTTATACCTATTACATGTTCTCATTCTATACACCACAAAAGTATAATTTATACCAAAAACTAAAGTTCAAGCTTCCTTTTTTGTGGCTTGTAGATGATGATAAAGAATCTAAACCTTTTAAATATATGTACTAATATTATGCAATATAACATATCTATTTTGACTACTTATGTTTCATTTTCTTAGGTTTTATGCATGTGATTTGTTAATTTTGTTGTGATATGTTTTACCTTTTTGTTTTCTTTGTGTTTGTAGGATTTTTTTGTTTAATTATGTGTTTTAAAGTACAAATATGGGCTTTGGCTTAAAGTATTGAAGGATAAAGAACAAAAAAGGAGGATTAGAGCCTGTACTAATTGTAAGGACCCAAAATAGATCCTAATAGAATTCAAGGGCAATAATATGTTACTAAAGTCTAGTTAAGCATTATTGGATGAATTATTAGTAGTTAAGATCTAATGAATTCATGATCTTATGTGATAAAGGATATAATAGTCAATTTATATTATAGTATATAGTGTGTATAATTGGAATAAAACATAGTTAAGAGATTAATTGGGACATAAGTGTTATTAAGTTGTAATTTATTATATGATGAATATGTTAATTATATGGTATGAATTTTATAAGGGTATAATTAAAAAAAATAGTTTGAGGGTTAAACTAAAAGAGGATATAAATTTAGAGGCCAATGTTTAGATAATGATTAAGTGGGGTTAATTTCATAAGAGATAGAATATGATGGGGTTGAATTTTTGAAATAAAAGTGAGTGGGGGAAGATTTTTGACATGCAAATTTGTTGAGGACCTTAAAGAGACTTCTCCACCCACTTTACACTATAAAGCATTGCATGTTGGAGAGAGAAAGACCATTTTGAGGTTATATATAGGGGGAGGGACGAATTTTGAAGGAAGAACATGGATTTTTCCTTCATCTCTCTCTAAAAGAATAACTATTTCTCTCTATTTTCTCAAGGAATTTCTAATGCATGTGGCTGGATTATAGGTTTTAAAGGTGATATGTAAAGAAGAAGGGGGAAATAGCAAGATGATTAAGGGCAAAGAAATTGCAAAAGATTGAAGGCTAAGGGAAATTCGGCCAAGGTATGGGATTAGGGATTTTTACTCATCTTGCATGTGGATTTAATTTGTATAAATATGGATAAAATATTTAATAGAATGTATTTTGAGTTGATAATATAGTTTTAAATTTTAAATCTAAAAGATTATACCTTGCATGTATTTATTTGTTGAAGATTAAGGAAGTAAAAATCTGTTTTGGGTCATTAGGAATCAGATTCTATATTTTAAGCATATCTTGAGCTATAGACCTTCAAATGATTTGATTTTAGTTGGTACTTCCTCCTACAATTAAGAACTAAACTTTTATAGAAGAAACCTATACTTGATTCTGCCTTTAGTGCTCTTAAAATTAACTTGAAGTTTGGATTGAGCTTTTGCCTAGTATTAGGAATAGGTTGTAGTATTTTTGCTATAAAGTTTTATAGTGAAGTCAAAATCCTCTGAGACAAAATTTTGGTTAACATAGACTCATAGAAGCATAATTTTTGTGAAGAAAGGTTGTTTAAATTATGTATTTATTTTATTTTATGAATTTATTAATTCATAATAAAAAATGAATTGGGTACAGTAAAGTGCTGCCTAGGGAACGAAAATAAATTTTAGTAATTTTTGTGTATTTCTTGTTATAGATGTTGAAATGATATGATTCCAAATTCTGATGAAATTAGACTAATTTATCTATCAAAATGAGCTATTTATGAAGTATTATAACTATAAATGCTTAATTGAAATAGAATAATGTGCGTAAATGTTTTTATATGAACATGTGATGATGTGTTAAATATGAAAAATGATATGGGAATGTATATAGAGTATTTTAAACATAAAATAAAGGTAATTTATGATATTAAACATGTAATTAATATAATGACATATTGAATATAAGTCATAAAGAAAGACATTAAACATTGATGACAAAATAATACATGATATTTAAGCTATATATAGTTATTATATAGTGGAACTTGTAATGAAAAATACATGGCTATTATATGCATACATACATGTAATATATATAATCATTCTATGTGGGTAATACAATGTAATTGCAAATAATAATGTGCTTATGAATTATGTGTTTAAGAATATATTATGGTACTGCATTGTTAAATGAAACATGTCATATAACAAATGTATGAACTATTATAGTTATTATTTAGTTGAGATAACATATACATGCTTAAATTTATTATATGTATGAATTATTATGCTAAAGTATAGGAGAACATTGAGATATGTTCATGTATAATTACTTGAATGTCATATAAGATTGTATGTGAAATAGTTACATGTTTTAAAGCAAGTTTCAAGTATTGTAAGGTATTACTCACAAGGTGTGCATGATAAGATATATATATATATATATATATATATATATATATATATATATATATATATATATATATATATATATATATATATATATATATATATATATATATATATATATACACGTATGTATGTATGTTACCTATAAGTATATAATGAAGAAACAGTAAAGCCTAGAAAGAAAATGCATAGTCATGAACATGATATAGTGTTATTGAAAGTAATATGAACAAAGTATATGCCTACTATTAGAGTTCATCTGTGAATAGATAGGTGCCTATAGGGATATTGCAACTGCCATTGTTAACCCCGTTTGGGTCATGACCTACACCTATTGGTATGGTTGATTGGTCTAAAGTATAGTTTGACCCTGTTTAGATCCCTATTTGTCCTACGGGACCAAGTTTTTCCTTTGGGACTAAGTTTGATACCTTCGGGTATCTACCATTCCCGTTATCTACTTTTAGAACTTAAGCAGGCTAAACTAAAGTGTGAATGCTTTATAGTGGTGCAGTATGATGATTCAAATATGATATATGGAATATATGATACACATATGAAGCTTTATTATGAAGATAAGCTTTTGATTTTATACTTGGCCATAGAGAATAACTCAATAGAAGCTATGATGGCTCAAGGAAAAGACTTTGAAATTGAGTATGTAGTGTATTACTCAGCAAGAAGTCCTTACCATATAAAGCTAAGCTTGTAGAGGTGGAGAAGATTTGTTTAGCTTTTCTCCGAGCTTCAAAAAAGTCAAGACACTACTTCCATTCATATAGGGTGCAAGCAATATATAAGAAAAATCCTCTTAAGTATTTACAAGATACACCCTCACTCCTAGTATAGATGGGTAAGTGGTTGATACTCTTGCAAGAGTTTGATATTCAGTACATCATTAGAAAAACCATTAAAGGGAAAGCTATAGCGGAATTCCTAGCTGATCAATAACCAAAGAGAGAAGAAGTAATGAGTTTTCTAATGATGGTATTGTAGTTATAATGGTACAAGGTTGTCAAATGTACTTTGATGGGGTTGTGAACAATAAATGTGCTATAGTAGGAGTAATCTTAGTAACCCAAGAGGGAGAAAAGTTACCATTAGCTAAGAAGCTGAGGTACAAATCCATAAATAACAAAGTTGAGTATGAAGAATGCATATTGGAATAAAGGCTTTTCTTTCTATAGGGGTAAAGATCGCAAAATTTTTTAGAGATTCATTTTTAGTAGTCTATCAGGTGAGGGGTGAATGTTCTAAGAAGGAAGAGTGGTTGTTGCCTTATATCAAAACTAAATAAATGATAGATAACCCTTGGGGTGTGAGCATCAAACCTATTCTGATTTCTAGTTCTGAAAGTCCATATCTCAAAACTAAATAAATGATAGATATTTAGGTAGATGATGGCAAACCTTGGTACTGCGATGTTCCAAACTATTTAGAGAAGTCAGTGTTTTAGGAAAAAAGCCATAAAAAAGACCAGAAAATGATATGTAAGCTATTTACATAGTTCATTAGTATAGATGGAGTGCTTTATAAGAGGTAGTCTGATGCTCTT
Source organism: Excoecaria agallocha (assembly GCA_037975025.1). Taxonomy (NCBI): domain Eukaryota; kingdom Viridiplantae; phylum Streptophyta; class Magnoliopsida; order Malpighiales; family Euphorbiaceae; genus Excoecaria; species Excoecaria agallocha. The sequence goes on along the minus strand of CM075808.1, from coordinate 6,784,730 downwards.
TAGTTAAGGTGTCTGAATCAAAAGGAAGTTAAGAAAGTTATGGAGGAAGTATATACTGGTGTGTGTGGTGTTCACATAAACAATTTAGCTTTAACAAAAAAGATTATATGCCAGGGGTTTTTCTAACTTACAATAGATTCAAACTATTAAGAGTATGTTAAGAGTTATCAACTATGCTAGCAATATACGAAACTGAGGCATTCACCAGTTTCAAAATTGTGTAACCTTACTTCACCATGGCCATTCACTATATGGGGTATAGACATCATGGATATGATCCATCCACTAGTATCGAATTGAAAAAGGTTTATTATTGTTGCCATTGATTACTTTTTGAAGTGGATTTAGGCTGAATCATTAATGAGCTTGGGTGGAAAAGAAATAAATAAGTTCATTGAAAAGAATATGATATGTAGATATAGGCTTCCACATTAGTAATATCTTGAAATTGGCATCTGACATATATGACATGTTTTAGAACATAAACAATAACCTTCGATTAGTTTTTGGAATAATTGGAGTTGAATAGAATAGAGAAATTTAGAAGTGTATAAGGGTTAAATGTGCTCAGGTCAGGAAAATTTGAGGATGGGTGACCTAACGGGCAATTTGAGTTAATACTGGAATATGAAAATAGGTATTAAATGGAGTCCAATGGCACAATTTGAGATAAAATTCAGCTCAAATGGGTCCTCAAATCAGAGAGTGAAATTTTTACTCGGTACCAAAAAAAGGTTGATCGAGAATTTGATCAGAACTCTAAAAATAGTAAATGACCTATAACAATTATCAAATTTTCTGGATCTCTATTAAATGAGATGTAGAATATTTTGGCATAAAATAATAAATTTTACGGTAACACTGAAAGTGGTTGAATCGAATCAGTTTGAGTGAATCGGATAAAAAATGAACTTTGATTGAGCTGAAAATTTTTATGGATGTTCAATTTATTATTATAAGAATTATGGAATTTATTTTGAGTGAATTTGAGCTTGGAAAGAGAGAGAAATAATTTAAAGTGTATTATATGAGCTTAAAATTAATTTTGGGATTAAATTAGTGGTTGGACTAGCCCGGCCTAAAATTCAGCCTATATAAGGACAAAATATCAGTATTTTCTAGAGAGAACTCTAGATTTCTGCCTCCCTTTTCAGCCTTCTTCAAAACCTTATGCTTATCTTCCTTCTCTCACCAATTCTCTTTTTTTTTTCTTCCAATCTCTCTCCAAAATCAAGTCTTTTAGATTAATTTCAGTCTCTCTACAACATCATAACAATCTTCACCCTTCAATTTGAGTAATAAAAGTGAGAAATCAAGGATTGAAGTTTATGTGTCAAAATTGAGGTAAGTAAAATTAAGATTTAAATTCAAATTAAAGGTATATATTGATAGAATTAGTGTATAGAGTTTATTTATGATGTTAGAATCAATTATTAAAGCATAATTTTTATGGAAATTGTATGGGTATATCCCGCATATCCTGTTCAAGAATTTTCACTAGGCACTATTAGAGTAAAAATCATAATTTTGCATAAAATTGAGGACTGGATGGTAATTATACAAGAGAGTAGGGATTAAGAGTAAATTAAGCAATGAAAATGTCATAAAGCTAATAGAACAATAAATAAGGTGAAAAAAATTAATAATTTTATAAAGGGTAAAATTATAAATATATAAAAAATAAGGATAAAAGAATAAAATATGCAAGAAAGATGTCATAAAGTCAATTAATTAAGAATAAAGTGAGAAATGTATTTAATAGTTCAAAATGGGCAAAATTGTAAACACGTGAGAAAATAAGGATAAAAAAGTAATTTAGGAATAAAGGAGATCATATATATGAATAAATAAAAGATGAAGTAAAAAACATGATTAAAAGACTCAAAAAAGGTTAAATCGTAATTATGCGATAAAGTAGGGGCTAAATTGTAATCTGACATCAATAAGGTGATTAAAGTAGTTAAGATGGTTAAATAAGTGAAAATGGGCAAAATCATAACTACTTAAAATTTTATGGATTAAAATATAATTTACCACTTCATGAGGAAATATAAGGACGAAAAAGTAAATTTTACACTTAAAAGGAAATAAAAGTCAAAAGAGGCTATAAGAGTTAAAAATGAAGTGAAATAAGGTCAAACATGAAGAAAATAAAAGTATAGGCACTAAATTATAATTTGCCATCATATGATAAAGTATAGGCACCAAAATACAAATTTTACACTTAGTATGGAATAAAAGACAGAAAGTAAAAAGGATTAAAATTGAGATCAAACTAAGTAAAAATAATGAAACAAAAGTTTAGGGATCAAAATTTAATTTTCCATTTCATGGATACGCATAAGGACTGGAATATAAATTTACCACCTAAGACAAAATAAAAGATAAGAGAACCAAAAGAATTAAGATTATAATTAAATGAAGTAAAATGTAATAAAAAGAAAGTGTAAGGACTAAATTGTAACTTTATGTACAAGTAAAAATCATGAGAGAATTAAAATGAAAAAATGAGTATCAAAAGGACTAAATAGCAAAATTATGATAATGAAAAGACCAACTGGATATAAATTAGCAAAAGTAGTATAAAGAGTAAAATGATAATTTAATAGTACATAAGAAATATTAAAGAATAAATTATAAATTAAAGAGCAAATTTATTAGACTAAGGGTAAAGTCGTAATTTAGTGAAAAAGCCAAGAAATTAAGATAAAATATAAGTTGATCAAGAAAATGAAATTAAGAAAAGAAAATAATTAATTTTGGCAAAATAAGTAAATTTAAGGGCAAAAATGAAAGGAAATAAAATTTCATGATAAACAAATACTGTTAAAAGGAAAAATGAAGGGTTAAACGTTATTTATGGAAAAAGAAACAACAAAAGAGTCAATTAAGTCAAAAGGAAGAATTTAATATTAATTTTGTAAAATACAAAGCCTAGATATCATACGAAGGAAACTTAAATATTATTTAAATGGAAGTAAGAATTTTAAAGAAATGTTAGAAGTATGGAAAATCTAAAAGGAATGAGGAAATTTAGTACAGTAAAATAGTATTCAATCAACAAGAAAAGGAATATATACTGATATTGAAATTGAATTACATAAGCAGCACGTTAGTAAAATAGAATTTACAAACTATGTTGAGATCAGAATGAAGTTCAAATAAAGTGCAAAAATTAAAATAATTAAATTGGCATTCAAGATGTAGTAAGTAATTACATAGAAAAGGTGGGGGCATAAGTATAAATTAATATTGAAATTATAAACTACAGCAATTGGATGGCACAAAGATGAAACGTAAAAAGACCTAATAGGCCAGGATTAAATGATAAATTCAGAATAAAAGAATAAAATAGTAATTCTGTTAAAATTAGTTTATTAGATGGAATTTTGTGTAGTTGTATCCACCATTAGGCAACAAAATTGCTTAGCGTGTGATTGTTTGATTGCGCCCAGGGACAAGTATTAAGGACGTAATGATGAAGGAGTAAAATGGTATGTATATGTGTCACAGATTAGGACATGAAGATTAGACAATTTATATAATAGGTTTAGATTCGTGATTATAAATGTATTATGTTATTAAGGTTACAACCTATTCATGAATCTACTTGTATAAATATGTATTTTAAACATGTGTATATGAAATTTTCTGACTATATTATGATGATGATTTGAAAATTAGAAGTGTTATGTTTGCTATTGGTGTTTTGGATGTAGAGGTTGCCTTTTGGGAGTGTCAATTTGCTATTTGCAGGTTTGGGCAGCACGATTTACAAGCCAATATGCTGCCAAAATTTATACTGAATGAACAGTAATTAGGAGATACCATTAGTAATAACAAATAGTACATGGTGATCATGAATGAACTGAGGGTTTTACAACATCACATAGTTTCTAATAATGGGTCACACTTTCAGGCTAAAACAAAATAGATGCTTAAAAAGTATAGGATTCCACATAGCAAGTCTTCACCATATTGACCTCAGGCAAATGGGCAGTTGAGGCAGCCAATAAGAACATCAAGATAGTTTTAGGTAAAATGGTTAGGACCTTGAAGGACTAGGCTGAGAAGTTACCTTTTGCATTGTGGGGTTATAGGACTATTACAATAACTTTAACCAGAGCTACTCCATCCTCTTTATTTTATGGGATAGAAGCTGTACTACAGTGGAGATTAAACTCTAATCTTTAAGGGTAGTTTTTGAAGCTGAAATATCTAAAATAGAGTGGATGTGATAGAGGTTTCTTCAGCTTAACCTAACAAATAGAGATAGAATGCAAGCTTATTATCATAATCAGGTCTATCAAAAGAGGTTAGCTCAATCATTCAATAAGAAGGTCAGAAAGCATCCTTTAAAAGAATGGGTTTGGTGTTTAAACAAATAAGGTTAAAAGTTCTAGATATTAAGGGCAAGTTCAAACCTACTTGGGATGGACTTTTCATGCTGAAAAAGATATTGTCTAAAGGGGTAACTATCTTGACTGATAGTGATAGCAATAAGTTTAAGGTGTTAGTCAATATTGACACATTAAAAGGTTCAATAGTTAGACTTAAAGAGAAAAAACAAGAGAATGAAAGATTTGTTGGCCAAAAATAAAAAAAATGACAACCTTGCTAAAATTGGGTGCCCTATCAGGGTGAAAATCGAAAAAAAGCATCCTAAGCAAAAGAGGTTGAGAGAAAATAATCAATCAAGAAAATCTGAAAGGACTAATTGATGACAAGAGTTACGATGCTTTCAGGATTTCATCCTGAGACTAGATGACATGTACTTTTTTCATTTTGATGTTAAGTAATGATCATGTGTATTGAAATTAGATAGAAATGTCATATTCATATTCAAATATTTTATTAATATGATCAAAGAAATTTATCTAACATGTTCAAATTGAAAAATTTCTAATAAAAGCAAAAACATAATTGCAACTAACTCCCTATCTATCCTTAGTTGACATCAGTAAGCCTAAACCAATATGATCTATTGTTGACCGCAAGGTTGATGACCCATCTCTTGTACTCAATGGTAGTGGTGAAGTCACAATTTGTAACCTTTGGCAAGGTAGTCTTCATAAGTGGCTGAGCCCAAAGCTAATAGTAGTGGCAAAGAAAAATAGTGGAAAGAGGATCACCATGGAAGGACAGAGGACATTTGACAATGTCTTACCCCTCTCCAAATTGTCAAATGCAATGGGCAGTAATGAAGAAAATAGCCTAATATAGCCAACATAGAGGAATACACCTTGAAGGTCCATCCTTGGTCACATAATGAAAGGGTATCATCGAGCATCGAAAGGTAATCTCATCATCTACCACAAATGTTAGCCAAATAGCTCCCTCATTAGGAGAAAATAAGTCTTATAGCGTCTGGCCATGCAAATAATGACCCAAGTTGTAATGAACAATCACTCTAGGAGAAAGCTCTTTCAACAGCTTCAACTTCTTCTGTAACTAGATCTTAAAAAAAGGCTGCTAGGTGAGTTGGATTCATCAAAGGAAAAACTAAGGCAAAGGAAATATGTGAAAATCCAAAAGGATGCATTTTTTCAATAAGAAAAGCTAGTATAAAAATCCATTAGGGTTGTACTATCTTTAAAATAATGATGTACCTAAAGTAACAAGGGGTTGCTAGTGACGAAAGTGGTGGGATCGGCAAATACAGCATCCAAACCCATAATAATCTTTGTCAAGATTAAAGAAAATGGGGTCAATCCATGGCATACCCCCTTCACGATGCTAAATAATCGATAATCTTCCATTGAACTATTAGGAGCCACCATTAAGTATTTTGCAAAGATACATAATAAGATAACACAAATTTGGCATCTGCGATGATCGAGTAAGTCAATTATAGATCAAGCAAGATCTCCAATGAGAAGGGCTCCCTTCAAGGTTCTAGTCTACTAGTAGTGAAGAGAAGGATGCCCAAAGTATATACCATCTCTTTCCGATAATTGACCACACTGTGAGGCATATAAAGTAAAGTGCCATGAGAGTATTTCAAGCCCAAGATCTCGGTAGACTCCTTGGCCAGAGGATATAGCTCTTGGTGGGTGAAGTGAAAGTTATGAAATTGAGGATCCCATTAGAGAGGGGTGGATAAGATCAAAGTGGTATTGAGCTTCACCCATCTCAAAGATCTTAAAGGGGACCAAGCAGGAAAGATAAGATTTTCATAGCTTTTTAGGTCATCTAAGAGTTGATAAAGTCTATTTATGGCCCAATTTAACATGATGAGGTACTTAGGTGGCCTTTGTTCAAGAAAAAATAATAATAAATGGAAAGTAGGAAAATAAATATAAAATAAAATAAAAAAGAAGAAAGAAAAAAAGGAAACAAGAAAAATAAAGAGAAAAGGGAAGAGGAATACCTGGAAGAGAAGTTGACTAGGTATGTGGAGAGTTAAGGTACAAAATCCAAGAAAAAGGACAAGCTATTTGTAGTATGCCTTGATAGAATGCCATTGCTCAAGAGTGACTCACAGCCTAATCATCTATGACCCCCTGAATCCTTAAGTGGGTCTCATCATTTATTTATTTATTGTCTTATGATACTAATACTTTAATCTTTCGTTTTCCTTTGAGCAAATTTTATTTCTCTTATCTTGGAGCTTATTTTTTGGAAGATTAGTCTATTTTAGAGGCTATCCTCAAATGGTTCTTCTTCCTTTTCTCTTACCCTTTTTATTGCATATAATTTTATGACTTTATTTTATTATACTTTATGGTTGGTTTATTTATTTATTTCTTATACTTTTTCTTTCATTTAATTTTAGTTGTATTTCATTTTTGGGGATGTAATAGGTAGTAAAAAAGGGTTTTTAGCACATTAACATAAAAATTTACTAAAAAATGTTTTGTATTTAATTAATTAGATTTTTGATAAAATGGACCAAGGTCCAATTATTCTTCCAAAAACTAAATGCAAAAATGAATTTTATTGTAAATATTTATAAGGGAGTCAATGTTCCTAAAATTTAATAAATAGCCTAATTTATGTGTGTTTTTAATTTTTTTAGTTAGACGATTTGCCTTTATAATAGTTTAAATAGGATTATTTTAATGCTTTTATTTATTGCTTTTACCACTTTCTTTGAATACTTAATATGTTTATTTAAATTCAATCGTAATGCATTATGTGAGAAGGGAGATAGTGGGTTAATAACAAAGATTTAATTATAAGAAATACCTAATCAAGATAACAAGTAAAAGTCATGTCCCGAATATCGATCTCTATTTTGGGCATCAAATTATTGAGATTCATTTTTCAACATTCCTTTGGGTGGAAACTTCATAAAACTTGCCTTTTTGAGCCCATGTTGGATGCCTTCATAGGTTGACTATCAATAATAAATTGGGTATAAAATACTTTCTATTGTAAAGTGGCCAATATTTAAGCCTCATTCGATCCTAAAGCCTACAAGCGGGCCTTTGAGAATCGAATCTAAATTAAGCGAGCTCTGGTGCACATCATAATTAGCATCGGCATAAATCATTTACACTATTAATAATCAAACACTTATCATTATTATGAAATTGCACACTTTAATCGCCTGAATTCCCATCAATGGTGTATAATAAAAAATACTAGATAATGAAAAATAGTATCGAACACTAGATGTATAAGTCATGAATCACTACATGCCAAAAGGTATCAAACACTAGTAGATGTAGTCACTATCTCTTATAGGCATGCCTTGATACGTGAAATTCAAGCTTTCTTTTAGACTTTGATCACTCATTAAATTTACATACAATACACTCATGAGTATTTAATTATTTATCAGTTGAAAGCATGCAACATTATCAATACATCACTATTAACATGCTACTTGAAATCAATTACACTTAAACACTTAAGATACAACTAAAAAATGTATACATTAAGGTTAAAATTAACATAAATGTAATAAAAATCACGTATGAACTCATAGTTCACTTTGCATGCCATTATTACAATTCATATATATTGACCCTACACATGTATTTGTAAAGTTTAGTGAACATCCAAGGATGTTCAATTAAAATTCAAAAACTTATCTTGCATTTTCCCCATAAGTATCTATATTCACATTTAGTGCACATGATTTATTTCAATGTAAAATCATACATTTCATGTATAATTTGTCATGTTACATCCCGTTACATGCGCTTATAAGATTTTAGAAATGTTAGAGAATGTTCGGTTAAGTTTTAGTAACTTTTTGGTTGATAAAAGTAAACAATGAACTGGGAAAGAGGGGTAACCGACTAGATTAAAGTCAATTAAATCGGGTAACTTGCATTTTATCTAGTCCAAAATGCATTAACATGACTGGATTTAAAACCAATTGACTGGTGTCTAGCAAGTGTACTAGATCGGCTAGTAATATAGGGAAATATAGATTAAGACCCCAAATATCGTACCCAAGGAAACATGGATTGCTAAGTATAATATCTATGTATGAATTAAATCAATCCGAGATTGTTTCCCAATTGTTTTTGATTTAAAAGCAAAAATTAAACAAAATATACAATTAAACAAAACAAAAACTAAAACATAAATTAAAAACAAAGCAATAACTGGAATTGTCTTGCTAAAGGAACTATCCACCTTAACTTTCATTGTAATGACTTAAATTCAATAGAAACACCAGTGATTATGGAAAAACTAGTAGTAAAGCAAGATATCTTTATTCAAGTATATCATTCTTAGTATTAAACTCATAGACAAATCTAATACTTAGCATGAAAATCTAGTTTTAACTTCCTAAATATTCATTGAAGCCTTTCTCAAGTGATTCAACTCCAATTCATTCTTAGTTTTTCCTCTCTTAGTATTAACCAATAAAATTCATACATAATCATCTCATATTTCGGATAATAATCATGCATAAACATTAAAGAATTAATCCAAGAACATGCAAATCATTAACTATGTTGAAACCAATTTTTAGTTATTTATTCAATAAACCAACAATCAATCTCAACACAATCAAGGATAAGAATATGCTTAAAACCAAGAAATAATCAACCGATATTGAAATTAAGCTCAAAACAAAGTCATAACAATGAAAATTTAAGATTTTAAGAATCCATTAACAAAAGAAGAAAAACTACTTCCTAAACATAATTAAAAACTAAAGACAAAGTTGAAGAAAAATAATGAAAACATAAAAACAACGTAAAATAACTAAACTTAATTCTAAGATTTTTCTAATTGATTCTACTAATTCATCTCCATTGATTCTAAGATTGGATCCTTTCTTTGGTGTTTAAGCCTTCTATTTATAGGCAAAAGATGTCGTGGATTCCTTCTTAAACTCTTAGAATCAAATAGGAAGTAATTTCTGCCCAAAATAGGAAGTTTGAGAATCCTTCGCGAAGTTGGAGAATTGGATCACGTGGCCACGCCATTTTCTTTTGTATTTCATCACGTGGGCACGAGTACATTAAGTCTTCCTTCACACGTGGCCACGTGTGGTCCTTCACTTGGAATCCACGTGGTCACGTCTCTGCATTATTTTCTCCTTTTAGTCTTTCACGTGGCCATGTATAATTTTGTTCTTTGAAACACATGGCCATGTGTTCCTTTAAGCTTATTCTCACGTGGCCATAGGTCTTCTCTTCATATACTTTCACGTGGCCACTCATCACTTGCTTCTTTCTCACACGTGGCCATGTCTTCTTCTTCATTCATTTTCACGTGGCCACGCATAACTCTTCTGGACTTCACGATTCGTATAAATTTTCCATATTTGCAGTTTTGGCCCAAATTTTTGCCCTTTTTACAATTAAGTCCTTTTTCTTGCAAAATAATCCTGAAAAACACCAAAATTTATAATTAACTTCAAAAACATAAAACTAACAAATTAAACTCAAATTAAACCTAATTAACACAAAATAACCTAATTAAACACCTAAAAACATACTAAAAAAAACATCATATAAATGACCATTATCAAATACCCCACACTTAGACTTTGCTCGCCCTCGAGCAAATTAGAACAATCCAACTTCTCAAAATAATCAAACTCCAATAAAGCATCATGCATTTTAAAATCAAGTTTAGTGATTAACAAGAGCACTTAATAAAATTTTCAACTAGAATAAATTCAGCCAAGACAATATGAGTTAGTTTCATTGTGTGGGTGCAAGACCAAAACATTTTAAGTATTTTCAAAATCCAAAACACCAATGCAAATTCATAGTCAAGTTTAGAATGAATGTACACATAAGTATACACATGGTTTTGCTGTTTGAAACTCTAAAAATACTATAGGCCTCGCCTTTAGCACCGGAACCTGAAGGTCATCTCTGCTAAATAACTCAAAAACAAAACTTAGAATTACTTAGGTCTTTTAAAGGTTGTAATGGGGCTAAGGTATTGGTTATCAAAGAATGGATAAAAGATCAACAACAAGAATAGCCATTCTAAGATAAAATAGACTAATAATTCACAAATTTCATCCTATTAACTTAATCAATAAAGAACTTAGCCAAAATTTCCCATCCCTTCACAATTCAAAGTACGATCTTAAAATTCTCTCAATTTCACCATTTATACCCTTTTAGAAATCATAATTTTCCTTGTAACTACCCCACACTTAAGATTTTGCCATACATGCTAGCTTTATTTCAATATTTCTTTCTTCTTTTTCTCTTCTTTTTTTTTTCCTTTTTTTTCTTTCTTTTTCTTTTTCTTTTTCTTTTCACTAGCTTTGATGTTGGCAGTACAATAATATAACATGGGTAATCACAAAATCACAATTCACTATTCACTTGACTTCAACAATAGCCCTTTAGATTTTAATAAAATTCAAAATTATCTTACTACACTCATCAAGATACTCAAATTTCCATTAATCCATCCAATCCTAGAGTGGCCAATTCTAGAAGGGAAGATAAAATCTTTTTAGGCTATATGGTAAAATAAATGAGTGTAACAAGAAAAATAAATATGGCACGCATTCAGCATACCTTATTAGGCTCAAAATGGCTAACAAAGGATAAATATATGCATATAGGGTAGGAAAATAAGTTAAAATATGGCTTAACAATAAAAACATTGTCTAGATCACTTTCCAAGTTGTTTTAAGTTGCTTATATGCTTTGAAGGGTGATGAGGAAGGTTCTAGTGTTCTAAAATTCATCACTTAACCATTTCAATGCATTGTTTTTCTTTAAGTTCAAAAACTGGTCTTAAGTGCTCAAAAATGTAGAAAATAACAAATATAAGCCAAATTGAATATTAAACTAGCTAGAAATTCATTAAACAACATGTTTGTTCTAATGCTAAACAAGAATTTTAAACATTGCACATTCTAAATTCAAGTTCAAAATGTTCAATTTTTTAGAATAACTAGGGCGAACTAAGCTACATGTACAATAAATGATAAATGAATTAACTAAACTAATTATGCAAAAAACTAAAAACTAAACATGCAAACTAAACAACAAAAACAAAAACAAAAATGACTAAAACAAAATAATTCATGAGTAAGAAAATGAGCAAGGTAAGAAAAACTCCCTTAGTTGGATCTTTAATTTCTAGCTCAGCTGAGCTCTATCCCCCTCTTTAAAATCTTGCTGTCCTCAGCAAAGTATGAAAATTTTCAGCACACTTCATCACTTTTTAGAAACAAGTTAGTGACCAAGGAAAAATGTAAGCTCACCATACTTAGAACCATAATCAAGTCAAAAAGAAGGCAAGAGGTCAATGGAATTAAGTTAACAAGCAAACATACCTCTAAACCACATGTAGTGCAATGAACAAGACTTAATAAACATGGTAACTAAGTGAATAAATGTAACTAGGCCAAACTTGCTTAAGTGCTAAATGCATACTATCCATAGGTGACAAGGTGGACAGTGTATGAATGCATAATCTCAAGTGTAAAGATAATTGGTGATGGTTAGGCTGAAATAAAAGGAAGAGAAAGATTTTAATTTGTTATGGTAAGCACAAAAGAAAATACGCCAATTCAAATACAAACTCAACCTATATGAAGCCACAATGAAGTTCAATGTTAAACAATATGTAGCTAAGAGTAAATGCAATGCATAACTGAAAATCAATCTCTAAGCAAACTTATATTCAACACTAATGAAACCTATGCCAATTTATGTGAATTAAGTACATCATGCAAATGAAAAACTAAGTATGTGTGCCTTAGTGGTAAGGTGTGTGCTCGAAGTGTAACATGCTTCATCTTAAAAGTCTCAACTAGCCATGCCATGTATTATAAAGATAGTAATGAAAATCAAGTCATCCATAATATGCTCAACTAAATGTATATATCAACATTGATGTATCAAAATTACAGATAATGACTTGAATAAAATTTAAGGCGCTAGGATTAGATAACACGGCGGTCCGCTAGCCGATTAGCGGGCGGGGTTAAGGGGCAGCGCCCGTCACAGCTTTGAAGCAACGAGGAACTCATGAAAAAATTTCTGCACAAAACCTTATTCTGAAGCAGTAAGGGATGAACTAATGCATAAGTATAATTAAACTTTGATCCCTTTATGGAAAGTGTGTGCTTGAGTGTATGAGTAGTGTAATGGGAGTGCGTGAAGTAGTACTTTGATCAAATGAGTGAGAGAGTGCAGTAATGTAAGTGTGTGAAGGTGTGGTGGGTGATGTATGAGTGAGGGAAGTGGTAAGAGCAAATAAAATGAAAATGTAAGGGAAGAAAGAAAAAAAACCGTAGGTGGGGACAGTGCCTTCACACGTGGTCACGCATGGCTGTAGGTGGATTCACACGTGGGCACGCAAAGAACTATGGCCAGGCAGACATTCATTCATGTGGGCACGCAAGATCCTTTGCAAATTTGTCACGTGGGCACGCAATTTTTGATGGGGTGAAGAAGTTGCCTTGTGCGTGGGCACGTATGGGCAAAAGGCATCTGGGCACGTCCTGGACAAGGGGCGAGGCAATCTTATTAATGCGTGGGCACGCATGCAGCTATGAAGAGAAAACGCGTGGGCACGCGAAGGCTACTGCCAGGCAGAACTCCAACCCGTGGGCACGCAAGAGCCATTGGAAGATTTCACGTGGGCACGTATGCATGCATGAGGCAAGCAACCCGTGGCCACGCATAAGGAAAGGCAGTTAGGCACGAAAATTTCTCTGGCCTTCTTACTGCACTTTTTTAACTCAATCTTCCTGCACGTGATAACACCAAGTTAACTTTTATTTATCTTAATTCATCTTTAACCATTTTCAATTAATCACATTAACAATATAAACCAATTGTTTGAACCATATAAACCAATTACAACTCATACTCACTTAATTATGCATTTCCTTCTTTTCAAGCTACAATTGAATTATGCCAACAATATGCACATCTATCAATTAATTAAATTCCAATTGTAGTCCACTCTTAACTCATCATATGCCAAGTTCGTGAAGCTTAAAATCAAACTCACATTTAACCAACTCATAAATCTTTGACAAGTTCAATTTCACTTACCTCACAAATCATATTAGCTCTTTAATTCCTTTAAAAGCTCTTACTAATCCAAATTTAATAATAAAGCATAAAAATCATTAGAAGTAGCTTTTTGTTCAAACCCAAATCTTAAACTCATGAATTAAAAGACACAAACTAAAACATGCATTAAACTTTAAACTAAAAACAAATCACAAGGGTAAAACAAATTATTAAAAATGACATGCAAAACATAATTCATAACATAAATTGATGAATATTTAAAGATAAGAGTTAGAGAAGAAGTTCTGGTTTATTGAGTCCCAGCTCGACTCTTGTTACTCTCGGAAGGTCGAGCTTGTGATCCAAATGTAGGTCTTTCCGGACTTTGCTCCTCATTTTCTCCCATTGATAGAAGAAACTTGTCATAGTTTATCAAAGCTGGAAACTCCATATCTTTAATAAAATATGACTCATCCTTTGGCTCATTTATCACGAACTCTACCGGCTCTTCTAGCCTAAATAAATCCTTCAAGCGGATTGAATTCGGTATCTCCACTTGAGAATCCTTTCCTTCTTGCTCCTTTGGTGAAAAATTCTCTACAAAAGATCCTACACCTTCTAAATAAACACACGACTTATCCTCAAATATGAATTGTTCCTCTTGTTCCTTATCCTCCATAAATGAATGATTTTGTTCCTTTTCCTTACCATCATCACCTTGAGTGCTCAAAAGTTCTAGCTTAGATTCCAACTTTTCAATTCCATGCTCTTTATACCTTAATAAATGTTCTTGACTTTTAATTATTTCCTTTTGAGCCCTTATTTTCTCTTCTTGAATTCTAAACTTTTCCCCTTGAGCCTTTAATATAGCCTTTAACTCTCCTTTTTCAGCATAATATTCCATTTCCTTTCTTATAAGCAAGTCACAAATATTTTCGGTTTCAGAGAGAATAGCTTCTTGTGTGGCTCTCCATATTTCTTTTTCAACCTTAAATTGATCGTCCTTACATAAAAGATGGTTATGAAGACATTGATTTTCGGAGATACAAGCCTCTTTTTAGTATCGCAATTCTTGATTCTCTCTTTTCAATTCTTCCATTTGTGCTTTCAAAGTCCAAAGAGAATAAGAATCTTCAGCCATGGATGAATAAGGATTTTGCAATCGTTCTATCTCCTTTCTTTCTCTTAGTAGATCATTCATTCATTGTTTTAAAAGAAACAATTCATAATCTTGGACCTCATCTTGCATCATCTTGAAAGATATTTAGAATTGTTCCTGCAAAGAACAATCACCAAATTAAAACAAAATAAAAATAAAATCTCAGATCAACTCAATCAAAGATATTGATTCTAAGATTGGATCCTTTCTTTGGTGTTTAAGCCTTCTATTTATAGGCAAAAGATATCATGGATTCCTTCTCAAACTCTTAGAATCAAATAGGAAGTAATTTCTTCCCAAAATAGGAAGTTCGAGAATCCTTCGCGAAGTTAGAGAATTGGATCACGTGGCCACGCCATTTTCTTTTGTATTTCATCACGTGGGCACGGGTACATTAAGTCTTCCTTCACACGTGGCCACGTGTGGTCCTTCACTTGGAATCCACGTGGTCACGTCTCTGTATTATTTTCTCCTTTTAGTCTTTCATGTGGCCATGTATAATTTTGTTCTTTGAAACACATGGCCATGTGTTCCTTTAAGCTTATTCTCACGTGGCCATGGGTCTTCTCTTCATATACTTTCACGTGGCCACTCATCACTTGCTTCTTTCTCACACGTGGCCATGTCTTCTTCTTTATTCATTTTCACGTGGCCACGCATAACTCTTCTGGACTTCACGATTCGTATAAATTTTTCATATTTGCAGTTTTGGCCCAAATCTTTGCCCTTTTTACAATTAAGTCCTTTTTCTTGCAAAATAACCCTGAAAAACACCAAAATTTACAATTAACTTCAAAAACATAAAACTAACAAATTAAACTCAAATTAAACCTAATTAACACAAAATAGCCTAATTAAACACCTAAAAACATACTAAAAAAACATCATATAAATGACCATTATCACCAATCCATTTAGGTTGATTTAAATACCCAGTTTTCCTGTAGATAACTTCTTAAATCTATTTTGTACAGGTAATTTGACATAGAAGATGATATTTTAGGCAAATTTTCCTTCAAATAAAATTTTTCCCTATATTTCTAGTTGGTTTAGAATCAAAAATCAAGTCATTTGGACATATATAGCCCAAAATATCACTAAATATGGTCATATTACTCTGATTGATAGATTCACTACCAACACTCTACTTTAAGCCCAATTTCACTAGTCTTAAGGGAAAATCTAGATTTTATCTCTCATACAAATTTGATTTTTGGATTTCTAGTTTATTCTTCCTTTGGAATTACCCAAATTTGAGTTTTCTAACTCAAGTTTTAGGTAAAACACTATCTGTAGGTCACTTGGAAAATACACCAGATTTTTATGCTATTATTCATTTCTCCACACTAACCTTATTTATGCACACTTCACATACAAATAACATTTAAACATCAGTCACATAAACAAAAATAACCCCATACATAAAAATAAGGCACACCCTCATATCTCTTGAAGCTTGTTCTTCTTCTTCTTACTCTATCCTTTTTCTTTTCCTTTTTCTTTCACTTTATCTTTAACTAATTCACTTTTTTGTAGGATCTATCTCTCTCTACCTCTATATTCTTCCAACTAAAGGCAAATTTGAAGAGTTTGGAGGAAGAAGAATAAAAGAAGAGGAAGTAGCGGAAAAATCTAGAGTTTTTTAGGCACTTAGGCCGGCCAAAATCACTTAAGAAGATAGATTTTTCTACTTCAATTTAATGAGTTTGTAAGGGCCCAACATGTATCCTAGGAGAAAATGTGTGTAAATGGCACATTTGAAATAACAAAAAGATAAAAAAAGGGACATAGTGTGTAATAATGCACAAGATAAGGGTAATTTGGTAATTTGATATGTAAATGTGTATTTGAGAAGTTTAGAGTGAGGATCAAATTGAATGAATTAATAAGTGTGAGGGAACCTTATGAAAAATAAATTGTTAAGTGATTAAAATAAAGGGAACTTCTTCTAATGGTCACAAGTGGACTAATAGGAAAGTGATATATGTATGGTTCTAAAAGGAATGGAAAGTGGATATTAGAGTGATGAAAAGACAATCGACTAAGGAAAACCCTTCTTGGTATTTCTTCTTTACATTTTCTACTATTCTTCTCTCTCAAAAGCTTCATCTTTCATTTGTGAATTTAGAACTATATTAGAGATAATTAAGAGTTAGAAAAGAATAAGGTGAGCTCTACTACTATTTATTTCCCTTTTTGATCCTATTTTTATACATTGATTTAAGTGTAATAAAATGAAGACTTTTAAGTGTAAGATGATGATTATAGAAGAAGAACTTAGCAAGAAGAGGATCAAGGAGACTATTTAGGAGTGAAAAGAGTTTCTCTAGCAATTAAGGTATGGGAATTTCATATACATAATTGATGTTAAAGTTCTAAAATGATGAAGAAAAGCAACAAAAAAGGAGACTAGAGTCCTAAAGAATTACTTGGCGAAAATCTATCATAAGGTTCACTTGAACCAATTTTAGTGTGAATGCCATAATATGCTTTATAGATATTAAAATGAAGTGACTCTAGTTAGAGATGAAATTTAGGACATATATGCAAAAGTTTGTAGAATAAACTAAAATTAAATTCTGCCTCTAAGTTTATTGAATTTTGGCTTGAAGTTGAGTAATAACTGTTACCCTATCAATTGGACTAATTTGTATATTTTTGTGCATATATCTTTGTATAATAGCTCAAATTGAATGATTTTTGTTTCTATGAAAACTAAAGATATATTGGAACAAATTTCTAGATGAACATTTTGCCAGAAAATCACGTTCGTTAGCTTAAAATTAAACTTAGGAAATTTGTCTATTGATTTCCAGGTTTTTGTAGCAACCCGACTGGGACACACCCATCTCAACCAGGTCACTTGTGTTCTACTTAGGTAGAATACTTTAACCTGGTTGAGACAGATGCCATCCTAGTCGGGTCACTTGTGTTTTATCTCTAAACTATGTCAAACCTCACCTAAAGGTTACAAAATATGTCCCGAATCATTTTGAACACTAATAGAACTTTGTGAGCCTATCTAAGGTTTTGTAATGATACTTGTTATATGTGAATTAGCTTATACTACCATGGATTTATGTATAAATCATAATGAAATATGTTGATTATTACAACATTAGTGCATGAAATATAAAGTTAATGATTGGTCAAGAATGTATTATTGTTATACATGGTTATAATAAAGTGTTTTTAACTTAGTTGAGCATAAATATAATTGAATGATAAATAGGTGAATAAATCCTTAATGTATGCTCAATTTAGATATGGTCATAGACTTATATGGGATAGTTAATTAATACCTTCTTGGTATCTAGTGTTGGCACCTTAAGAGTGTCTAGTGAAATGATACCTCTGAAGATCTAGCATTGACACTGTAATAGTGTCTAGTGAATTGATACCTATATGGTATCTAGTGTTCCCGAATGTCCACGATTATATCAAGGTCAAGTTAAAAAAGTGTTTATGGTGTATATGTGTTATGCTTGATAAGAATGTTATAATTAAGTACTTAATGATGGTAATGCAATATGAATAACTGATTGGCATGATATAAAGTGTATGGTTTATATAGGGTATTAATAATTAAGCAAAGTACAAATGGGATGTTAGAACTACATGGTTCTAATTCCCAATTTTGGAATACATAAGAAGCTTGGGATACTAATTCCAAGTTTGAACCAAATATTGATGTAATGTTAAGTATCTCTGTGATTAGAGATAAATTAGAAAAGTGACTTGTAAAAGATTTTCAAGGGTGAGTAACAACTTTAGAGTAATAACTAAATAGTAAAATTAAAAGTGATCTTACTTTGAATAGGGTGGAATTAAATGACTAGTGAAGATAGTTGAGTAGGAGTGGATAGTTAAGTTGTTTATAGCACCCCCTATGCAAATACCCCATTAAACATGTATCATGAATACTATTAATCATGCTTATACTACATGTTCATTTAATCATCATTTAGCCATTAATCATGCCATATGATTTCATATGCTTATATTCGTGCTACAAGTCTATTCATGTTTTTCCTTTGTATACCTATTATCATGCATACTAAACTATATGAAGATTACTTTATGCATATCACATGCACACACATCTGTCTTAGCTTTACTACTAATGAGTTACAATATTCCACATAGGTTTTATACATATCATAAGATAACTGGCCCATATACAAAACATATGATAATTGTATTACAAAATATCCTACATCAAGGTTATAAGTCGATGGTTGGCCCTTCCTGATGCAGAGAACGTCCCTCAACAAAGTCTTGCTATTTGAACCTACACGGATAAAATAACCCGTGCTAAGCTATAAAGCTTAGTAGGGAATATCTACAGATGGATGACCACACACACAGGTCATCAAACATACATATACAATGTATACAATTAATAACATATGCAACATATCATGTCTTTAATACCAAATACTTTAAAGCATAATATATTCTTCCATGTTCCTAATCATTGTACCCAGAAGAGTAACAATTATGCTCATATTCATAATTCATATAAACAGCAATTTCCCATGTAAGCATATTCAAATAAAACATAATTCCTATGGTAAAACAACATTATGATCCACAATATCAATCTTTAGTCAAATCACTTTAACTGTTTAATTTCTTTATCATTACTATGAATAACGTTTAGCCTGCCTTAGCTTTATCGGTGGATAACGGGAACTATGGATACATATCGGTATCAAAGAAGGATATCCGAAGATATCAAATCTATAGACCCAAACGGGGCCAAACTATACTATGGACCGGTCAAGCATACCCAAACGGGGTAGCCTATCAACCCAAACGGGGCTGATCATGATCCAAACGGGATCATACATATACTATGGACCCAAGCGGGCCAAACTATGGCAGCTGCAATTTCCTTTTAGGCGCCTATCTATCCACATCTAAAACTGTATCGCAGGCAGAACTATATTCGTGTTCAGTTCACATATTAATACTGTATTCATAGTATAATGTTGTGCACATATACATAGTCTTATATAACTATGAATTCTATGGTGCATAATCAGATATATGCACAGTTCACATGCCAAGTTATACATCTGGCTTATTCAAATCTGTATGACTATATAATTTGCATCATAACATATAGGCATGACATATAATCATCATATCATATACTCGATCATGTTTTCATTAAGCATTTCACATGCTCATAGTCATGCTAATTCATCCTCTATCTCATAGGGCAATTACATGCTTATATACTCATATACATAATCATAAATGTACATACCTTTGGGTACATTCGCATATAGTTGATTTATTCTTATGAGCATGTTTCCAACACATATATATATACCTTTATCATTATTCAAGTTATGTGCTATACAACATATCAACATGTTTCCTTATGGGCATATACACATGCCAAAGTCATACTATTATAGTTCCTATTTTATAGCATAGGTACATGTCAATATGTGCACTTCCATGTCATAAGATTTACATGTGTATATATATCAATTTAGCATATGACCATCATGCACAAGACTAATCACATGTATAGGTTAGATATTTCATCACTAGTCTTTATTTATATACACAATTGAATGCATCTGTATTCATATAAATCCTTCATTGACAGTCATACTACATGTCTTATTCAATTAACTTTACTATCACATAAGCAACTATCTGTCTCAATCAATTTAAAGATCATATAATCAAGTGTAGCAATGATTTGCACAATATTGCAATTTCTGTTATATTGAGCAGTCTAAAACAAGTCTGGATTCAACCCTAGATTACATGTACTTAGAGACAGATTTAAACTTAGGTTTCTTCATATGAAATATAGGTATGGAAGTCTTATTTTCAATGCAAAAAGAATCATTCAATTTTTTGTTCTATAGCTCAACTTATGAGCAAAACATTCCAGACAGGTCATTCAGTCGTGAAGGGGAGTTCGACTAGTGAAGGGCTTCACGAGTGAAGCAAATAAGGCAAATCTCACGACTCGTGAAGGAGTTCACGAGTGGAGAAGAAAGGCTATACATCATGACTCGTGAAGGAGCTCACGAGTCGGTCTATAATTCACGACTCGAACTAAAATTCACGAGTGAAAACCAATGATCCCATAAACAGATGCACGACTCGTGAAGAGCTTCATGAGTCGGACAATAGTTCACGACTCGGCAAAGATACAAACTGTTCAGCAAATTCACTTCGATAAAAACCCATAAAATGCAATCTTAATTTCTGTCAATCATAACAATTTCCAGCAACTATTTTCCACATGCAATATGATCAGCCTAATTCCTATACCTTGGCTGACAAAACCTATATCTTCAACCTCTAGCAATATCCTTTCCTTTGCTCCTTCTTCCCTCCACTTCTCCTTCACAAATATCATCATCATCAACTTTTAAATTTCCAGCATATGTACATTTTCCTCAGTTAACTTGAAAAGAAGAAGATGGAGATGATGAAGGGTTAAATTAAGAGTTTAATTACCTTAGTTTACTGCACTAAACTCATGATTAACCCACAAATATTATCACCTAATTGCTTAAGATAATTGAATGAAAATCAAAGGAAGAAGAGATACACAATTTTCTGGTTTTCTCTCTTCAAATGCCGTTCTCAAGATCTCAACCAGCCACCTCACAATCCACTAACTTCTTATCTTTATATCAACAAGCAAAATTCTCTCTATGGTCCCTTGAAAGTTTGCATGCCACACAAATGCCACAAACCTTTATGCTTGTAAGACTTTAACCCCTCTACTAACTCTTTTTCAAAAAATCAACCTATCAATTTATTCATCCTTTCAAATTAACCTATAATTAAATGCTTTTATTCCCAATTGGCCACTAATATGCCACAATTACAAATTAACCCCAAGTTAATATCTTTTGCTTCAATTACACCCTCAAATACTATTATACCATATTCTTTTATTTTATTTTCATGCAATTAACATAATAGCATGCTAATTTATCCCCTTAACTTAATCATACAAATATGCAAAATTAAATTAGGGTCATGTTAGGGGTCTTACATTGTTCATGCATTTAGGAATAATTATAAACAGTAAAGGTTAATACTAGTTAAGTTTTAATAGTGTATATAGTAGAAATAATACTAAAATTATAAATGAATTAGGCATGTTTTTAGTTATACTTAGCAAACTATTATCATAAATGACTTAGTTATATATTGCTTGAGTAAGTTTCGAGTTAAAGATGTTTCAAAGGCTAAGATTACGGCAACCGTAAAGAATCTCCTGAAGTTATAATGTAGATCATAGAAAGTAGCATACTTTGTAATATACTTACTTGTATATCTAACTAAGATTGAGTGAGATTTGCCCATGTAATCAAAACATTGTATTTGTTATGAAGGTTTTAATTTAATAATGTATAGTTTGTACTGTGGTCAATTGAGTTATATAGTGGTGGTTATATTGATTATGTTAATGTGATTGTTAGTGATTGTAGCATCCAGAATACTCCTAAGAGATATAAGGGTGTTACAGAGGTAGAATTCTAGAGATGGCTAGGTGTTAATCTCTCATTGGCTAGAATTATAAGTCCTTATCAAATTTTCTTTTGATCCCTCTCTAATCTTTTAGTACCATTCAATTTAAATTACTATTTCCTCCTCAAATTAGTCCTTCCTCTTATGCATAAATCAATTATTACACATTTATTCATGTACCCTCAATAATTGCATATATACCAAATATGTCTGTACTACATAATTAATGCTCTTTTACTGTAGAACTCATATAATCACTCACTCTAATCCTTCTAGGGTGTATTTTGATGCCTCATAAAGTCTGAGTGTGAAAAGCTTAAAAAAGAAAGCTTAGTGAAGAATATGTTTAAGAAGGTGATCGAGGTGAAGCCAATTTTGCTAATGAACCTTAAAATGCCAAATTTACTCTCACTATCGTAACCAACAACTCTCTCAAGACTCTTAATTGGATCACTGATTTAAGATGTTTTTTTCATATGTGTCATAATAAGGATCAGTTCTCCCCCTATGAACCATTATCTAATGGAGTTGTTTAAATAAGGAATGACTATGAGTGTATAGTTGCTAGAGTGGGCTCAATTCAAATAAAGATGTTTGATAGAATTGTAAAGACATTGTTCAATGTACAACATGTTCCTAACTAAGAAAGAACTTGATTTCCCCTAGTGTGCTTAATGATCTTGGATATAAGTGCTTATATGAAGGTGGAGTTATAAAGATATATAAATGTGCCATTATGGTGTTGAAGGCACACAAACTATCTTTAAACTTGTATTTCTTTTTTAGAGATACAGTAACCGGTTTGGCATTAGTTTCTTCATCTATAGCAGATACAGAGGCAACCAAATTATGGCATAAGATAATAGCCATGTGAGTGAGAAGGAATTAGACATGCTTAGCAAGTAAGGTCTTTTATGCGATTAAAGCACTAGTAAGGTGGAGTTCTATGAACAATGTGTTCTTAGAAAGAAAAAGAGAGTTAGTTTCTCCTCTGCCATTCATCAAACCAAGGATGTCTTCGATTATATTCATTCAGACATCTGGGGTGCTACTTAATCCCCATCTAAAAGTGAGGCTCATCATATCTCACTTTTATTGATGACTATTCATTGTGAAGTGTTCTTACACTTTAGGTATTGCAAAGCCATTGTAAAGAAGCAGACTAACAAGAAGGTTAGGTGACTCAAAATAAATAATGGCCTTGAGTTCTATTCATCTAAGTTTGAACAACATTGTAAGAATAAAGGCATTAGAAGGCATAAGACTATGAGGCAGATGCCTCAATAAAATGGTGTCACTGAACGGATGAACCGTACCCTCTTTGAATAAGCTTGTTGCATGCTCATTGGTGCTAGTTTACCTAAAATATTTTGGGTAGAAAAAGTAACAACTGCTTGTTACTTAGTTAATCGCTCACCAATTTCTACCATTAATTTGAAAACCCTAAAAGAAGTTTGGTCTGGTAACCCTTCTAATTATTCTCATTTGAGAATATTTGGCTTCTTGCTTATGCTTATGTTAATGATGGAAACTTTAAGCCTAGATCCAAGAAATATATCCTTTTTGGTTATCAATATGGTGTAAAAGGATATGGATTATGGTGTGATAACCCTAAATCACCAAAGTTATTGATCAGCATGGATGTTACCTTTGATGAGCCAGTGATGCTTTATAAAGGAAAAACAATTGTGCTTGCTCGCTAAAACCAAACTAGTGGTAAAGAGAAGATAGAATTTACATCAGAGGAAATTTGTTTAAAAGAAATTGAAGGGGTAAATAAAAATTTTGAGTTACCTCATAGTTTACTACCAAAGGAAGCTTATTCTATCGTTAGGGAATGATTAAAGAGGAATATCAAGAAGTTTGATAAACTCATTGAAATATTTGTTTGTGCACAATCAGTAGTAAAGGAGATAGAAGATGTTGGTAAGCCATCCACATACGAAAAAGCTATCTCTTATGACAACTCTACAAAATGGTAAGTGGTGATGAAAGGGGAAATGGAATCACTTCATAAAAACCAAACTTGGGATCTTATGCAAGCACTAAAGGGGAAAAATTTTTGGTTACAAATGAGTCTATAAGAAGAAGAATATGCAACAACAAATGGTGATAACTATAAGGCATGACTTGTTGGAAAGGTTATAGTCAAGTAGATAGAATTGACTTCAATTATGTCTTTTCTCCTGTAGTAAAGCATTTTTCGATTCATTCTTTACTTTCTCTAATTGCCATGTATGACTTAGAGTTAGAACAACTTGATGTCAAAACTAATACCTTACATGGTGAATTAGAAAAAAAAAGATTTATATGCAATAGCTTAAGGGTTTATGGTTGAGGGAAAATAAGATCATGTTTTCTTATTGAAGAAGTCACTATATGGTTTGAAATAGTCTCCTCAGCAATGGTTCGATCGCTTTGATGCTTTTATGAAACAAAGTTGGTTACTTTAGGATTAACTATGATAACTATGTCTATTTCAGAAGATTGTCAAATAGATTTTTCATTTATTTACTACTTTATGTATATGGCATGCTTATTGCCTCAAAAGTTATGTTAAAGATCAATAAGTTAAAGACACGGTTAGTAAGTAAATTTGAAATAAAAAATCTTGGAGCTATTAAGAAAATTCTTAGCATGGATATTATCTAAGATCGATGGAATGGTACTTTGTATCTGATTTAAAAGAGCTATTTGAAAAAGGTCTTAGATCGATTTGCCATGAAAAATGCTAAATTAGTTAGTACCAGATTGCTGCTTATTTCAAATTGTCAGCTAGTCAACCTCTTCAAACAAGTGAAGAAGAGGAACTCATGACTTATGGTCCTTGTGCTAGTGCAGTTGGAAGTCTCATGCATGCTATGGTGTGGACATGTCTTGATATTTCATATGTTATTAGTGTGGTTAGTAGATATATGGCTAATCTCGGAAGAAAGCACTTGGAAGCATTAAAATGTACAAGGTACCACTAATTTTTGTTTATGGTTTGGATGTTCAAAAAGTCATCTTGAAGGCTTTATTGATTCAAATTTTACTGGTGATCTTAACAAAAGAAGATCAATTATTGAGTATGTCTTTACACATGGAAATTGTGTAATTAGTTGAAGGCATCTTTACAATCCATTGTAATGTTATCTACAATGGAGGCAGAGTATATTGCTTTGACAGAAGCAGTTAAGGAAGCAATTTCAAAATAATATAAGGTCTGAATTTACCCCAACATATCCAAGGAACTAAATTAGTCCTAATGTAAGGAGGCATCATACCTATCTTAAATTGCAAAACTGATAGTTTAAAAATTTTTACATGATTACCATGTTTAGTATTCTATCATAATCTAGAATATAAGGGCCTTGTTGAAATAAAAATAAGAACTAAATTATTTTATTGATATAAATCAAATTTAGATGCTAATCGTAATAGACATTATCTTAATATAGTTGTGGATGAATTTGTGATATACTTATTCTAAGAATAATTTGATACGAATGTATTAAATGGGCTAAGTTATACCTAAGAATTTATTCTAATTCTGCATAAAAAGCTATAGTTTTATTTAGGGGTGAGGATAAACCGGTTAATCAGTCCATTAGCAAAACAATTAACCAGTCCATTAATATCAATTTTTTAAAATCACTAATCATTAACCAGTCCATTACATTCGGTTAATCAGTTCATCGATTTCGATTTTTTTTTATTTGGTTAACCAATATTTTTCAGTTAACCATTAAAATTTATAACATAAAATTATATAAAAAAATAGACAAATTTCAATTCAATTTCAAATGTGTAAAGTAATTTATTATAAAAATTATGAAATAAACATAATTTATTAGCTAAAATTAATGTTGTATAAATTAATAGCTAATATTATAAAATAGATTTGATATTTATTGAAATTGATATACTTGATTCTAAGTCAAATAAAATTTTGGATAATATTAAATGTTATTATAATATAACTTTAAAATATAAAAAAAATATAATTAAATATTATTAAGTAAAATATAAACATCAATATATGATAAAAAATAACATATATAAAAGTTAGTCGGATACTATATATAAATATTACTATGTAATTTCTTTCAATTTTGCGGTTAACTATTCTTTCAATTTTTTTGTTCACCCCTAGTTTTATTTTAGCTGAGAATTTATCAAATATTATATGTCACTGAGCATTATGCAATATGCGATCGAATGGGATTGTCACACAAATCATTTTTGGATCCCACAGAAAGAGAAAATATCATTCCATCATTCTATATAAAGTCTTATTCATTTAAGCATCCGACTGTATATTAATCCCATAGATTTATTTTGTTTTAGAATAATTATTGATAAATTTATGTTTCAATTCCATTTATTTAGAATATGAATAATTTGATATGACTTTATTAAATTAGTCCACATCCAATAGGCTAAGTTCTTACCCATAATTTTATTCTAGTTCTGTATATAAAGGCATATGCTGTTATAACTTTAATTTACCTAAGAATTTATCATGTATTACGTATTTGATTTAATTGAAGATGCTATATCACAACGGATTGTATCCCTTGTTTGAATCATATCAGAAATAGTATGGTATAGTATTGCATTGTATTAGTCTACTGGTTGTTTGTAAAAATTTCGAATTTATGACTATGGTATATGGCAGTAAACTCATAGCTTAAGTTTAGTTTTCTGTAAATTTTTAAACAACTAAATTAATGGTTTGCCACAATTTTTTTTTTTTATCTTTATTCGCTTACTATCTTTGTTTAATTTTGAAATCAGTTATATTCTAATATAATCCTAATTTTATATATCTTTTATCAAAAAAATACTTAAAATATATCTAATTTCTTATGTGGAGCAACTTCAAATATTTAAAATAGAGCCTTTTGTTTTTCTTTGTAGGCTTACAGTGGACTTCTAAATGCGGATTATATATATATATATATATATATATACACACACACACACAAGTTGATGGTGAAGAGAATATGAATGGGTGATTCATACTTTAATTAAAACCATGAATAATTGAATATGTGCTTTGCTTTATGAAGGCACTGGTATCCAAATTCTGATATAAAATCCCACTATCTCTGCTGCCTTAGTGTTTGTGTTTTATGGCCCAAAACCAACGTGGAGTACATTGTCTCACATAATGATTATCTCGTAGATGCCACTCACAACTAATGTCTTAGTTAGCTACCTATAATGCTGCCATCAATTTACATAAAGTGAATTAAAGGTCAGCGCAACTAGGGTGAGCAAAAACCGAACCAAATCGAAAAATTAAATCGAATCGATTGATTTTTTAATTTGATTTGGTTTTTTAATTCGGTTTTTGAAAGAAAAAACCGCATAAAAATCGAATAGAATCAAAATTTATATAATTATATAATTTTTTATTGAATAATTATTTTATTTTTAGTTGTAAATTATATGACTATATTTATCAATTATTAATATCTATTTTTAGGTGATAATTTAGAATTTTGACGATTAAATTGAAAATCGATTAAATAAAAAAATTTATTTAACAGTTTTGTTGTATTATTTGTTATATATTTTGGGATTATTTCTTTAATTTGAACTTTTATTTATATAATTTAGATATTTTTACTTTAGTATATTATGATTTATAATTTTTTATAATTTTAGACACAATATTTTTTATTTTTTTAAAAATAATTTTAAATTTTGGTTTTTCCGGTTAACTGAACCAAACTAATCAAAAATTTTGGTTCGGTTTAAATTCGATTATTGTAAAACTTCGATTTGGTTGATAAAAATAATGAAACTTTGATTTTCGATTATTTCGGTTCATTTCGATTATTGAACTAAACCGGCCATTGCTATCTCCTAAGCACAACCAATGCTCTTAAGAATATGGCCTTGGCTAATGCTAAATTCAGCTATATCACTGTAGGAGTGAGCAAAACAAACCGAAATTTTGGTTAACTGACAAACCGATCCGAGATCAAACTGATTTTAGGTTAACCGAAACGAAATTTTAAGTTTATGATTTTTACTTTAAAAACCGGTGGTTAACCAATCTGAAACCGAAATCATATATATATATATATATATATATATATATATATATATATATATATATATATTATGAATTACATTTTAAATTTTATAATTATATTTTTCAATTTTTGTCTAATTTATAAATATTATGATATATAATTTTACAAAATATTATTAAAATATATATTTTTAGTAAATAAATATTAAAATTATATGCATAATTAGCGTTCTGTTATTAATTTTATATTGAATATTTTTAATTTTTATAATTAATTATGGAAATTTTATGTTTATTTTAATTATTTTAATGGATATTGTATTTAATTAGTATTTTTTCATTTTTAAAGCATTTTTAACTATTAAAAATAATATTATAAATTGTATAATTTATTGAATTTATATATTAAAATTTTTTAGTGGTTAACCGATAAATCGATTTAAAAAATTAAATTAAAAATCGAAATCGATATAGCAGTTAAACGATAATAATGGACTGATTTAAAAAAATTATTAATGAACTGATTAACCGATCTATGTTCATCCATTATTACTAATTACATAATGACTGTATCACAAAATTCTAGTAACATTTCGATATTACAACGTTTTCTTTTTTCCTTTAACCATGATATTATGTCTCCGTTGATGTTACTTTGCGATAGAAGAATCCTATTTGGAATTTTTCTTCTATTATTAACTAAAATCAAACCAATTAATAATTTAAAAATTTTTATTCGATAAAACGATGCCGTTTCAACAAAATTCAATTTTTATAAATTTTAAGTTGTTAGGCAAAATTAACTGTTGAATGGAATTTTACGTATTTTACTAATGAAAAGTGAATTGAATAACCAAACCGACTAATCCAACTAATTTGGCTTGGTTCTCAATATCTAAAGGCTATTCGATCTCCAAGTTAGGGAGAGAAGGGAAATTGAATGAGAGAAAGAGTATAATAGGGATTGTCGGGCCCGGTTATTCTAAAAAAATTGCCCGCCAATCATTAATTTATTTAATTTTAATGTACTTTCATTCATTTTAAATTCGTTTTAATTTATTTCTTTATTATCCATGTATCCATTCCAAACTCTTAATATCCATTTAATTAATACATTAATTTAAATTAAAAATATAAATTTTAATGAAATTGCAAGTTATAAAATGACCAAAAAAATTGAAAACCTTAATTTAACAAAATTTTAAATCAATATTTAGATAAAAATTTACATAAACAATTTATAAATTAAAAATTGTATATAAATATCATATAAAATTAAAGCAAAAATTTCAAAAAAAAAAAAAAAGTGCATAGTTGAAGTGTAACAAACTTCAACCTTGAACTTCTAAATTTTTAAAAATTCAAATTTCCACTTATACCTATAATTTTAAATTATTTTTTTAAATAAATAGATTTAAACATGGTAAATATGCATGAATAATCATTATCCACTTATAGTATATAAGCAACGCAAAGGTGGCTGTGCTTATTTCGTAAACATCCAAAAGTGGCTATGCTATGCGCATGGACGGATTTACACTTGGGGCAGAGGAAGAACTTGACCCACCGAATTTGGAAATTTTCAAATAAGCTTTCATGTAAATTTTTATTTGCCCTCGCACTTATAATTCGTAGTGTATACATATATATGAATTAAAAATTATTTTGTCAATTTTGAGCTAAAAATTTGTAATATATGTATATGTATGTATTTGTCCCACTGAAAATAATTTATAGATCTGTCTATGTGATACAAAATTAATATATGATTAAGATACTATATGATTTGATTATGTTTTGAATGTATCTTACCATAGAAATATTATCCTATTTTAACATCCCTCGACTTTGCATTTGTTGTGAATTTGTTTAGCAAATGATTTTACATTCACTTTAGCTATGAGCTTTACTTTTTCTCTTTAGTTTATTGCCAATTAGCTTTGAACTTGAATTTCTTGTTAAATTTAATAGCCAGACTGCCTTATTTTTTGTAATACAAATATAGAGAACTTGTTCTTCAAAAGTCTTCACTCGATTAACCTCTCAAAATACACAACCTATAATTGCGATTGCGACCACAATCAGCAACACTACACATGCACATGAGGTCCGTCTAAAATACTGTATTGTGTTAGCAACGTATAACATTAGTTTGTTTATTGTTGATGTATAATCTATAGTGTTAGCCTATATTGTTTTGTACATTTGATGCATAGTGTATTAATTTTTTAAAAAAAATTAAAAAATAAATAGAATAAAATAAAAATTTTCTAATTAAATTAAAAATTAAATAATTTCTAATTAAAAAAATTAAAAGTTAGATTATTTCTAATTAAATTAAAAATATTTTATTGCTATATAAAAAAAATTATTTCTAATTAAATTGAAAATTAAAATATTGCTAATCAAATTAAAAATTAAATTATTACTAATTAAAAAAAGATAAACAAATTTAAAAAATAAAAATAAACAATATTAACTTTCAAACCAATGAAAATCACAGAAAACCAAAACCTCAATGGTATTTGATTTGGCTCCCTTTTATCAAATATAATTTTTACCATATTACACAAATCTAAAAATAATTAAATTATATATTCTTATATCCATACATATAAAATAATGGATCTTATAACACATCATATTAATTTCTTAAAAAATTTCTCAAACATTATATCTATATTAACCTATTATTACAGTACATTATATTATGTTATGTTATGTTATGTGATAACTAATGAAAAAAAAAAACATTCTCATAGTGTCTTATATTTGGCGACACTATTTCAATAATCATCCTAATGTGGACCTTATAACTACGACATCAAAAAATTTTATAAATCAAATCAATTAAATTTTGCCATATATAAAAAAGAATAACTGCTTTGCATTCATGATAAAGTGTAATTGACTTTATAACTACTTTTTTCATGCACCTTATTAGATATTAAAATTCAAATATGGTAATATATATATATATTAGTTTGAACTGATTTTCAGCATATTTCAAGTTTTAATCTCTTTTATTTATTACCCAAAAAAGCTAAACTTTTAGGATAAAAATTGAAAAATTTTGTAATGGCAATAGGCATGGCATGTCTTAATTGGTTTGGTCCATATGTAGGGATATGGACTGAATTTGGGTTAGTATTTTTTCCTTGCAATAGTAATTAAAAAATGCAAAAAAGAAATATAGTACCATCTGTCCTTGCCAGTTCCAGTTTGTAGGCAGATAATAATAATAATAATAATAATAATAATAATAATAATAATTACAAATACTCAGCAATCGATACATATATACGTGGCTCGTTATACAAACTTTCGGTGACATACTAACTTCCAAATTGCACATGGACTGGAAACGAAAAGAAAAACCGGTAGGGACTTATGAGAGAGATTGCCGCAATATGTGATATATATGAAAGAAGTAAAGATTCTAAAAGCCTAAATTTAAGGCATGAAAAAGTTTATTTTTTCTTCATCACCCAAACTACGTGATAACAGTTTAGGTTATCTATTTATTCATATAACTAGTCGGGCTTTCTTTAATCCTGACAAGATTGCTCAGCGAAAATTCTTACTTAAAATACTTTGATAATAAAATTAAAATATAGTGTATTGAAAAAACAAATTAAAGTTTATGATGAGTATAGATTAGTATTTGAGACCATTTTATAGAGTGTTCATCTTATTAAAGTCGATATAAATACTTATTCGTTCATAATGGTTGAACCCCTAATCATTGTAATATATATAACATCCTTTACTTCTCACTTATTGCACATCGGTCATCAAACCGAAGTCACACCGAGGACATAGCCACATTATCACCACGATTAGTGATCAAACGCGGATTACTAAAATGGCTTGTTACAAGAACGACGAGACCGATTTAATTGGTTTCTCTTTCGAGAGGGCAAAAAATAAAGTCATAATTTAGATGTAACTAATTAGGAATTCGAAAACTTAATGCAATTTTCTTGTGATCGTCAACATTCAACAAGAAGCCAAAAAGAAAAGTAAGGATGATATAAATGGCTAAGAAAAGAGAGGCATAAAAAACCAAAACCAAAACCAAAAGAAAGAGAGTATCGCATTGGTCGCTTTCTCGAAAGCTAACTAAAAGGGAGATGCCCATACCACAAGTATATCATCAATACTAATAGCAAAGTTTTGGAAATGTGAGCTTTGCGAAGATAGTGATAGTACTTGTGTTTGTGTTTGATAACTTTCTTGACCAAGTCCAACCTATCCCCTATTTGATATTTTCCATGATGTTGCACCTCCATTTTTTTTTTCAATAGTGATGACTCGGCATCCAACTCTTTCACGTTTTTCTTCGTTATAATCAATGAAAAAGCAAGTAGAAAGTATTCTCAAATCCTTGAGTTATAACATATAAAAGCATGTATGAAGAAGACTTTTAGGTTGGAATTGGTTTCATAGGCCTATCGGGTGTAAACTTTAGGTCTTGCTTGGAATGAATGAATTCCATAAAATTTTATATAATTCATTTGTAATTCCAATTTCTCATGTTTGGAATGCAAAAAAAAAAAAAAAAAAAAGAATTGAATTCCATAGAATTCATTATGTCTTCACCAAATTTCATCAAAATAGATAGAGTTTACAAATAAATTCCATATTTTTAAGAAGCTAAATTTTGAAAGACTATAATACCCTTATTGTAGTATATATACTAAATTGTTATTTTCAAATTTTGTCACTGTATACTACTCATATATATATATATATATATATATATATATATATATATATATATATATATATATATATATATATATATATATATATATATATATATATCAATTTATATTTTTTTATCCATTTATTTTTTAGAATAACAATTCAATCTTTCTTTTTTAAAATCAAAATTTGATTAATTTTAAAGATATAATTATTTTTTTAATTTAATTTATTTTAAGTAATTATTATTAACATGGTTATAATAAATATTATCATCATTATTTTTATTGTTATTGTTATTATTCAAAGTAATAAAAATTACACAAAATAATTCTGAATAATATCAACAACAATAACAACTTATTATTAATTTTTTAATATAAAGATTTAAAATTAATTTTTTACTAAAAATGATTGATAAATCATAAATTTTCACAGAGAAAAGAGATTCTTGCGCGGGAAAGAGTAAGAAGCCGATGCGCTTTGTAAAGCAGATTTCAATCGGATTGAAGCTGTTGAGCCCTGCAAAAGGGTGCCTGCCCGATTGTACCGGACATTAACACTCCGATAATTAAGTTAGCAATTTGAGAAATAAATCTTTAGAGAGAGAATACGAATAAATCTTGAGAGAGATAGAGTGTGTGTTTTACACAATGAATCTGCTATTTATAGAGCTCGAGGAGATTGAATAGTGTTATTGAATAGTTGACCTACTCTAAAATATATATGGTCTATTGTATAGGTAATGGTGATTTGACGGTAGTGTATGTCAGATAACTTTATCGTATTAGGAAGATGTCACATCTGATTGGACAGTCTTATTTTCTGTGCTCTTAACCCGCCGTTTAGGCATTTATGCGCTTCTTAGTAATGGGCATTTGATTGGATCTAGTTTTAATTTTTAGGATATTATCAATGATTAATTTAGTTAGTTCTAGTAGAATTATAAATAAATGTATATAATTGAAATACTTTAAAAATAATAAAGTTTAATGTTACTACATTTTAAATTAATAAAATTTTGATGTTAATGGACCCAAATGTCAATAATGGTATTATTTTATTATAGTAAATTACTTATATTTTATAAACTTGATTCAATACTAAAAATATCTACAATTCATTCCATAAATATAAAATTAATTTAGTGGCATGTAAATTTTATCAAATTTTTTTGCTTATTATGGGGAATTATTATCAAAAAATACATCAAATTGGTATTGAGGATATTTTAGGGAATAAAATAGAAATAATTTTGTATTCATTTATTTCAAGCATAAAAATAAGAAATTCATTTACTATATTTTAGTTATTTTATTATAAATATAAAAATTTATTTACAAATCATAATTTCAACTCTTTTATTCCAAGCAAAGCCTTAATATTCTAAAATACTAAAAAAATTACTAAACAAATGATTCAGATTTGATGGGAAAAAGATATTCTAATGGTTAAATAAGTAAATCCTAATAATACAGGGAAAGATGAGAGGAAAAATAGAGAGATAGGGAGGGTTAATAAATACCAAACCACAGCTTTTTCAAAAGTATTTAGAAATAGCGAATTGTTTGAATTTATGGGCAGCTGTTCGACTGTGATCGACCGTCATTCGGCAATGTGACTCATTGCATATCTAAAAAATTCGAATAAAATGTTTTACAGGCTTTTTGTGGGCCTAAGCCCACCTACACTTATATATATCACCAAGAACTTGTCTTTTTTATTTTTTTTTTCCTTATATTAAGTTTATATTTGGGCCACATGAAATATTGACGTGCTACCCCAGAAAGAGCTTGAAATCATATGACGAGACCCAAGTATGCTGTCTCTGGCCCAGCCCAAGATAATTAATTTCTTATACTTAGTTATTTATTTATTGGTTGCTTTTGTTAAATCAATTCATATAATAAATTTTAAAATAAGATTTGAATACTTTTTAGATCAAAATATGAAATAGTTAAGATAAAATTGAAAAGTATTCGATTTTTTTTTTCAAATTGTTTGTTAAAATTTTTGGATGAATTAAAAATATATATATATTTTATTTTTATTTTGTTATTTTTTATTTGATAAAGAACATGAATGTATCTTGATATGATATGCATATCTTGATTTTTTAAGATATAGATAGTTAATTTTTTTTCTTTGTAAAACCTTTTTTTTTTAACAAATGCTTGGAAAGATCGAAAAAGTTTGAATAATTTTATTTTATTTTCATCACAACATTTTTCAGATTAACAAACGCTACCTTAATGATATGTTAGATTATTTTCAAATATTAACTTACCAATTATTTAACTTATTTTAAGTTTATTTTATAGTTACGACAGCAGCATGAGTATCTTAAAAATTGGCAGATCCTTTAGCAGTTTCGTTTAATTTAGTGTATTCATATACCCTTTTTAAATCTATTTAAATTTATCCCTCTAGTATTCATATTCGTTCCAAATTCCTGTATCAATAACTACGGATTTATCAAAATCCATTTATTATTACCTGTTCCAAATCCATTTATCAATATATATCCCAAACAACTATATGAATTTATATTGAAAATATAAATTTTAACAAAATTGAAACTTATAAAACAACTAGACAATTAAACCTTAATTTAATAAATTTTTAAATCAATGTCTAGGAAAAAATTTGCATAAACCATTTAAAATTAAAAATTGTGCAAAAATATCACATAAAATCAAAGTAAAACTTTAAAATTGAAAAAACAAAATGCATGGTTTCAACTACGAGTTTTTAAATCTTCAAGAGTTCAAATCTTCGTTCAATCCTACAATTTTTTATATTATTTTTCAAATACATGAATTTAAATGGGGTGGATATGCATGGACATCTATTATCCATGACTAAAAACATAAACTGGTTTGGATAACAGGTATCCAAGCTACTTAAACCATGCCTAACACAAAACCCGCATTGTCTATTATTCTTAAGGGAGTTTCACAAAACTACCAAAAAAAGAAGTACCAACTAAAAATACCCCATTTTTTTTCCCTTTTACCATTACCTTTTTTTTTTTAAAAAAAAAATTCATTTTTAAAAATACCCCTTTTTTAATTTTGCACAAACTCTTCATCTATTCCTTCTTTCTTCTTCAAGTTTTTTCCTTCTTCGTCTTTCCTTCTTCTTCATGTCGAATTATGGCATCATTCTAATTGGTGATGTTTTTTTTCAGCACTTGGAGACTGTAATTAGGGCTCAAATACCAAGCATCACATCCTTGATTAACAAAACCATCGATGAACTTGAATCAAAATTAGACCATTGAATTATTTTAGGCTAGCTGAGGCTTCGGTGGATGCTGCAAGTGGTTCAAATTTATAGATTTATTCACAGCCATGTTTCATCTTAATTTTTCATCATATTATCTAAATTTTACTGATTTAACTCTCTAATTTAGGTTCACTTTCTCCTAAAAGAGCTCATGAGAAAGTCTACAGGGGAAACATAGTTGAAGCTTGGTTTCTTAACCTTTTTCTTCTATTGAGACAATAAATCTATGGTATGGGGTTGCTTTGTTAAAGAGAAAAGCTAAAATCAAAATTAAATTTACATAATAAAAATAGTAATTGAAGCGCTTCCCTACTCTACAAGCTAAAATAGCTGTTGCAGTAAATGAAGCCTTGGAGAGGTTACGTGAAGATGGTAACAAGATAATCCTTCGGTTGGTGGACATAGAAGCTTCTTATCTGACTGTGGAGTTTTTTTGAAGCTCCCTAAGTAAGTGGAGAAAGGAGGAAGGCTTCATCAGGAGACAGAGAAAGCAAGAAATACAGTTGCCTCAGCTGTAGATAGATATTCAGAGGGACACTTTAGGAGGATTGGATCAAATGTGCCTGCATATATTGGCATGGTTTCTGAGACACTCAAGAACATGGTCCTTAAAGCTGTGGTATATTGCCAAGTTAGGGAGGCCAAACAATCGTTGCTTAATCACTTTTACAAAAAAACAGGGAACAAAGAGGTATTCTTACTGGATATTTCTATATTCAAGAAATTCAGTATAGATGTTATTGTTACAAGTTATTCTTTTATTGAATCTTTAGGTTAGGTGTTGGGGGGGCTGTTCCTATTATGGGTCTTATAAATTTCTTAGTCAGCCAAGTACTTGTTTGCTCTTTTCTAATATTTAATTTTACAAAATAATTAATTTCTAATAAATTTTATTGATATTGTATTTTGATAAATTTTTTTAATGCAGATATGGATAACATTCCAGTTTTAATTAAATATAAAGGAGAATGGACCAGTGATAACAAATTTGAAGGATTTGAAGTCAAATGAGTATTAATACCAAATGGTTAAAGTTATGAAAATTTTATTGGTATAATATCAAATCAATTAAAAATCAATACAAAAATAACTCATTTCAATATAAAATATTTTGTCAAAGATTTTCCATTAGAAGTAAATGATAACAACATCATTACATTTTACTTGGAATTAAAGAATAGGGACTCTGATCTCACAACGTATCCCTTATATCTTACACTGATTGAGAAAGGTTAGAAATAGCAAATTTAATTAAATTTACGACTTATGCATTTGAATAAAAAAATCTGATACAAAAAAGAGAGCATGAATTGTATTTTGGAATTTGGTATACCGACGGTATACCAAAATTTAGAACATGTTTGCATTTTATTTTTTGGTATACCGGCCGGTATACCTGGTATACGACCTGGTATACCAAATTTCAAACTATGTTTGTATTCTATTTTTTGGTATACTGATCGGTATACCTGGTATACCACCCGGTATACTTGGTATACCACCCGGTATACCAAATTTTAGAACATGTTTGCATTCTATTTTTTGGTATACCGGCTGGTATACTTGGTATACCACTCGGTATACCTGGTATACTGCTCTGATGGTATACCAGATATATCATCCGGTATACCAAAAAATAGAACATATTTACACTCTGAAAATTGGTATACCGACTGGTATACCAGGTATACCAAATTACATAACATGATTTTCTTTCTCAAATTTGAATTTAATTTTTTTTTATATTTAAACTCTAACAATATAATAAATGCAGATCCAATAATTGAAATGCAAGCATCAATAATAAATTCTTTATCATTACAAGACCAACCACTTTTAGAATTGGAAGGAAATATTTTTGACATGATGAATTATGTGAACATATTGAGCAAAAATACTGTTTTGTTTAAGGCACTGTTGATTTCTTTTTTGGCTATGGAAAGTCTTTATATTTGGTAATGATTATTTTGTTTTGGGATTTTTGATCATGGGGTTAATCGGGTGGATCTAATAATGTTGTAATGGATAAAAAGCAGAACTATGAAATGAATATTTTATGACACATTATTTTACTAGTATTGCCAAGTCCTTATTTTTAAAATTTTGAAATGGATTATGTGATCTAATTATGTTCTTTCTGTAAATTTTGAATTTTTTGATTTATGTATTGTCAAGTCCTTATTTTTATAATATAACATTAATTTATTAGAAGTTTTGGAATACAATCTGCTATCTTATTAGCCTATCTACATATACATGGATTAAAGAGAAAGACACTGAAAGAAAAAACAAAGAATTTTGACATCTTAAAACCATAGATAGGATTTACTTATCCATGAAAACCTTGAGAAGTAATGCAGTTGTTAAATTTATGCATTTTTCACCAGTTTTGGCCGTCAATGTGCTTACCGGAGGCTTATCGGAGCTTTTCCAGAATACATCCGTATTGCCATCATGAAGGTTAGAGCCTCACGAGTCCACTGTCAATGTTCATGTGCTCAAACGCCGTCCTGATTGTCTGTCGTCGACAGTTAGAGAAGAATGAAGTGCATCGAAAGAATCACCTAAATGCTGGGAGTATTCCGATGGCATTTGTGATGTCCATTGTCTCTACTGATCATCGAAAATGAGAAAAAAACATCTTCAACCACGAGAGGGAGGAGTTAACGAAAGAGAAAGGGCGAATGTTTCACAAAAAAATGTATTTTTAAAAACAAAAAATTAAAAAAGGTAATTTTAAACATTTTTAAGAGCTTTTTTTTTAAATTAGGGTTAAAAAAGTGGTAATCTATGTAAGTTTCTTTATTTTTAATATCCAAGCTCATCTCAAGCCTATTTACAAATACACATACCCTTAACAAATGGAGGAGAGTGATTCGAATGCCCTCAAAAACCTAATTCACTGCCTTTCTTATTATTTCATAGTTACTAATTTCATATACATATGCTTAACACATGGTATATATTTTTATAAAAAAAAAGTAAGTTATTAATTCATTATATTTTTAATAAATAAAAAAATAAGAAAATAATTTTTTTTCTTATAGTTTCTTTTACTAATTGCTTTTCTTCTTCTTATATATATATATATATAAAGGCCAAATACATAAAGAGTCGCTTACATTTGATAAGACTTTCAATTTAAACACCTGAATTTAGTAAATAATTAAATAATCATCTCAATTTAGAAAAATACTTCTTTCAAACCATTTTCTCACCAAAAGCTAGGAGTATGTGATTTAAACACTATGACGTGGCAATAAAAACAATAAACATTTGCCACGTGTTTGTCATGCAAAAAAAAAAACCTTTAAAAAATGGCACACTTTTTTGATTGCTTTTTAATTACTCCATTGTTTCAAAATAGATGACGTTTAAGGAAAAAAATTTTGTTTTATAATACATGACGCTTTGATATAATCAAGACACATTAATTAATTTTTACCAAATATATCCTTAACTGATTTTGGAAAAAGATAAAATTTTATTAGTGAATGCAATTAATATAGTAAGGGTAACAAAGTCTTTTAATAGTGAAGTAATTGCATTTCTTAATTACTGTGCATTCTTTTCAAACGTCATCTATTTTGAAACAGAGGGAGTAAGAGAGAAAAAAAATGAAAAACGAAAAAAATCATGAAATCCCGTTTCTTCTTTTAACCTCGTGAAAAACCTCATTTATTTTTTCAAGGCAAAACATATAATTTAGTCTTTAAACTTTAACATTTACATTTTAAATCTCTATATTTTTAAAATTACACAATAAATTTCAAAACTCTTATGTATTTACATATTAGATTC
The DNA here is from genome assembly GCA_037975025.1 of Excoecaria agallocha. Taxonomy (NCBI): domain Eukaryota; kingdom Viridiplantae; phylum Streptophyta; class Magnoliopsida; order Malpighiales; family Euphorbiaceae; genus Excoecaria; species Excoecaria agallocha. The sequence goes on along the minus strand of CM075808.1, from coordinate 6,744,808 downwards.
CTATACTTTAAAAACTATACATTGAGTTCTTGACTTTATCTATTAAAACATATTAAATCCAATTACAATCATTAAAAATAATAGCATTTTATTAAAATACAAGCGACTTTAACCGAGCATGTATTACACTGTTGTTTATACCATCTATTTTGGACTTAATGTATTTTCTTTGAAAAATTCAGGATCTCAATATGTAGTTTTGAAAGTATAGGAATCCAATTTGATTTTTTTCCTATATATATGTGTATGTGTGCATGTACATACATATATACACATCCCCTCCCCCCCCCACACACACACACACACACACATATATATATATATATATATATATATATATATATATATATATATATATATATATATATATATATATATATATATATATATATATACATATGGATACACATACCTATATACATACATACATATACATTTACATGTATATGTATATGTATATGTATATGTATATGTATATGTATATGTATATGTATATGTATATGTATATGTATATGTATATGTATATGTATGTATGTGCATATGTATATGTATGTGTATGTATAGGTATGTGCATACATACATATGCATATGTATAGGCGTATGTATGTGTATATATGTGTGCACACACACACGCACACACACACACACACACACACACATATTCATATATATGTATGTACTATATATACATACACATATATATCCATATGTATGTATGCAGGCGCGCACCCACACGTATATGTATGTGGGTGTGTATATTAAAATTACTCAAAAAATTGAGAAAATATCTTTTATTAGTTTTCTAATATATATATATATCGCGTGTGCGCACACACGCATATGTATGTCGGTGTGTGCATTAAAATTACTTAGAGAATTTAGAAAATATCTTTTATTAGTTTTTTAATCTTTTCTTTATTTTAAAAAGCTGGAAAATTCATTTTCTATTCTCTATTTTAGAAAATTGACTAAAATAAATATGATCTCTATTTTCTGTGATATTTTTTTTTAAATTAGAGCAGCTTTTTTGTGTGAGTATGCTCTTAAATTTGTCAAAATTTCTCATTCATATACCTTAACTTACTTTTAGAAACCTTAATTTAATAAGTGATGAAATAAACATCTCAATTAAGGAAATTACATGTTTTTAAACCATGATAGTTAATGTGGCACAATGCTTATAAACGACATAATGACACAGTACTTGAAATGGCAAATTTGCTTCTCAATTACTTTTCTTCTTCCCCTTAATGCCGCTTTCTCTTCCATACATTTATTCTTAAACTAGTTCTTTTCCACATGCATAAAAATTTTAATAGGTTAAATTTTTCACTCCTTCTAATTAAATAATGAATCAAATCAACGAAGTCCTATTTTAATTTTTATGGAGATGTCACCCTTCTTAGATTAGCATGGAACAGAGGAAATGGAGGTCGAAGATTGCACGATTGCAGAATTCCAAAGGTCTACTATTAAGTTCTCTCTCTCTCTCTATCCCTCTCGATTTTAGATAATTTTTTGGCTCTGATTTTTCAAGAGGTCGATGGTGTGGATATTTTTCATGGCTGGATCCTGAATTTCATGAACAGAAAAAAAAGTTTATTTAGGATTATTCTTCTCCAAGATCAATTTATTATTTTTATTGTGTATTTGGTTTTTGGATTGTTTATACTATTTCTGTATGTGGTCTCTTTGTTTAGCCTCTTTTGAGTTGGTTGATTCTTATGTTATTTGAGATTTAATGAAGAAGAAACACATATGTAATTATATATTTTATGGGTCTTTTTGATAATGTAGCATGTTTAACCATCAAAGTTGTTCGTTTTTATGCATTAATTTCATTGCGTTTAATGATAAATAGTTCAAATAGCAGATAAAAAATGAAAAACCAAATTAAAGTTATTTTAACCAGATAAAAAATCAACACCAATCTTCCATTTTTCACCTATCACCTTCGATTAAGTGAAATAGGAGATTAAAGTATGATGGAAGAATATTAGTATACATAAGAAGATTCATGTGGTTGAAAGAAGGAAAAACCAATAATTTAATTCTTGAACTTTAACATTTTTACACATTGGATTCCTATACTTTCAAAAATATATATTAGATCCCTAAACTTTTATGTATTTACACATTAGGTTCTTATACTTTCAAAACTACACATTGGATCCTTGAACTTATCTATTAGAACACATTACGTCCAAACAGGCGTTAAAAAAACAGCATTTCGTTAAAATACATGCGATTTTAATAGAGCTTGTGTTACACTGTAGCTGGTACCGTTCATTTTGGATTTAATGTGTTCCTTTCAAAATGTTTAGAGACTCGGTGTGTAGTTTTGAAAGTATAGGGACTCAATATGTAAAAATTTTAAAGTTCAGGAGCTAAATTATGGGTTTTGCCATACATACACACAAATACATGTATATATATGCATGTATATATATACACACACACACACGCACATATATGTACATACATACACATAATACACATGTATATATATATGTATGTACATATATACACATACATATATATGTACATACATACACGTACATACATACAAATGCATACAAAAAATAAATACTCTAATTTTTTTTGATAAATAAATGCATTTTTCAAATTTTTTTATAGAAAATAAATAATTTAATTTTTTTAAGAAAATATAAACAAAAAATAAAAAATTATTTTCTGTAAGTAAATACACCTTATATTTTTCTTCATACGTTTGGCCAAATTGATAATAGTAGAATATAAAATAGAGTCTAATTCAAATAACTAGAAAGAAATGTAATTGAGAAAAATGTAATCTTAGTCAAAAATGAAAATTAGAAACTCTACAACAAAAGTAAATCTTAGTAAAAAATGAAAAGTAATCTTTAAAATGTAAACCTAATAACTATAAAGACTTTAGTGCATAAAGTGAAATATTTTTATTTGGATATTGGTTACTTTTCGACTTAACAATTTTTGATATGATTTGAACGTATCCAAAATAGTGAATTGAATCTCGAATTTGAATCCAGATGGAAATCGAATGATCTAAAAAATTTAGAATCGAATTCAACCCTAACCTAAACTTGAAAAATCCATTCGGAAAAACTTGAAATCTAACCTAGCCCCATGACCCAATATTTTCAATTAAATTTTATTTTAGGACATTTTTTATAAACTATAAAAAAAGTGAAAAAGAAAATAATAATTAAGTGGCATTCACAGCGCATACTATATTTTACTATTTCTATTTTTAGTATATTTCTTATTTCAATCTTTTTTCACTTTATGCTATAATTTTTCATTGTTATGCTATTCACTATTCATCTATCATCTTTCATTGTTACTGTTGCTGCTTAATATTGCTCTTTTGATTTTTCTCTCATTAAAATATAACATCTAAAACTTGAAAGAGAATATAACACTCTAAAACTTCTAAATTTGTGAATAGTAATTCCCAAAATGAATATTTCCACCCAGGACAAGAAAAGTATTTTTTTGGGTTATTAGTAATGCCAATTGCCAAATGAGATAAATCCGAGGATCAAATTTGAGGTAAAAATAAATCCGTTTAAGGTGCTTCAAACTAAAAACTAAATTTGGGTCACAGTTCTATACTGAATAGTGATATGTTTGTATGAGTTTGATCAGTGTCAAAATTGATTTAAGATACCAAAAAATTCAAATTGACCAATATGATGATTTATATATGATGTAAATTATATATTTTAAATAGGGAAACCAAAATGTCAAAGTTGACCTAGGACACCAAGAAAGTCAAAATGGAACCTATTAAACTAAAAATCAAACCAAATATATTGAATAACTTATAGTTTGGTTTTAAATTTCGATTTGATTTTTCAATTCTAAATGTAACCCAAGACCCGATCCAAAAATGAGCCAAAAAACCATAAATTAAAAAGAACTAACCAAAAGTAATGCGAACCTGAACATGGCCAACCTAATGTACTTGCCAGGTCTAGTTGTTTCCTATATAACTTAATTTGTTTCTAAATTTATTTGTTTTCTATATAGGTTAAGTCTTCTTATATGAACTAAGTCTTTGTGATTATAAATGTTCTCATTGTGATTGTTTAGAGATACACAATAAAATACCAACAACACATATTTTTCATTCTTCTTTATATTTTTATCTTTTATTTATAATATATTATCAGAATAGATATGTCTCATTTACAAGTTTGATAATTTAATAGTGGGTGGTTTGTTATAATCTAACTAAAAGGCATTGGAAGTTTTAATTTTCAAGATGAATCATATGATAATTTTACATATTATTTTATTTATATATAGGTAACTATTGTTTCAACTTATTGGTGCATAATATTAAAATCTAAATTTCTTCAAGATTTTATGTAATTTTCATTATAAATAAATATGCCTTCACAAAATTTTGTTTACTGACATATGCATATTCACATATAATATGTAATTATAATATAGTATGTTCTTAAGGGATTAATTTCACCAATGGTCACTGAAATTACATCTAATAGCACAAAAGTAACTAAATAATTTTTCATATTGAAATTGTTACTAAACTTAGCACTATTTTGTGCAAAAGTCATTATGATCGATTTTCGGTGAAGACCAATGCCGGCGTGCTGAGATGGCATGCCACGTATGCATAAGTAGCTGATGTGGCATGTTGCGTGTAGAAATAGCTAACATCAGTTGATAATGTGGCATGTCATGTGTGCATAAATAGATGACATGGCATGCCACGTCAACATTCCAACAATGGTCTTTACAAAAAATTGATCATAATGACTTTTAAGCAAAATAGTGCAAAGTTCAGTAACAATTTCAACACGAAAAATTATTTAGTTACTTTTGCACTATTAGGCATAAGTTCAGAGATCATAGGTGATATTAACTTATTTTTAAGCCACGAAATTTATTTTAGTTAAGGTTCATAAAAAATTGACTACTTATAATATAAATATTTATATACTATTTTGAATCAATATATTATTATTTTTAGTTTTTATTACTTTACAATTTGTCATGTTTTGACACTTATAATCTATTTTTTTCTTTACAATATAGTATCTTTACGATGTCAAATCTCATGAAATTTGAATTTATTTACCATTTATATTTCTAGAAAAAATTACCTTTTGTGTACTTGATGTTGAGATTCACCTTGATGTTGTGAATCTTAGAAATTCAATAAAAGAAGGAAATAAAACATTTATGCAAGATTGTGCTAATATAACAATTTTCCTTTCGACATAATTTACATAAAAAATTGAAAAATGAATACCTCAATGTTAATAACCAATTAGTCCTTTGAAATAATTCAAAGAAGTGATATAAATAGGGGTGAGCACAAAAAACCAAAATTTTGATTAATCGAAAAATTGATCCGAAATCGAGTTGAAATTTAGGCTTACAATTTTTATTTTTAAAAATCAGCGGTTAACTGTTGACTAATGGTTAATCGATCTATATACATTTTATAAATTATATTTTAAAATTTACACTTTTATATTTCAATACTTTTGTAATTTAAAAATATTATGATATATAACTATCTAAAATATTATTATAATACATATTTTTAGTAAATAAACATTAAAATTATCTTTATTATTATTATTATTATTATTATTATTATTATTATTATTATTATTATTATTATTATTATTATTATAATATATGCGCAATTAGCACTCAATTGTTAGTTTCATATTAAATATATTTAATTCTTATAATTAATTATGAAAATTTTATTTTTATTTTGATTCTTTTAATAGATGTTATGTTTAATTTGTATTTTTTCACTTCTAAAGCATTTTTAACAATTAAAAATAATATTCCAAATAACATAATTTATGAAATTTATATATTAATATTTTTTAGTTGTTAATCGATAAACTGATATGAAAAATTGAGTTAAAAACCAAAATTGATATGGCGGTTAACCTCAATTAATAGACTGGTTAATAAAATTATTAATGGACCGGTTAATCGATCTATGCTCATCCCTAGATATAAACACCAAAAAATAGTGATTCTTTCTAACGTTAGATGTGAAAGGATACACTTACATTTGCAAGATTATAAAATTTTAAGTGAATACAATTCAACTTTATTTAAGATTAATTGAAATTATTTAGTAGGAATATTACTAATAAGGATATGTTTGAAAAAACATATTCAACTTTTCATCCCTTAAATGTGCTCTTATAGTAGTAATATTAAGAGCGTGGATTAAAAAATATTCTAAGCTAATCTCCCGTTTAGTTGTCGCTAAACAAAACAACGAGCTTTTAACGAAGAACTACCAATATTAGCCAATTGGCTTATCTCAATTATCTGAAATTAATGTGACATTTTCTTAAGCTTGTGGATACAAGGTCATGATAGAAGAACTAGTTTCAATTCTTTTTCAGGTATTAATAAGAAATGGATCAAAAGTAAGGAAACATTAAAAAGATTGTGAGGACCCAATTATGGCCCTAACCGGATTATAGTTAATTAATCATGATTAAGACTTAATAAGGCAAAATTATATTATTTTGCATTCATAAAATTAAGTCATATAAAGGGTATATTGGTAATTATGCCTATGTGTATTGGAGTGTAGCTAAAATATTAAGGAAGGATGCAATTGAATTAAGTAAGAAGTTTGGAGTTAAATGTTAAGAAAATAAGTTTAAGGGTTAAAAATGTATAAGGGCATTATGGGATTTTCCTTAGGGAGATATTTACCCCACTCACCTATTTATGGTTTATGGAGATATGAGTATCAGCATTTTTTTAAGGGATCTCTCTCTCTGTGGTTGTGGGATAAAGAAGAGGAAATCTAGGGTTTTGGTGTTTTAGCATAAAGGTAAGGCTTCCCTCCCATATATCTCTTCTTCCATATTTGATTTATGATCTTAAGGTTATTGAGAGATGATAAGTTATGCTTGTTGTCTCTATGTATAAGGAAATAAAGGAGAGAGAGCTAGATCAATGGATGTTGAAAGAGTTGAAACTTGAATAACAGGTACAAAATTTGTTTTTGAGTGGTTACTGTTTATATTTTCCCTCTCTTGTTGTATGTGTTTTCTTAGTGAGATTCAATCAAGTAAGTTTTAATGATTATAACATGATTATTAACTTAAATGATCATTTAAGTGAGTGGAAAGGTGAGATTTGTGATTTAAATTCATGTATGCATAATTGGAATTTCTAGTTTCTTGTTCTTCTTCTCCATGCACGGCCAAGTATGGCCTTTTGCCTTTGAAGTACACGGCCAAACAAGGTTTCTTCTTGCTTTGCATGACCAATCATGCTTTGTTCTTTGGAAATGCATAGCCAAGCAAGGTTTCTTCTTGCTTTGCACGGCCAATCATGCTTTGTTCTTTGGAAATGCACGGCCAAGCAAGGTTTCTTCTTGCTTTGCACGGCCAATCATACTTTGTTCTTTAGAAATGCACGGCCAAGAAAGGTATCTTCTTGCTTTGCACGACCAATCATGCTTTGTTCTTTGAAGTACATGGCCAAGCATCCATTCTTATGGGATGCATGGCTAATCACCCCATTCCCTTTATAAAATGTACGGCCAAACATCTATTCTCTTCATGGGATGTACGACCAATCATCCATTCTCTCTTGGATATGCACGACCACTTGGCCTTTCATTCTATGAAATGCACGACCAACCATGCTTTTCTCCCCTCCACAGTATCATATATACTTTTTCACTCATTCGAGTATATTCTCACCCTAAGATTTAAGCCATATAATTAGATATTGAACACATTATTATGTGGTCCATAAGATCTTTAAGAGAGCAAGAATTGAGATAAATGGGCTAGTAGTAAGTATGAGTGATGATAAATAGTTATTAAGTGGAGGTTGATATGTTATTTAATTACTGAGGGAGTAATAGATTATCAAAGTATTTTCTAATGCTAAAGTCTATAAAGATATGATATAGAAAGGCATGAATATAACATGAATTATTATAGAAATTAAAAGCATAAATGCTATTATAATAGGATAAAGATTGAATTAAGCCGTAAGTTACCCAAAGGTGCATAAGGCATGATCACTTAATTGAGGAACCTCCACATATATATAAAGAGTGTGAAGTTTAAGGTAATTAAACACAATGAGTTAAGTAATGATGGTTCACTTGAACTCTAAATTAGAGGGACTTACACATGGCAATAGTAATACGAATTATGTTGTTAAAAGGTATGCTAATGCCTAAGAGCATAGAACTAAGAAGAGCATGAGGCAACATAGTAACTTAAATGATAAGCTATTCAATGTGTCTTATAAAATCTGCATAAGGTATGCACTAGGTCAAAGAATAGTTCTGTCTAAAATACTATGATTGAACCTAGTGATAATAAGAGAATAGTTGTAAGGTTACAAGTCCAAGTTAAAAGAAATAGGACATCAAATTTTATGTTGAATTATGAAACCATAGAAGCTTGTTTACACTTTAGGTCATAAGAATAATTAATGATTAGCGGTAATGTGTAATAACCTACTTACTTGTTGTTCATGCCTATAATACAGTTTGATTAGCACAAGAGTATCTGTAGTGTGTTAACGACTAAGATGAAATAAGCCCACATAACTTACCTGAGTAAAAAAAATAAAAAAAGAGATAGGATTGAAATATATATGATTATGTTAAAGTATATAACTTGTTGTCTACAATCTGATAGACCATTGAAGTGAATTAAGGGACTAAATATGAACAAGGATTGACCTTTAAATTGTGAGAGAACCTATGCATACTACTACTATATGGATCATAAATGCATGAGTATTGCTTTAAATAATTATATTTTGATGTGAGTTATGATAATATGGGAGAGCTACTCATTGAAAGTTGTAACAAGGTACTTCATTGAGATTATTAATGAATTATGTAATTCAATGTTGTATAATTGATGCTACCATGCTATGATGAGTAGTTTGACTCATTATGTGATCAGATATGAGTACCTATTGGGTATGTACTACTACGATTCAAGTTGACTTTATATGCATATAATACTATGAATATTTTTAGTTGCAAGAACTATACTTCCATAATCGCCTCATTGGCTTCATGCATAATATCAAGTATCATGAGATGGATCAATGAAAGTAATATTCTATTGTATGTGCATTATCATGTAAATCACTATGATATGTATGAATGATGTTGATGCAACTGATAATAGTCATTTATATGATATTTTTAGTGTGTTTTTAGGTATTTAATTAAGTTAATTTTGTGTTAATTAGGTTTAATTTAAGTTTAATTTGTTAGTTTTGTGTTTTTGGAGTTAATTGTAAAATTTGGTGTTTTTCAGGATTATTTTGCAAGAAAAAGGGCTTAATTGTAAAAAGTGCAAAGTTTTGGGCCAAAAGCGTAAATTTGAAGAAATTGATCAAGAAAACGAGCTTCCAGTTCAGAGCTTGGAGCCGTGGCCACGTGCGAGCTTTGAAGAATTTTACACGTGACCACGTGAAGGAGTATTTATGAATGAACGTGGCCATGTGAAGAAGAAATAAAGAAAATTGAGTTAAAGGGCGTGACCACGTGAAAAATCAAAGAAGGAAAGAAATAGTACACATGACCACTTGTGTTCAAGGCCAAATTAACACGTGGCCACATGTGAGGAAGACTATATGGACACGTGACCACGTGTTCAACAACAAGAATTTGATGCGTGGCTATGTGACTTGATTCTCCAATTTCGAAAAGGATTGGCGAACTTCCTATTTTGAGCAGAATTCACTTCCTATTTGGTTTCTGCAGTTTAGGAAGAAATCTACCACGATTTTGCCTATAAATAGCAAGCTGAAACACCAAAGAAAAGGAAAAAAGGAGGAGAGAATGAAGATCAAATTAGTGAATTAGGGATTAATTGTCTTAGTTTTAGTTTTATTCATTTTCCTAGTTTTTCTGTTTTTGTTTTTATTTTCAACTTTGTTTTAATATTTCAAATTTTGTCTTTAGTTTTAATGATGTTTAGGAAGTAGTTTTTCTTCTTTTGCTAATGGATTTTTGAAATCTTATAATTGTTATGACTTTGTTTTGAGCTTAATTTCAATATCGATTGATTATTTCTTGGTTTTAAGCATATTCTTATCTTTGATTATGTTGAGATTAATTATTGGTTTATTGAATAAATAACTAAAAATTGGTTTTGACATGATTAATGATTTGCATGTTCTTGGGTTAACTCTTTAATATTTATGCATGATTATTATTTGAAATATGAAATGATTATGTATGAATTTTATTGGTTAATACTAAGAGAGGAAGAACTAAGAATGGGTGAAAGTTAAATCTCTTGAGAAAGGCTTTAATAGACATCTAGGAGGATTAATTCAAACTTTTATGCTAAGTGTTGAATTGTTCTGAATAAGGGAGTTTAATGCTTAGAATGATAATCTTGAATAAAGTTATCTGGTCTTATTTATCTGAATTCTTCATAATCACTGGTGTTATTCTTTGACTTTAAGTCATTACAATGAAAGTTAAGGTGGATAGTTTCCTTAGCAAGAGAATTCCAGTTATTGTTTTGTTTTTAATTTATGTTTTAGCTTTTGTTTTGTTTAATTGTTTCTTTTATTTAATTTTTGATTTTAAAACAAAAATATTTGGGAAACAATCTCGGATTAATTTAATTCATATATAGGTATTATTCTTAGCAATCCATGTTCCCTTGGGTACGATATTTGGGGTCTTAATCTATATTTTCCTATATTACTAGCTGATCTAGTACACTTGCTAGACACCGGTCAGCAACTATGTGATGACATGACTCACATCCATGTGTAATGGAGCCTAAAGCTCAATATTGATGTATGATAAGAACGATATGCATTCTTTATGAATTATGGCTTAAAGCCAAATGATGTATTAAGTAACGAAGAATATGATGAATCAAAGATGTTCTTAAGGGGTTAAGCCTGCGGGTCTTAGTTCAATTATGGATTAGATAGGCATGCCTAGAGGGATACAGTCGCAGCTACCATAGTTGACCCCGTTTGGGTTTTGTTCCTTAATGGAACCATTGTTCGACCCCGTTTGGGCCTATAGTTTGGTCTTTGCTGGAACCATTATTTGACCCCATTTGGATCCATTGTTTGATATCTTCGGATTTCCATAGTTTGATACCTTCGAGTATCTATTGCTCCCGATATCCATCTTTTGAACTAGTACTTAGGCAGGCTATTAAAAATGATAAAATGTACACAAGATAAAGTAAAACATGCATTTATTGCTCCAATTATGTAATGTAAGCATGATGAATGACCTATTATTTTGATTGTCTTGAATTCCTTTCGACTATAAACTATTTTTATGAAATGAAATGTCATGCTTTGAAATACATGATTAAGATGTCTCACATCAATTAAGGAAGGTTCCCGTATGAGTGCCGGTGTGAGTTGATTCCACCAATGGGATTTTATAGAGAATATTTAAATTCTAAAGCATACAATATTGTACTAGAATTTATATGGACTATAACATGTGCACTAAGTTTCATGTATGGTGTTTATGAAATGCATACATGTGACATCGAACTTTGTCTTGTAATCATGATATGTAATACTTGTTCCTTATGATCACCTACAACTTTGTCAGTCTATTTATTTATATATAAATGCCCACACACATGTAGGCATAATGATAACATTCATTTAACCAAGTGCAATGCATGACATAGAATGATGATTGTAAGAGAATTAGGTTACCATGCTAAGATAACATGAAGGATGTAAAGTTTATGAATCTAATATGAGAATTATATGATATATGTGAAGTAATTATGCCTACCAGGACTACTTGTAGATGTTATATGACATAAGTATGCCCTTATATTATGAATTAATATCGAATGCCTATCTTAGGTGAACAATGTGATTTAATAAAGTAAGTGGAAATCTTATACTATTAATAACTATGATGTCTAGACTCATGAATAAAAGGATTATAAGATGCATGATTTATACTAATGTAAGAAAAGAAAAGGGTAAGACAATGGCGAAAGTAATGAATGGCTAAGTAATTATGAAATGAGATGAGTTACATAACGCATAAAATTACTTTATATAGGGTATCCATTAGTAAGGTCGAAGACTCCCCTAAGAATGTTATTTACAATCATCATATGTTATTCTGTGTGATTAGGACAGTTTTATTCATGAAATGAGATGAATTGTGAAAAGAAGTTATATATATAGAGTTTTGTTCCCCACTAAGCTTTATAACTTAGCACGAGTTTGTTTATCCATGTAGGTTCAAGTTAAGCTTCAGAGGATCGGGCAAGATGCAGTGCCTTGAGGATTTTACTTAAAGGCCATTTATGTTATGATTATTTATCTATAAGCTTGATTATCTTATTATGGCATGTAATTATGGCCTATCTTCTTATTGTTATTTTTGTTTGACCTTTACTAGGTTTATGATGATGATGATTATCCATGGTTAGTGAATTAGAGTGTTACAAAGATAATGCAAAGCAATGAGAATTTATATTTTAGATATGAAATAAAAGATAATTGTTCTCGTATATGTAGCACTCTAAAACATATAGTTGATCCTACTAATGATAATAATTTTCCTTTAAGTTTTGATTTGATGCTTCTATCTTTTTTAAGAGGATAGTGGTAAAATTGATCATTTCATTGACGATGGAAGTGTCCACTATTAAAATAAACTTATTCGTGCTATGTAATTTTGCAATTTAAATAAAGACTACTTTTTAATATGTAATTTTTAAATTATCAATATTTTTGCTTATTTGTTGTTTGTTATTATTTTCCTTTTTGTTCTTAAACAAATGTTTTGTGTTACTAGATAATGCCAAATAATATTGATATTATGGAGGATGACATATGTTTAGTGGACAGTGGCATAACTCAAACAATTCTTTATAACAAAAAATATTTCTTAAATTAACATTAACTAAAATTAATGTTAATACAATATGTGGTTCAATAAATGTATATGAAGGCTCTGAAAGAGTCTATTTTATGTTTTCAAATGGAACAACATTATAATTTAATGATGAGTTATGTTCTAATAGATCCTGAAGAAATCTATTAGGTTTTAAAGATATATGTTATAATGGTTATCACATTATCAAATTGAAACCACAAATGAGGTTACTATTGAATATCTACATATAACTTTTATAAAATTGAATCGAAAGTTCATATTAGAGAAGTTTCTAAGTCTCTCAACTAGATTGTATTTTACCAAAATAAAGATGATTGAAACAAATTATATGCACTAGAAGTGCTTAAATCCTAAAAATTTTATACTTTGGCATGATCATCTTGGTCATCCAAGTTCAACAATGATGAAATACATTATTGAGAATAGAAATGGACATGGATTAAAGGATTAAAAATTCTTTTATCTAATGATTTTTCTTGTAGTTTTTATGATAAAAGAAAATTGTAAGTGTGATATCCCACATCGGTTGGAGAGGAGAACGAAGCATGCCTTATAAGAGTGTAGATACATTTTCCTTATAGATGCATTTTAGGTGAGTTGGTTCCCCAAAAGCAAAATCGCATAGGTGTGAGAGTCATTGTGAGTTGGTTCCACCGAAGGTCCACCCAAAGTGGACAATATTTACAAGCGGGCGATCTGGGCTATTATAAATGGTATCAAAGCCAGGTGTTAGATCGATGTGCCAGTGAGAATGCTGGGTCCCTTAAGGTGGATGAATTATGATATCCCACATCATTTAGAGAGGAGAATGAAGCATGCCTTATAAAGGTGTGGATACCTCTCCTTTGTAGATGAATTTTGGGTTAGTTGGTTCCCTAAAAGCAAAACCGTACGGGTGTGAGAGCTGGTGTAAGTTGGTTACACTAAGGGTCCACCTAAAGTGGACAATATCTACAAGTGGGCAATTTGGGCTGTTATAGTAAAACCTTTACCATCCAATTAAATTACATGTGGAATCTCCTATTTTTCTTCAAGGGATACCTAGAGATATTTGTGGTGCAATTCATCCATATTGTGGATCAATATTTCATGGTTATAATTGGCACTTAAACTCGATGTTCACATATATGTTTACTTTTTATTTGCAATATTGCTTTTGCTAAAATTGTTCAAATTATAAAGTTAAAGTCTACTTTTCTTGATCATCCTATCAATATAGTTTGTTTAGATAATGCTTATGAGTTTTCTTCAAAAGCATTTATTAATTTTTATATGTCAATTGGAATTTATGTCAAGCATTCCATTACACATATTCATACTCAAAATGGTTAGTTAAATCTTACATTAAGTAATTGTAATAAATTATTAGACCTATGCTTATAAAGTCACAACTTCCTACATCTGCTTGGGAACATACAATTATTCATGGTTTATCTCCAATTTGTATATGACCATCTACATATCATAAGTTCTTACCTTTGCAATTTGTTTTTAATCAACAACCTAATAGATCTCATCTTAAAATTTTTTATTATGTTGTTTATGTTCCCATTGCCCCATTTCCCCTCAATGAACTAAAATAGGTCTACAATAAAGTCTAGGCATATATGTTAGTTTTGATTCTTCATTTATCATTAGGTATCTAAAACCTTTTAATTAGTGATCTGTGTAAAGTAAGGCTTTAAGATTATCAATTTGATGAATTAGTTTTCCCACCATTAGAGGAAGATAAAAGTAAAGGGACAAAAGCACAAGAAATTAGTTGAAGCATCCAACCTCATCCAATTATATTATGTGAGGCCCTAAAGTGCACTCTAGTAGGATTAAAGTATCATTAAATATGTAATTAGCAAGAGTGAATCGAATTTTAGCCCCTAGTAGGATTAGAGTATGATTAAATATGTAATTAGTAAGAGTGAATTGAGTCTTAGTGTATAAGAACACAAATGGTTATTAGAGATGCAATTGAAATTTTAGTATTTGCTATGGGCATTTAGTAATTGGGTAAATGGGGATTTGGCACGACCTTAGCAAGTGTACTGAATTGACAAGTAATATAGTAAAGTATGTTTAAAACTCTAAAAATTATCGAACCTAAAGGATTGGATTATGTGACAAAAATTTGATTGATTACAAATATGTGTAAAGAATTTCCCAATTGATTTTTATTGATTAGGATTACAACTATTAAATTTAAGCAAAAAAAAAAAAAATTAAAGCAATATGAACTGAAAATATAGAACAAACAATAGTAGTAAAACAAAGTGTAAAAACTTGAGTAAAAATATCAATAAAAATGCTATTCAATGTCTAATCCTCACCACCAGGTTTTGGGAGCGATTCCCACCACCACCACCACCCCAGTGACCTAAGTTTAAGTTTACTGTGCACAGCAAAATCTAGGGGGGAAGGGTAGAGCTTACTTAAGCTAAGCTTAATTTTGCTAAAGAGATTCAAGAAGTAGACAATCTCACACTTCCCTTTATTCGTGAAAGTCTTTATTTTTGTTTGTGTGCTTACTTTTGTTTTTACTTTGTTGTTTTCATTTTAGTTATATGTTTTTACTTTTTTTTCTTTGTATAAGTTTTAACTTTAAATGAATTTGCAATCTGTGTTAAAACTAATAGTAGTGCTTTTAGTTTTCTTATTCATTCATTATTTGTCGGGTTGTGCTAGTGATATAGTTAATCCAAGGATCATTTAGTTTGCATTAAGCTTAGTTTACCCCAATTGTATTTTCATAAATTAAACATATTGAACTTTAACTTAGAATGTTCAATAGTCAAATTCTATGGTTAACATTAAGACAAACATGTTGTTTAATGAAACTCTAGCTAGTTTAACATTTAACTTAACTTATATTTGTTAGTTTCCCCTTTTTAAGCATCAAAGACCAGTTATTAAATAGAAAAAAACCAGTGCATTGAAATAGTTGAGTAAGAAATTTTAAGATACTAGAACCATCCTCATCACCCTTCAAACTAGTGTATTAACTTGACCTATACATGATCATCATTTAACATCATCTCAATGACACATATTACTTAATCTAAAACTGAAATCTTAAAAGCATCAAAACTCCTATCATCAACCAACCTTCCTAGGTTTTTTTAATTTATTATTTTCTCTCAATGCCTAATTTTTACCTAGGATACCTTTTTTCGATTTTCTCCTTAACAAGGTACCCAATTTTAGACTTTAACTAAGATGGTTTGAACATACAACTGTTTTTATGATTTTTGACCCACAGGGCTTTTATTCTTTTCTTTTTTGCTTTTGAGTCTTAGCCATGAGACCTCTTCAATCTATCAATATTTATTGGTTCTTTAAATTCATTACCATAAATGTCAGCTAGAATAACAGCTCATTTGGATACAAAGGGTTCCACCCATATAGGCCTAAATTGGCTTCATATATCTGAAATCGTAGGTCTCATCTACTCGAACAGTAGATCTCCTTCCTTTAAAGGATACTTCTTAACCTTTTTCCTAAGTGAGTGAGCCAATATCTTCTAATAGTAAGCTCTCATCCTAGCCCCCTTTAGTAGGTTAAGCTGCAACAACCTCTATCTAGCCTATTCTTTCTTTAGCAATTTAGCTTTTAAAACCACCCATAAAACTGATGCTTAATTTCCACTAGAAGAATGACTTCTATCCTATATACTAGGGAGAATGGGGTAACACCTATTAAAGTTCTAACTATAGTTTTATAGCCCTATAATGCAAAAGGTAGCTTATTGGCCAAATTTTTGTATGTTCAAACCATCTTAGTTAAAGTCTTAAAGTTCTTGTTGGTTGCTTCAACTACTCTATTAGCCTGAATATGGTAAGGACATGATTTATGATGTTGAACTCTATATTTCATAAGTATTTGCTTAGTTTCTCTAGAGAATTGCAATCCCTTGTTTGACTATATGTGGGTGGGTAAGCCATACCTACATATCATATTCTTTTCAATAAACCTAGCCATATCCCTAGCATCCACCCTTTTGAAGGATGTTGCTTCTACTAACTGGGTGAGGTAATCTATGGTAACCATAATGAAACTGTGATGAATCATTCTTATGAGGTCTATACCCTATGCGGCCAATGGCCTAAGCAATGTAAGATTGCATAGTTTAGAAACTGGCAAATGTCTCAAGATCGTATATTGTTAGCATAACTGACATTCCTCAATGTACGTCGAGCAGTTGATTACATGCTAGCAGAGCCCTTTGCATATGGTCTTCCCACCCTTTTTTATTTATCATTCTCCTCTTCTTTTTTTCTCTCTTGTTTTCTTCTTCCATCTTTTTGTTTTACTCAACCATTTGTGTAAGCACCACATACACTTACAATAACCTTTTCACTTAAGCACTTTAATTGAATACCATCATACTACCTCTTATAAAGCCTTTTACCTATACCGATGCACTAGGTAGACATCTTATAGATCATTCTTTAATCCTCTTTAGTTACATCTTTTGGGATCATTGATTTCTCCATTTCAACATTCATTACTTGCTTAATTTTAAAGTGTGGCTTATCAAAAATAGAGATATTTATAGGTTTCATGTTTACCCCCTTCAAGCCATCCTACATCAATACTAAAGTGGCTAAAGCATCCTCATACTAACTCCTTAAGATATCTATAGTAAGGGAATAACCATTTTTTATTGACCCTTAACTCTCTACTCGATAAACTACTAAAGATGAACATTTATATATTTTTGCGATCTTTACCCACCACTACCGAGGCTTCTTGCTTGATTGGATTATACCCTATGTGATTAGCTATCTTTTGACTAACTCTTGGCAGGTCATCATAGGTCTAGGCAAAGACTCTTTCATATATATATATATATTTCATATTCTCTCAATCTTTTCCTCTTTCTCCAGAAGTTATATCCGATGCTAGTAAGATTTCTTTTGGATTTTTTTCGAGATTAAATGAACATGTATTTTTTGAGTTAATGTTGAATATGAATGTTTCATGATCATGATAATACATACTGAAATTAGTAAAAACATCACATAGGTAAGAAAAATTATTCATCTTATTAATATAATAAAAAGAAGTAGCATTTGTTCAAATTAAAGAGTTCAGAAAGTGAAAAAGGTCTATTATGACATCTTCAGAATGGGTTAAGCGTCATTATGACCTTTTTGCCTCTTTTCAAGGACAAAGATTTGCTTGTTATTAATAAGATCTTAGATCCAATACCTTAAAACTTGATAATCATTAATCAGATGGCCACTGTGCTGATATAAAGTATAAAAAAATTCAATATGTTATATGGTAAACCAAAATATTTGGGTGGTTTGTATGGCAGAGATTGCAATTTCCCTTCATTGACCAATTGTGCAAATATGTAAGATAAAGGTTTCCCTAAATTAAAGTACTATTGTTAAGTTGCTTCTACTACTGATACCCCTTTATCTTTTGAACACCTCCACTTACTCTAGTAACAAACTCTCCTTATGCTTTTCTCTTTTTGAATTTAGCACTCATTTATCCTAGGAGGTGAGCAGGATAACATGATAATGGCTTATATGCAATAGTTGGCAAAGCCATTTTAGGAGTGAATCTTCAACAATCTCATCATTATTGTTCATATAGGACCTTATCCCATCCCGTTCTTGATAGTTAGTACCTCTTTTTTTAATAAGATTTTTCCCATCGAGTGATAATCCATCATCAGTCTCTTGCTTAGAATTAACTATACCCTAGATGCGATCTCTTAGAGTTTGACATTTATCCATTTAATGTCCCATGTGCTGATGATAAGCACAGTATATGTATGCCTGATGATGTGGCATTCCCTCCTCCTAGTGAGTTTAGGTGGGAGTGGTTGTAATTTCCCTTGCTTATTGAGACGAGTAAGGCACCAAGACAATGGTTTATCTATGATAGTGTAATGATGCTAAATTGCTTTTAAAACTAAAACTCGTATGGCCCCGTCATTACCTTGAATGTTTATTTTCTTGGTTAAGTGCTCTTCTGTAGCTTTGCCATTAACTATTGCAAAGGCCGTTTCAGTCTCGGTAGCTAGGAATGGTGGGGTCACATGTTGAGATTAGGAATATGAGACTTTAGGGGAAGTTGCTATTGTCATTACATGAGCTTAATTCAAAGGTGATGAGACTCAAACGTGGTCTTTGCCAATAGGTCTAGCTCATCACGAGCATAACGACCGATGGATCATGCATAAAATGTGGTATTTATTTAGATTAGGAACATTGGTTCCCTTATGCATATTTATTAAAGAAGGATGTAGAGTTTTTGTTAGTTTTTAGAAAACACAGGAAGGGTGATCCCAATTTATATGAAAAATATGACTCTCTTTTATTGTGTGGTTTTGGGATGAAAACATAGACATTGGTCAACTTTTATTAAGAAAATCCCAATTTGATTAATAAAAATGATTTTAAATGAATTTTAATTCAACATACGAACATCATCTTTTTTTCTACCTATTACATCCCTAAAATAATAATACATCCAAATAATCAAATAATAAAGAAATACAACCACTCAAACTCTCAAAGGGAATTAATATCCTCCAAAGGAATTCTCCAAAGTTCTTCAACCTCTCAAACTCCAAAATTCTGATGCAATAAAAATTAAAATAATCACAAAACAATAAAGAAAATAAATAGTTAGTATTGTGTCTAATAAAGGAATAAAAATAAATAGTAAAGCAAAATAAACAAACACGTATTATAGGCTAGAGAATATTGAATAAATTAAATATAAAATGCAAGTAAATAAAATTAAAACATTGTCTAAAAATATAACTAAACATAAAAGTAAAATTAAATATGAAATAACTTACACAGACGGCTTAAAGGGAGACAGATGGCAAAAATAGGGGTGAGAAATGGGATGAAAAGGAAGTCCCATGATGTCCCATCTATCGCTAAGATAGATAGGTGTTAGTGGAGACTTTTTTTTTTCCCGTCCATTAGTAGAGAATAGGCAAGAAATGTAGAGATACACATAATAAACTTCTATTCCTAACTTAATCATGCATATTTATACTTTTTAAAACATGCCAAAATTATTCTAAAACATCAAAATATATTTAAATCAAATCAGAATAATAAATATCATGTAAAAATGGGAATTTATTTAAACAAGTAAATAAGTGTTAATAGAGATGTTAAACATAAATCATGCCTTTCTAACATATTACCACATATAGAATATTATCACAAATACATAAGTGATAAAAGATGAATAAAAAATAACTAATCATGGCATAAACAACATCAATTAAAGACATGCTTTTGTGGCATTAAAATATAAAAATAAATAAAGGACACTTTCACATAATGAATTAATGCATTTACATCAATCAATTGCAATAAAAAATAGAATAAAAGCTTAGAATATTACCGTCAGTTGCCTTTTGAAAACATCAGAGAACTATGCTCTAAGTTCTTTTTTGATTGATTTCCACGGTTGAAAAAAACAATAAAAATGTTTTGGTGTTGTGAAAAGTTGTAAAGGAGTCTTTTTTATTCTTAAGAGATAAAAATTAGTTTTTTATGCTAAGCATTAATGGCTGCCTCTCTAAAATTCACTCTATTGAAGGATAAATTTTTTAGCCACCAAAAAGAAGAAGAAGAAGAAGAAGAAGAAGAAGAAGAAGAAGAACCCCATAATACCTTAGGGTTTTTCCTATTTATTTAAGGGAGTCTTTGAGTTACCTTAAACCTCTCATTTTTAGGATTTTAAAAATCCTTAAAACTCCTATTTTTATGGTTTAAATCCCTAATTTAATCTCCAAAGATCACACTATATTTGAGATATAAATCATCCAAAAAATTCCTCATTTCTTTTCCCAAAAGTGTAGGAAGTAAATCTAGAAATTACAAGATGGATGAAAGTTTATCATTACGGATAGGCAACCTATCTATCACCATGGATGAGAGTCTATCACGACGGACGAGTAGCGATAGATAGGTAGCGCATTTGTCAATAGAGAAAAGTTTATTTTTTCCATTAAAAACTTATTTTAGACCAAAAAAAAAAAAATACAACAAGGCAAAGCTCTATAAAAAACCTTAAAAATTTTATGGCAATCAAGGATAAGACTTAAAGTTTTCATTCTCTATCCGTAGTACGAATGATACTTCCTCATCGGGTAACTTTGATCTGGTTACCTTAGGACCTAATGTCTACATATACATTTAACAACTAGCTACTCTCTAGCTATTCAAACTAAAATAAATAAGTTTTTCTAACTCTAAGTTAAAGTTCATTCACAATGGGAAAAACTACGAGGGTAAACTAACTAAGATGCAAAAGTATTTAATTACCAAAAACTAAAAACAAGCATAATTATACTAAAATTAATGTAAAAACTAAAAATTAAAGTAAATTATAATCATAAAAATAATATCATACTAAAAATTAAAGCTAAAATAAGAAAAGAAAATAAAAGACAAAAACGTAACACAATACATAGTATTACTAACATTAAAAAGTTTAAACAACATTAAATAACTACTAAAAAGTAAAAAAAAATAAAGATAAGCTATTGTGGTGATAAAGTTCAAGCATAAAATCCTTCACTTGTCAACAAGTTCCACAAATTTATTTTCAAAATATCCCTACTCCACATTTATAAATCTTATTTCCCTCAGCAAAATAGCACAATATCAACACAAAAATAATTGGGGGGGAGGGGAAGTTAAGGGAATCCCTAAAGTAAATAACTCTTGTGGTGGGGGTGAGGGAAGGGGAGAGGAATGATGGTTGAATCTAGATTGCATGAGGGTAAAGGCTGTCAAAATATGGTCAATAATATCCTTTAGTTGAGCTTGTCCCACTGTTAGAGTATCTAAGTGGCTTGTGATCTCATTGTACTACTGCGAGTATAGGGTGACTGCTTTAGTATTAGCTCTTGAAAGCACTGTATTAGTCTTGACTGCATTCTCCAAATAAGTTCTCCTATCTAAAATCATAAGTTATTCCTACTTTAAAATCGGGGATCATCCAGCACCACTGACATATTCTTTAACATCTTACAGTGGATGAGGATGGGGTTACCTACTTCTCTACCTAAAAATGCAAGGTTTATTGCTTTGGCTAAAATTGTGACTATGTTACCTAACCTAATCTTGGGTTGCCTTGTTGGGAATGTATTCATTGTTTCAATTTTTATAGTGATAAACATCGCTCCATTCAAGGGGATGGAATTCATCATAGCATATAAGATGATAGCTTCATTTGCATTCACATTTCCAGGTGCTCTAAGATGAGTAAATATAGCCAAAGCCAAATAATGATGTAGGATTCTTAATGTATGACTCCCTAGGTGATGTGCCTTCATGCTTCTAGTCATAAATTCTATCAAATCTTGTTCAATAGAGATGCCATTTCAAATTTCTTACTTGTTCAAGTTCTTTATTCCCTTTGCAGCATAGGGCTTAAACCATAAATATGTGGAAGTTCATTAAAACTAATCCTATAGTCATGCCTCTGTAGTTAAAAATTTAACAGACCTTTATCGTGTTGGGAATTATCAGTTACATGCATCTCATACATAAGCGAAATTTAAAATTTTTAACCAATAAATCTGATCTTGCCATGAATTTGCAATATACATATTAATGAGAATAAGAAATATCACCTTTAATTTTTGTTGAATAGTTAATTTTCCTTCTCACCGGGTTGTCGCAAACCACAGTGTCCAAAATCGAACACCTCCAATGAGTAATCCACACAAGAGAAGGATAGAATGAACCAACAATTAGGAAAAACAAGGGCTGGCCAAAAACCCTAGATGCTAGCTAGGGAAGGTGGAGGCTAGGGCTTTTTGAGTGAGAGAAAACTTTTCTCTTAATTGTTCACACTTAGCCCTAATACTCTATCACTTGGATTTTTATAGTTAGGTTAAAAATCCAACTTCATAATAGGATTGGACTCTTTAAAATTGCCAGAGAAATATTAATTGGGATTTTGGAATTATTAATAATTTATTTGGGCTCAATTAAATCCAATTTAAGCCCTTTCACAAAAGACTATGCACAAAACCCACAAACTAGGCCCTTTGTGCATATACTTGGATTTAATTACTCAAATGAATTCCAAATCCAAACAAATTAAATATGTAGCCTCCATAACACTTATAAAATATATTTAATTTATTTTGGTCCAAGAATTAGGCCTCTAAGTCCTTCTATTTGTAGTTGGCGTGTAACCCTTCCTCTAGAGGGTTTTTGCGCCAACTTCACTTCTTTGGGCCTCTTTAATTCCTCCAATAGATCTATTAATTATTATATCAGCCCTATAAGACTTATAATTCAATAATAATTAATTATGAAATACATTATTTCAATTAGGTCAATTTTTACAGAACATTTCAAAAAAGTTATGCGAACAATTTTACTTGATCATAATTAATTAAACTCTTTAATTAATTATTCTCTTATTCACTTCTCTATCCCCATAATAATATCAAATATTATTATCCTTATCATTTTACTATTTTATCCTTTTCTCTATATACGTGTGACCTATTGGGTTCCTGTCCATGTTGGCAGTATAATATGTAATTGTGAGTTCTATTCAAAACTCACATGATTTAAACTTCTTTAAATCATTTTATCAATCCCTATTGATATTCTTGATACACTATTATAAAATTCATGATTGGCCTCTAGCTAGGCATCATGACTACCCAAATGTCAGGAAAGACAAGTGGTTTGACTATGCCCTTCCATAAAAATAGTTACCATGCAATTACTCCTTCCACCACTCTTATCTTAATTAGATTTTGAGTATGGATTCTGTCAACTCATATAAATCTAATTATGTATTTTCTATTAATTTAACCATTGTTCTTAAAATGCCCTTCATGGATCTCTATCCATCTTGCCATATTACTCTGGCCAAAAATTCTCAGAACAAGGCAATTATAGAATCATGCGAGATAACTTCCCTTATTAAATCTGGGATGGTAAATCCTTTGTCAATCACTCAACTATCTTTAAGTAGGTCATGATATACCCAATCTCCGAACTATGTTCACTCCCAGTTGGAAGTAATCAGTTATGGAGTCAAAATATACCACTTACTACTTAAGATAACTTTGGTGATCTCAAGTCTAAGGATACTTGTACAACCGCTATGAAGAGATTCCTCACTGACATAGATTTAATATCCATGTGAAGATTCTCTTTGCAGGTCTCCAATAAACTTGTTCTTCCAACAAGCATCCATATGTTAGCTTTGATTATCTTTCATAATCACAGTTATGAGAACCACTGCTTAAACCATTCAAGAAGCATAACATGTGCAAGTCTGTTCGAATTAACAATGTTCTATCTTGTTAATTCTATGACTAGGGATATTTAGATATTAACACATTTGCATACAATAGACACCTCATATCATGAACACTTTCATGATTGCCTTTGCACCGTGTTTATAATATCAAGGACTTCATTTATTAATTTAAGATTTACAAACTCATGTATTTAAACATAGCATTAATAAATGAATAATGCCTTTTATTAAGAATATAAATTCATACATATGAAATTCATCCCTTTTACACGGGCTTTAGGGCATACTCTCTAACATATCATCATGGCTATTTTTCATATCTAGATATAGATTATGGCCAAGAAATCCCTTGTCAGCTGTGGGTGCATTATCTCTCTTTTACTCATGAATTCGATCCATCCTACATTAGCAATCAATCTCTCGACCTCATTTTAGAGGTTCAATTCCTTTAGCACAACCATATAAATGTATTGAGTTGCATTATACTTGGGTTGTGAAAATAGTTCCCAATCCTTTTTGAATTAGAATGGAACCCAGGATGGGACCTGAATTTGGCAGTCTCTTAAGGAGCAGAGGAGGATGAACCACCTCTTTTCTTGACCTCTTTGGTGCCACTACCATAAGATAAGAAAATGTGAATGAGCTTTATAAAGTCTACATATTAAGCCAACATACTTGTCATAGTGAAATGTAGGAAAAACACATGAAAATTTAGCATGGAATAAATTGATACAAGAAAGGAAATCATTTAACAAATTCAAATGAAAGGATTAGACATGCCTTGAGCAATACAAATAAGGTAACTAAGAGCAATCTAAGCAATTAGTACAATACCATGCCTTAACTTAAAAATAAAATGCTTGATGCTTACTAATCAAACAATCCTATCCAAGCCTAATTTTACCTTAATTTAACATAACCTATGGTTATTTAAAAAGAGAATGGAAATTGATCTTAATCAATAACATACCAATATGTCATGTAGTAGTAATCAAAGATATTTAAACCAAAGGATAAGTATGGTTATAACCAATAAAACAAGGCATGGAAGTGTTTTAAGGAACAATGATAGTCAAAGAACAAAAGTCTTATATACATTGGCGGACAACTAAATCATGCATAAAACACATGTAAAAACACATATTACATTCTAAAATATCAAATAAAATTACTCTTAAAAATTAACCCCAAAGAAACAAGGGTTGGTTGGCTAAAAACATAAACTTCTTTAAGGCATTTCATCAAACACTAGGCATGCATGTTTCAACATGTGTTCCATCAAACATTCTAGAAGTTGAATCAATCTCAAAAATTAATTTTTCATGAATAGAATGGAGAAAAATCATGCAAGCTTCTAAGACAAAAGTAAATGAACCCATGATCCAAATCTTAACCAACCTTAGGCATGCATAAATCACTCTATACAAATAAAGAAAAGAACATCACAACATACATTAACAAAGAACAATCACACAAACATTCTACACCCTACAAAAGTCAAGTAAAAAAAATATAAATGAACTTTATAATGAATAAGAAGTTGGGTTAAAATACTTACTTGAGATTCTTGATTAAATGGATGAAAAATGCACAATGAAGAGGGAGAAAGAGGTACTTATGCTGAAAATGTAGAGAAAGGGAGAGGGGAAGTGAATAAAATGTGAAAGTTGCAGAAAAATACGGTTTTTAAAGAGTAGACATGATTGAAAGCCCTCGAAACATGGCAAAGGCCAAAAAGTCTTTTGTATGTGCCGTATTAAAATTCAAAATGCACCACATAATTTTTTAAGGACACGGTGAATACTAAATAGTCTCAATTGTGTGACCCATTATGGATTGAAAATTTTTACTTACACACGATAGAGAATAAATGGTCTCAGTCATGTATAACATTTTGTACTAAAAAATTTTAACTTGCATATGATGGAGACTAATCGGTCTTAGCTATGTAGACCCTTTTATACTAAAATATGCATTTACACATAGTGGAGACTATATAGTCTTCCCTATGTAGCTCTCTCGAGAACATGACTCAAAGCATTGCCAATGGCAAAGACTAATCAATCTCTGCTGTGTGATTGCTTTTATATCACACGATGAAGATTAATTATTCTTTGCCGTGTGCAACCAAAATTTTGCACATTTTCAAATTTTAACACCTTTTTTCATACACACTTGTATAAATAATTTCACACATATTCTAGCAAGCATCAATGCATAATTGATCACCACACATTTAGCCAAAAACACACTAACAAAACTATAACTCAGAAACTAAATCACAAATGAAATTAACAAACTAATTAAAGAGAGAAGGATAAGAGAATTATTTTTGAGTTTAACAATTTGCCAACTTAACTTTGAACACACTTACTGCACATCCACTAGTGTCATGATCACTGATGCAACTTCAAATCTAGATTCGAAGTATGGTTTTAGGTGGTGACCATTGATCTTAAACTCCTTGGTATTGTTAGGATGTCGGATAATGAGAACTCCATATTGAGTAACATTGGCCACTTCAAATGGCCCTTTCCATCTTGATTTGAGCTTTTCAAGAAACAATCTTAGTTAACTATTCTATAAGAGTACTTTCATTCCTGGTACGAATTCATTTGGCAAAAGTATGTTGTCATGCCATCTCTTGGTATTTTCCTTATATCTTTCAGCATGATCATAAGCCTAAAACCTTAATTGCTCTAACTCATTCAACTAAAATGCCTTACACTTACCTCTACTATGAAGATCAAAGTTCAAGAACTTAGCAGCTTAATAAGCCTAGTGTTCCAATTCCACCGATAGGTGATAAGACTTTCCAAAAAATAACCTAAATTGGGACATCCCTATAGGTATCTTAAATGCAGTCCTGTATGCCTATAAAGCATCATCAAGCTTAAAGAACCATCCCTTTCTAGAGGCATTTACAATTTTCTCTTAAATTGATTTAAGCTCCTAGTTTGACACTTCAACTTAGCCATTTGTTGGGGCATGGTTTAGGGTAGTGACCTTATGCCTAACACCAAACTTTTTCAGCCAAGGCTTAAATTGATGATTGACAAAATGCTTGCCACCATCACTGATAATAGCCCTAGGTGCTCCATATTGGGTGAATATATACTTTCTCAAAAATTCCAACACTACTTTGGCATCGTAATTCTTAGTGGCAACAGCTTCTACCCATTTACTAATTTAATCTATGGCCACTAGTATATACTCAAACCCATAAGACACTGGAAAGGTTCCCATGAAGTCTATACCCTAAACATCAAACAATTCAACCTCAAACATGTTAGTTAATTGCATTTCATCCCTTTTACAAACATTACCTACCCTTATCACAAGATTGAATAAACATTTTAACACCTTTGAACATGGTCGGCTAATAAAATCCAGATTGGAGAATTTTTGATACTATACGGTTGGGTCTATAATGCCTACTAGCTTCTCAACTATGACATGCTCTAATGATCTCTTCTTGCTCCTCTCCAGGCATGCATATTCACAACATTTGATCTACATACAACTTGAAGAGATAGGGGTCATCCCACACTTAATGTTTGGCATCGACTTTCATCTTCTTCTTTTATTTCCATGTATAATGATTAGGTATGAAACCATCTACAAGGTAGTTAGCTAAGTTAGAAAACCATGGAGTGGGAACCTTATAAACACAAATCATATAAATACACTTATAGGGAAAAAGGTCTAAGATTTTTTCCTTCTCAATATGCTAGTGCTCAAGTCTAGATAAATGGTTTTCCATAAAGTTCTTCACCCCCTTGTTGTCTTTAATTTCCAAATTGAACTCTTACAATAGAAGCGACTCCTTTTTAGCAAAAAGGCATCTCAATACTACATGGTCACACCACACAATAATTTTAGCACCAAAGAGATAGGGTCAGAATTTCTCAAATGCAAAAATAATAGCAAGCAATTCTTTTTTTTATAGTGGTACAGTTCACTTGGACTCTCATCAAAGCGTGCTTGCATACTATATGGCAAAAAAGACCCTAGTACTGCTCCTACTGCATAATCACTTGTATTACATATTAGTTCAATGGAAAATTCCAATCTAGAGAGACAATCACCAGGGCTAAAATTAGTCTTTGCTTTAAAGTGTTAAAATGCTTGTAGGTACTCATTAGTAAAATCAAATGGAGCATGTTTTGTAAGCAAATTTGATAAAGGTTTAGCAAATTTGGAAAAGTCCTTTATAAATCTCTGATAAAACCTTGAAAAACCCTAGAGAAGCTTCTAACACCTTTGACACTAGTTAGGAGTGGGGGTTTCTCAATTACTTCTAACTTGGCCCTATCAAATTTGATTCTCTCTTTAGTTATTTTGTATCCCAAAATAATACCTTCCCTTACCATAAAATGGCATTTCTCCCAATTCAATACTAAGTTAATTTCCTCATACCTTTATATCACTAAATTAAGATGCTCTAAATATCTCTTAAAGTCCCTTCCATAAATGGTAAAGTCATCCATAAACACCTTTATAAATTTTTCTATGAAGTCATGGAAAATTGCCATCATACATTGCTGAAACATAGCCGATGCATTGCACAATCCAAAGGGCATTCTCTTATAAGTGAAAGTTCCTGGGTAGGTAAAACTAGTGTTCTCTTGATCATCAAAGGCTATAAGGATTTGAAAATATCTCGAGTACCCATCTAAAAAGTAATAAAACCTATTGCCCACTAATCTTTCTAATATTTGGTAAATAAATGGTAAGGGGAAGCAGTCTTTCCTAGTTGCATTGTTTAACCTTTTAAAGTTAATACATACTCTCCAACCCATAACCGTACGAGTTGGGATGATTTCATTCTTTATCATTGTCATCCCTCCCTTCTTTAAAACATATTGCACTAGACTTACCTAACTGCTATCATAGATAGAAAAGATAATACCTACATCTCGCAATTTTAACACTTCTTTCTTGACTACCTTTTGCATTTCCATATTAAATCTTCTTTATGGTTGCACAACTGGTTTATCGTCCTCTTTAATTAAAATATGGTGAGTGCAATAACTCAGGCTGATTCCTTTAATATCCGATGTCTCTTATCCGATTGCTCTCTTATGCCTCTTTAGCACCTTTATCGATAATTTTTCTTTAACACCTATCAAAATAGAAGATATTATCACTGTTTTTGTTCCATCTTCCAAGAATATGTATTTTAAATGAGGATTGAGAGATTTGATTTTTATTTTTGAGTTTCCCTTGGAAAGTTCAAACTTTTTTTTTTCCTTTTAATCCTTTTCTCCACATTCATTCTCTAATTCTTTCACCATTGTACTGTCATCTTTGGTCAAATTCTCTTCTTTAATTGAATGAATCAAATAGCTCTTTAATTGATCATTCAACAAGATTTTCTCATGTACTTCCCATTTATAATCCTTAATAACATCTACAAAACATAGTGACTGCTCAAAATCACACGATGGGTGTTTTATTTCTTTGTTTACATCAAAAACCATTTGCTTATCATTGAATCTCAAGGTCACTATTTTTCCATGGATGTCTATGAGTGCTCTAATAGTGTTTAGGAATGGCTTTCCAACAATTAATGGCACCTTCTTGTCCTTGTCCATATCTATGACCATAAGTTCCACTGGGAATATAAAGTTGCTCACTTTGATCAGTAAATCCTCTTTAATTCCCTTTTAAAGCTTGATTGAGTAGTCCACTAATTAGAGAGTCATTCACGGTTCCTTAATATCATTCGGCTTTAACTTCCTGCAAATAAAATATGACATTAGATTTATGGTTGCTCCTAAATCATACAATGCATTTCCCATAAAATTTTCTTAGTTCACAGGGTAGTGTAAAACTCCCTAGGTCTTTTAATTTAGCTAGGATTTTTTTAGTGAGAATAGCACTACAACTTTCCAACAACTAAACCATACCTATTCCTTCAACCTTCTTTTTATTTAAGTATAAGTCTTTCTTAAATTTTACATATTTCGGCATGTGAAGTAAAGCTTCAGCAAAAGGTAAATTTACATGCAATTTCTTTAACATATTTAAAAACTTCTCTAGTTACTCATTATTTATCTCTTTTCTAGTTACTAAAAGGAATGGTAATAGTGATGCATCAAATGGTAAGTTAGAATTAATGATGGCCTTACCTTTGTCTTTTGTCTTTGCAATCTCTTTTACATTTTTAGGATTAGAATCACGTACCTACATTGTTGGCTTCACCACTTTAGAAAAAGACAAAAATTTACCTTGTTCAGCTCCTTTAACTTCCTTACCACTCCTAAGAGTGATAGCTTTAGCTTTTCCTTAAGGTTATGATCAACATTAGAAGGAAATATGCCTTATCACCTTATAGAAATTAAGTTGGTCAATTGCTCGATTTGAGTTTCCAAGTTCCTTATAGCTGCATTCTAGTTTTTATTCCATTACTCTTATGACTTCTACCTAGTGTTTTGGCTTGACATGAATTATGTTTGGCTAGACATGAAGCTAGCAAATATATCCTCTATATTTGGCTTCTTTTTTTATGTTGGAGGTAGTCTAACTTGAAATCTAGGAGGTTAAAAGTGTGTATAGTATGCAAGAGGTACTTGGTATGGTGCTTGAAAATGAGTGTTTATTGCTGGAAATTGATATTACTGATGATAACCTTGGTTGTGACTACCTTAAGCATTTATAGATGGATTGAATGGAACTCTTTGTTGAGTATTTGAAGTGGAAGCTTGGTTACCTTCTCTCCAAGAGAAATTAGGGTGATTCCTCCATTCGGGGATTGTATTGGTTGCTAAATGGGTAATTTCTTTTGAAGTCATGTATAGTATTCACTTCTCCCATTCCTTAAGTGTAGGATTCAATCATCCTTGATTCACTCCCCAAATTAGTTTCTTCATAGGCATTCCCATCTTATGAAATTGCTGAAACATTTTAAATTTTTAAACCATTAAGCTCTTTTTTTTAATAACTCTATTTGAGCCTTTAACATAGCAATCTAATCTATGCTATGAACTCCTTATCTATTATTCAATGCTCTTGTGCTAGCCCATTGTGCTTCATTCATTGCCATCTTATCAAAAAGATAGAATGCCTCTTTAGGGATTTTATTCATGAAACTACTATCAGATGCTGTATCTAATAAAGACCTTGTGTTGGGCTTACATGCCACATGGAAGGTTGAAATCAATTGGTGTATGGCAATTTCATGATGTGGATAGCTTTTCAATAATCTCCTAACATTTTAGCGTGCTTTATAGAAGGACACTTCAGTTACTTGCTAAAAATTATAAATATTGTTCCTTATGCTCATTATCTTCATGGGTAGAAAAACCTAATTAGAAATTTTTCTTACATCTACTCCCATGATCAGATGGACTGACTAGGAAGCATAGATAAATAATCTATCGCCTTACGTATGAGTGTAAAGGGAAATAGCTTCTGCCGAATTGCATTTATTGAGACCCCTTGTATTTAAATCATGTCACTTACCTCTAGAAAGATATCCAAATGTTATACTAGGTCCTTAATCTCTAATCCTGAAAATTATTTCCTTTAAACCATGGTGATCATTGCCAGTTTAAGCTTAAAATATTATTGATGAGGTAACATAACCGTTCTATGCTCCTTATTCCACCTTTGAGTGGTATAATCTAGAATGGTTCTTCATCTATAACCATCTTAATTTCTATCTTGTTATTGCCCTTCTCTTTGTTCATTCTTAAGAGGCACATCGAGATTTGGTTGATCATCCATATTTTTAATTTGATTTTCTCTTCTTTGTCGATGCAAGGTCTTCTCATTTTCAGGGTTAAATGGTGCTAGATGTTATTGCAAATGTAATCTATCCATACATGGGGATCACCTACAAAGAATAGGCAAACAAAAAAATAAAAGGAAAACAAATAAAAATAATATATCAAATATGCACATAAACATGCTAGTCCCTTGTAATGGTGCCAAAAACTTGGCATGACCTCAGCAAGTGTACTAAATTGACAAGTAATATAATGAAGTATTTTTAAGACACCAAAAATTATCAAACCTAAGGGATTGGATTATACGACTAAAATTTAATTGATTACAAATATGTGTAAAGAATTTCCCAACTGATTTTTGTTGATTAAGACTACAACTATTAAATTTAAGCAAATAAAATTAAAGCAATATGAACTAAAATACAAAGAAAATAATAGCAGTAAAATAGAATATAAAACTTAAGTAAAACTATCACTAAAAGTGCTATTCAAGGGTCTAATCCTCCTTATACCTAATACAAGATATATTTTTAACATAATATTTATATTATTTAGATGTGGATGAGCCAACTAAAAACCAAGTTTCTTATTCTAGAGCGAACTATTCTAACTACTTGAGTTCCCATTCCGGAGCCAATCCGATAGCTAGCCTAAGCATGGGTCTAATAAATCCTAGATAGGGATTAAATTTTAATTTTGGAGCCAACCAATTTAATATCCATTCATTTTCCCATATATTTTTGTATCGACAATGCATCAACTCTAGATCTAACAGCCCCCATTCCATAATTGCCATAAAAAATAAAGTCAAAACATGTAAAAATATAAAATACATGATATTTCATCCAATCAAGCACAAAACCCTTAAACTTGAATAAGATAATAGATAAATACTTGAATAAAACTAATATTAAGATCATCACAAGGAAAAAGAAACATCTAAATATATATTTAATCAAATAAGCTTCATAGTTTTACATAGATATGAGGATACAAAGATCCCCAAATAACTAAAAAACTACTCACTACATATTGAAATGAATGCAAAGAATAAAGAGAAAGAAAATCTTAAATCCATTTATTAAAAATGGATCCAAATTTTGGAGTAGCTTTTTCTCTTCAATCCAGACAACTAAATCTAAGCTAAAAATGATGTTTTTAATCTTGAAACTAACAAACACTAATAAAAATAAAGTTAATACAATCAGAACAAAGCTTAAAAACCTTAAAATTCTTAAAAGAAAATGTGGAAAATGTTAAAAGCTATGTTTAAAAGCTTAAAACTCTTCCTTGAGTCAAATAGAAATTCTACTTTTATTTTATTTGAAGTGGCACGTGGTAGAGACTATTTAGTCTCTGCCATGTCAAGTCGATTAAAAGAGTACTGAAGCTTGACACATGGTGGAGACTATTTAGTCTTAGCTGTGTGTACCTTTCTAGAGTGACGCTCTTCAAAAACTACCTGGCATATAAGGGAGATTGATTAGTCTTTACTTTGTGCTTTAATGAAATGGTGTGCTTTGACAAATCTACATAGGCATACGGGGAGACTGTTTAGTCTCTACTATATGCCATGTTTAAATTATGTAAAAAGTCAAAATTTCACCATTAAGCACACCAAAACTTAATATTTCTCAAAATAATTCCATTTGGCATAAAAAGAGGAATTTAACACACAAAATACAAAAAAATGCAAAACTAGACACACACATAGATAATAATACACTAAAAATAAACCCTAAATTAAAGTTATCAGGACTTATATGTAACAGTTAGGGATTAAATTGATAAATGAAGTGCGAATTTAAGAAAAATGGTGAAAAAGTTAAAGAGGGATAAAAAAACAAATTAACCAAAAGTGATTTAAAAGATAGGCCAATGAGGCTTTAACACCTTGCTATTTCTAGAATTATGTTTAATCGATTAAGCAAGAAAAAATTTAACTTTTTATGGGATATTTAGCCCTTCATTTTGGGCATAAAAGCTTTAGATTTGTATTCTATTTCTTTATACTTTTTAAGTCTTTAAATTTTACTCTTACATTAGAAGTAATTGAGAGAGGGAGAAGCTAAGAATCATAACTGATTTAGGTAAGTAAAGATAGTGACTTGAGTAGAATTTTTAATCTTTCTTTTTTTATTTCTTTATCATGTAAAATAAAAACTGTATGCTAAAATTTTAAATGTTTATTTAATGGTATTGTGTGACAATAGTTGGTGAAGAGATGAAGAGTATAGGCAAAGGAAAAGGTATAGAGAAAAGGAGGGATGGATAAGACTCAAAAAGTATAGGAGTTAATGTTATATTATGTGTATATTGTGTTTTGGTTACTAGAATTTTTGTAGGGATTGCATGAATATTTTGTGTGTGTAAATTTAATAGTAAAGTGTGCATAAATGAGGTTTGAGTAGAGAAAAAAGTTGGTAGTGGAATTTCTAGTGCAAGATCTAAATGACCTACAATGCTTATTTTGGTTATAACTTGAGTTAGAGAGATCCAATTGGGGAAATTCCAAATGGATCATAAACTAGACATGTATATCTCAATTTTTATAAGAGGGCAAAATCCAATTTTACCTTTAAGACTAGTGAAAATGGACTTGAAGTAGAGTGTTTGGAGTGAATATGTCAACTAAAGCAATCTAAACAATTTTAGTGATATCTTGGGTTACAGATGTCACAATGACATTATTTTTTATTATATGAAAAGTAGAAATGTAGAAAAACATTCGATTAGGAGGATATTTTATCGAAACATAGCTTTTTTATGTCAAATTACTTATAAAGAATAGACTTAGGGAGCTATTTGTGGGAAAATAGAGTATTTAAGTCTACCCGATTGGATTGTATTTTAATCTAGTCATGTAGATGCATTTTGGATTGGATAGGATGCAACTCATTTGACTAAATTGACTTTAATCTAGTTAGGTACCCCTTTGTTCCAGCTTATTATTGAATTTTATCCATCAAAAAGTTACTAAAACTTACTCGAACTTTCTCAAACATTTTTTAACTTTATAATAATATGCATAAAAATGTAACATGATATATTATACATTAAATGTATGATTTTACATTGAAATAAAGAATGTGTAATAAATATGAGTATAGCTACTTATATGCATAAGACAAGTTAAGTTCCTGAACTTGAGCTGAACATCATTTGATGTTCACCAAACACTTTAAGCACATATTTTTGGTCAATATATGACATAATAAATGTGAAAAAATTGAATAAACATTAAAGTATAGATTGTAATAAAGGCATAAAAGGTGAATAATGAGTTCATACATGGTTTTTATTATATGTTTACCTTAATGTACATATTATTAAATCGTATATTGAATGTTTAGGTGTAAATGAACCTAAGTATTGTATTAATAGCAAGATATTGATATTGTTACATGTTATACATGTTATATGTTAGAATGATGATGATTGTAAAATGAGTGTATTGTATGAAAAGTTTACAAGTGATCATGAGTGTGTTTAATGATATGTAGTTAAAATGAGGTGTAATTGACATAATTGATTATATGAATGAAGTGTATAGTGTAAAGTGCATACATGGGTGATTAGTGTAATGAAGTAATTTCATGAGAAAAATCTTCATTTTGGGCCCTGAATCTTTAACTCTTGTATTTCTTTTGGGGCCATCCTGTATGGTGCTTTAGAAATAAGAGTTGTGCTAGGTAAAACTTTTATAGACAACTCCACAT
Source organism: Excoecaria agallocha (assembly GCA_037975025.1). Classification (NCBI taxonomy): domain Eukaryota; kingdom Viridiplantae; phylum Streptophyta; class Magnoliopsida; order Malpighiales; family Euphorbiaceae; genus Excoecaria; species Excoecaria agallocha. The sequence goes on along the minus strand of CM075808.1, from coordinate 6,709,145 downwards.
CTTTTATAAGTGGAAGAATACGTAAGTGTTTTGGAAATACATCAAAAAACTCTTTCACCACTAGTATATCTTGACCCTTATTGTCTCTCTTTTTGAATCAAGTATCAGGGCTAAAAATGCTTCACATTAATTTTTAAGAAATCACCTGGCTTGCATAGCAAATATCACATTGGCTAATGGTTTAGTTTGAATTCCCTGTACTATTATATCTTAACTTTTAGAATCTCAAAGTGTTATTATCTTCATCTCATAATTAACCACTGCATAATGCTTTAAGAACCAATCCATGCCTAAAATAACATAAAATTCCTAAAAATGGCAACTCAATAAGATTAGCTAAAAACTCCTTTCCTTTAATCATAATGGGATAATCTCTAAATACTTTATTTAGATAGACATTATGCCCTAAAGGACTAGTTACACAATTATCATAATCCAAATGATGCACATTTTACACACTCTTACCCATATCCCTAATGTAAACATATGAATAGGTGGAACTAGGATCAATAAGTACATGAATATTAGAGTTAAAGAGAGAGAAAATACCGACCATGACTTCAGAAGCATCTCAATCTTTTTAAGCTTTTATTGCATAAGCCTAACCAGAAACAATTAGTATTATAGGCTGATCAATAGTTTCAGATATATTTCAGGCCTAGGATCCATATTGACTTAATCCACCTCGCCTTATGCCTCTGTCTCTACTAATGGAGGGTGTATTGGATGCTCTCTTGCTATATAGATCCTTGCTCCCATTTTGATGGATAATTTGCCATATAATGATCTGTGCTACCACACATGAAACATGCACCTAATAATTTCCTGCATGTGCCCCAGTGCTGCCTTGAATAGTAAGGACACTCTGGTGACTGACCCCCACTTTGCTTTATTTGTGTTTCTTCATTTGGTTTAAACACTGGATATGATTCTTGCCTTTTTCCCTTGCTAGCAAGACTATACATAGACTCAGTTGGCTGATTTCCCTAAGCTCCTCTAAATCTTTTCTAAGCGAAAGATCCACTCTAACCCCACTTTTCTTTTGCTCTAGCCCCACTTTTCTTTTGCTCTCATTCTCTCTTAACCTATTCATTCTTCTCAACATGCATGGCTACTAGAACAAGTTGACCAAAATCCATCATTTGAAAAGAAGTAAATCCAATCAACTTTTCTCTAATCCAATCAATCAATCCATCTTCAAACTATTTACACTTGAAACCTTCAGTTAATATTGAATTTATAACATATTTACATATATGGCTAAACTTTTTCTCATATTCAGCCATTGACATAGCTCTCTATTTTAAATTCAAAAACTAACTCAATTTCTTTTCTTTGTAAGCTTCAGTCACATACCTTTTCTTAAACTTTGCTTTAAAAAATCCCTATGTAAGTGGATCTGGTAATTGAGGCTATTTTAGGACTAATTTCCACCAATCATATGTTGGCCCTTATAGTAATGACATAGAATAAGACACCTTATGGTTTCCTGGATATTGGATTTATTAAAAATTCTCTCTACTCTTTCCAACCAAAATTTAGCTTTTTCAGACTATTCCAAAGTAGTACCCAATAATTCTTTTACTCTATATTTCCTAATCTAAGTGATTGGAGCTTTAGGAGCAGTCATCCTTTCCAAAACTTAAGCCATATCTTGTGAGATTTTTATTAGTGCTTCTCCAGGAATCTCATTTTGATTATTTAAGGAAGATCCTAGATTGAAGGGATTCATTCTAGTAGGTAAGTTACTTTCAACTGATTCATCAATGGCATCCTTAGAACCCTCTATCTACTATCTATAAGAAAATAGGAACTTCTGCATCAGGCCAGCATAACACTATACCATATACCATAATTCTAAACTCTTATTGACATGACATGAGTAAACCTAGATCTGATACCAATAATTGTAATACCTTCTTACTAACATTCTAATCATGTTATTTATATACATCATTAAGCATGCACTATCATAACATCATGTCATTATCAATTTATCTAACAATATCTATATAAATGGTACTATCACTAATCATTTATTATTTCTTTTGATATTACCATGCAAAGCACACACACACACACTATACACACACACACACACACACACACTATACACACACACACACACACACACACACACACACACACACACACACACTATACACACACACACACACACACACACACACACACACACACTAACACACACACACACACACACACACACACACATACACATACACACACACACACACACACACACACACAAACACAAACACAAACACACACACACACACACACACATCATATCATATCAATTTGTCCATTCTTATCATATATAGCATAAATTACTATCGGGCCATACATGCATACATATATTACTAATTTTAGAATAAGCCTATTACAACTCATAATTATCATATTATATAGAATATCATGAATACTAAAATCATATAAAAAGTTAAATAAAAATATCCTGCATCAAGATTCTTTGATAAACTTATGTTGGCCACCTGATGCATAATTAAGTCCCTAGGTAAAAGTCTAACTGTAGAATCTACACAGATAAAACAAGTCGTGCTAAGCTATATAGCTTAGTGGGGAACAAATTCATTATAGATGACCACTTACAATAGTCGTCAACAAACACACTTAACAAGTATCAAATTATAATATAAGATTTTTAATAATAATAATAATAATAATAATAATATTAATATTAAAGGAATAAAATACATAAGAAATAAATTAAACTAAAACTCAATAACTATTTCAACTTGAAGTACACATATGAATTTATTAAAATAATCTATGTAATTTTACTTTTGAGATATTTCTTAAAATTTATTTGTATGTCTAAGTTCTTAGAGTTGATAACGGGCGTAATGGATACCAATAGGTATCAAACATATAAATACCAATAGATATTAATCACTATGGATATCCTAAGATATCGAATCTATAGATCTAAATGGGGTTAAACTATAGTTCCAAACGGGGATAAACTATAGACCCAAAGGGGGAAAACTATAACAATAGTAATATATCCCTATAGGCATGCTTATCTATCCACAACTGAACTTTATTTATAAGCATTAACTATGTTCATGTACATTTTAGATAATTGTACTTATTCCCTTCTTATATGATATTGCACTTATACCTTTACATATAAGAATGTAAGATCTCAGATATAAATACATATATAAATGTATCAATGTCTATAAGTATATAATACTATAATGCATTCTTTCATTAGACAATGCAAAAGTGTAATCACACATACATAACTATGCTACTTCAAATAAACAACAATATATGTTAAGATTGTTCTTAAGCTTGCCATGTAAACATGTACATTCCAAATTCACAATTACTTATACAATATAGTATTTCATTCCTTTTAATATTTGTCTCACCTTATAGGCTAATTCAATATTGTTAATTTAATCTAAAGATCTTGTAAAGGGTGAAGTGATCAAGAACAAAAGAATAAAGGTTATGAAAGATTGAAGTAGGATTGTGGATTTCGGCTAAGGCATGGAAACTTGGTGGGAATCTTCACATGTATGAATGATATTTAAGTAGAATGTGTTGAAATCAAAGTTAGAATTAAAAGTTGAATGCTGATTTCTGCATGTGTTATTGTATATGGGTTTAATTGAAAAATAAAGTTAAATCCTTAAATAAAAGCATAAGAAAAATAATGCATTCAAGGTTAAAAGTGAAGAGAAAACATCTGTAATGTTTATTCCCTAATTAACTGGATTTTAGTTTAATCTAAGTGTTCCAAGATTTGAAGATCATTAATATTACAGCAAACTTGTCAAAATTTCAATAGAGTATAATGCTTTGTCATACAAAGAACTAAAAATCTAGAGCTTAAATTAGTGATAATGTTATTGGATTCATTGATGAATGACATGTTTAAATCATAGTGTTTAAAGTACATTGTAAAGAAAGTAAACTTTCAGAAAAGTATTACGGACATGCAAGAATGAATTTTTTGGTTTGTAATGTTGAATTTATGACCAGAGGAAATGAGTCCACTACTGTCACATTTGTGATCCCTATCACACTCACGATAGAGCCAGCCTATTTCTCTTTTGATTCTTCCTTTATTTATTCCTTTACCTGTGAGCCTCTTCTATCGCATTTGCGATCCCTGTCACGCTTTTGACCTAACCTTGAAAAGTTTATTCATTTTTCTTCCTTCTTCTATAATTAATCCATAATTATTCCTAGAATATCAACCTAGTAAAATGTGAAGTAATGAAATCAGATCAAGCTTGATATATATATATATATATATATATATATATATATATATATATATATATATATATGATTATAAAGATGAGATGTTAGAAAGGAAAGTCAAAGAATTTTAGAATAATTAACAATGAAGAGTTAGCATATTATGTGAGATAAATACATGGACATATGATAATACCATATGCTAAAGTTATGTACATAAACATGAAGAAGCATGTCATTTGGAAATATATATGTATGTGTGTGTGTGTGTGTGTGTGTGTGTGTATATATATATATATATGTATGTATATGTATGTATGTATGTATATATATATATATGCCATGTTTTTTATTACTTATTTGTAATAACATGAATATGCACACATATTTATGATTACATGTTATCATGTGAAAGCATATGGTCACTGTGTATATGACTACATTTACTTATATTTGTATCTAAGATTTAATATACATGTATATACATCAAAGATTGTATATCTTTGTATATTATTATATATGTGCTCGATTATACAATAAAAGTACAAGCATGGTAAATGAAATATATATGAATAGTTAATGCATGCAAATAAAGTTTAGTTGTGGATAGATAGGCATGCCTATAGGGATAGAGTTATACCTGCAACCATTTTGCCCCGTTTGGGTCTACATATCATCCCCATTTAGGACTACTATTCAACCCCATTTTTGTCTACTAATTTGATATTGTAACACCCTCTACTGTAGCATATTACTATCCTCTAACATGTTACATTAATGTACTATAATCAATTAACTAATCTTTACTTAACAACCCTACAAAAAGATCTTATAGGAAAATTAAAACCATAACATATGAACTTTAGTATTAAAACTTCACTTACATATAAGTCTCTTTAAACATTAAATTATTTGCATGTATAAACATTCAGTGAACATGATATCATTTACATGTTCAAGTAAGAGCATTCTATAATTATAATCAATATAAAATACATGTAACACATTTATATGTATATGATAATGATACTATCATCATGATATCTTGAGTTTCCTTATTCCCATGATATGTGTATACATATCTATATGTCATTGTTCTTTAATACACTAAGATTTAGAGCCATATATTAAGTATACTTATATTTTCATACTTGCACATTCTACTATTATACTTGTATGATATATTCATTGGAACCCTAATTATATGAAGAAAAGTATATGCATATATATTATCGTTATGTAAATGCATATCCATACATTTCACTTTAAATATATCCTTTGCATCTTTACACTTTAACATATTTTAAGATTTAAACCATTTCTTGCATGATCATACTATGTTTATGTCCATATGTACTCATATACCCTTGTAATATCATTACATCTTTTGCATATGCAAGCTTAACATTTCAAACCATGAGCATATTAGTAAATCCAAGAACTCAATAACAATCATGTATATTCTTGAATGTATCATTATTTAGGCATATATATGTGTGTGTACACACACACACACATATATATATATATATATATATATATATATATATGTATCACACTAGCCCATTACAACATTTTTATCATATTCATACTTAAAGGTCTAGCCATTGTACATATTTTATTATTTCGATTAAATATCTTTAGTCATAACCATTCATAAATAAGTCATTCAAATAGATATCATGTATGACTAATTGATATTATAATTGATTAATGTTTAATTAAGTTAGTTGAATACATATTAGGATCACAAAGAGGCAAATTGGTAACTTTATGTTATGTATTTATGTGAGTTATTAAAACATCTTAACATTAGGGGTATAAATAAAAGAGGAAATAAGCTTTGGGTTCAAAATAAAAGGAAAAAAGATTAAGTGGGGTTAAATTTGAAGAAAGAAAATAATGGGTAAATTTTAAAAGAGAAGAAAATGGGAGGGAGTTAAGTGAATTTTTTCTCACTTAATTCTAGAATTCTACATGTAAGAGAGAAAAAGTGTTGAAATGGGTTTCTGAGGTGGTTTGGTCGGCCATAAAAAGAGAAAAACATAGATTTTCTTCTTCTTCTCCCTCTAAAATATTTGCATTTCTCTCTCATTAACTCTCAAGAATTCTACTGTAATGTGGTTGATAAAAACATTTTCAAGTGGGATTTGTTTAAAGGTAACATGTTCTATAATCTATCTTCTTCTTACATCCTCTTTCTTATTATTGTGATAAACTTCAATAGAAAGCAAAGTTGTATTATAATGCATGTATGAATTCTCTATAAAAGGTGAAGTGATCAAGAACAAAGGAAAAGAGGTTGAAAAAGATTGAAGGATGATTGTTTATTTCGGCTAAGGTATGGGAAATTGGTGTGACTATTGAGATGCATGAGTTATATTTAAGTAGAATGTGTTAAAATCAAAGTTAGAATTAAATGATGAATGATTTTTTCTGCATGTGTTTATGTATATGGGTTTAATTGAAAAACAAAGCCAAATCCTTCAATTAAAGCATAAGAGAAATAATGTATGCAAGTTCAATAGTGAAAAGAGAAAACCATTTGTAATGTCTATTCTTTAATTAGTTGGATTTTAGTTTAATCTAAGTATTCCAATATTTAAATTTCATTAATCTTTCAGCAACCTTGTCAAAATTTTAGTAGAGCATAATGCTCTGTCATACAAAGATCTTAAAATTTATAGCTTAAATTAGTGCTACTGTTACTATTAGTGGATTCATTAATGAATGACGTGTTTAAATCATAGTGTTTAGAGTACATTGTAAAGAAAGTAAATTTTGAGAAAAGTATTATGACATGCAAGAATGAATTTTCTAGGTTTGTACTATTGAAATTATGAGCAGAGGAAAAGAGTTTGCTACTATCGCATCTACGATCCCTATCATAATCGTAATTGAGCCTGCCTATTTCTCCATTGATTCTTCCTCTATTTCTTCCTTCACTTGAAAGCTTTTTCTGTCACATCCGCAATCTCTATTGTGCTCGCGACCTAACCTTGAAAAGTTTATTCATTTTTGTATCTTCTTCTATAATTAATCCCTTATTATTCTTAAAATATTAATACAGTAAAATGTGAACTAATGAAATCAGATCAACCATGATATATATATATAAAGTTAAGATGTTTAAAAAGAAAGTCAAAGAAGATTAGAATAATTAACAATAAAAAATAGCATATTATGTGAGATAAATACATGGAAATATGATAATACCACATGCTAAAGTTATGTACGTAAACATAAAGAAGCATGTCATATGGAAATATATATATTTATATACAAGCATGTTGCTTATTACTTATTTGTAATAACATGAATATGCATACATATTTATAATTATAAGTTATCATGTGAACGTATATGGTTAGAGTGTATATGATTAGATCTACTTGTATTAGTATCTGAGATTGAATAAACATGTATGTACACCAAAGATTGTATATCTTTGTATATGATTGTATATATGCTTGATTATACAGTAAAAGCACAAGCATGGTAAATGAAATGTATATAAATAGTTAATGCCTGTAAATATAGTTCAATCGTGGATAGACAAGCATGCTTGTAGGGATAGAGTTATAGCTGTTACTGTCTAGCCCTATTTAGGTATACATGTCATCCCATTTTGGGACTACCATTCAACCATATTTGGGTTAACTAATTCAATATCTTTGGATATCTACCAAACTTAATACCTATGGGTATTTACATGATTGATACCTACGGGTATCCACCATTCTTATTATCCACACCTTTGGAACTTAAGCAGGCTAATTACAGTATAGGTATTAAAAACATAAATGCTCAAATGTTATTAATGAACTATATAATTATTGCATGTTAATATCATTATTTATTTATGTTTTATCCCCTTAATTATATACTTTTCTTTATTATTATCATTATTGAGGTCTTATATTTTAACTTGAAGCATGTTATGTGTTTGTTGACAACCGTTGTGAGTGGTTATCTATAATGATTTGTTCCCCATAAAGCTTTATAGCTTAGCATAGGTTGTATATCCATATAAGTTTTACAATTGAGACTTTTGCTCAGGGACGTGCTTCTTCATTAAGAGGGCTAACCCAAGTTTGTGGAAGAATAATTAAAGAAAGATGTCCTTTGGGTTATCTTTTGTATAATTTTTATATCAAATCTAGTATATGCATGGATGTATATGATAAAGCAATTTTGAGATGTAATAAGCTCGTCTTTTTTATTTATAATAGTATATGCATGTACATATAAACTGAAGTAGCACTCGAAATATATGATATATGGTAGCATATAAAGAAATATAGCATGTGATTAGAGATAGTAACATGAGAAATAGGTAGTAATTGGTAAAATGATAAGATAATTGAGTAAAGTATAATATACAACATTTATGACATAGTAATAGGTTATTAGTGTGAGGGTGTTATAGTGATAGTTTGATGATTTATGGGATATTTAACTTAAAATGAGTGATATGATGATGATAAACCTAATATGATTGATTAGAATTCAAGATTTGATTTATACATCATGTAATGCAAATGTACAAAATGGTGTCTATTTATGTATAAAAATAGCTATTCATGGAAATTGAATGTGTGTCATTACGTAAAGGCTTAAAATGATTATAAAAGCATGATGTATGCTTATGTACATTACATGGCTGAATGGTATACATGGTAAAAAGGCATGTTCTCATCAATTTTAGATATTATTATTTATGGTTATTATGAATATATCCATAGTAAATGTGAATAAATGAGAAATGGATAAATGAGAATGTTGGTATTATGTGAATAGCATGAAAATTTGGCTAATGCACATATTAGATTCATAGTTGAGGTGTTAATCACCCTAAGTGATCCCTTAACTCACATTAGGTTCACAGCTGAGGAGTTGATCACCCCAAGTGATCCTTTAACTAACATTAGGTTCACATTTGAGGAGTTTATCACCCTAAGTGATCCCTCAACACATATTAGATTTACAATTAAGGAGCTAATCACCCCAAGTGATCCTTTAACACATATTAGATTTATAATTAAGGAGTTGATCACCCTAAGTGATCCCTCAACACACATTCCATTTAAAATTGAAGAGTTGATCACCCCAAGCGATTCGTCAATATATTCTGGAGTAGTTAGGCCACCTCAAGTAACCTCTCCATTCCTTTTAGTATTAATGAAATCCTTACTCAACACATCAGGTTTGAAGATTTTATATAAGCACTACTAGGGGTAAAATTGTAAATATACAAGAAAATAGGGGCCCAATGATAAATTATGCATAAAAGATATTATAAATGTGATAAAATGATGAATAAAGTGAGAAATGTGATTAATAGTTTAGAAAAGGGTAAAAATTTAATTAAGCAATAAATTAGGGGAAATTTTGTAAAATTACGTTAAAAATGCGATTATAAATGTTAAAATAGTCAAATAACTAAAGAATGGCATAATCATAATTGGTGAAAAATTTCAAGGACTAAATTATAATTTACCACTTCATGGGTAAGTATAATGACTAAAATGTAAATTTTGCACTTAATATGGAATAAAAGTCAAATGAAGCAAAATAGGTCAAAATTAGGGTTAAACAAAGTAAAATATGATGAAAATAAAGTTTAGGGACTTAATGATAATTTTTCATTTAAGTAGGAATTATGTGAGATTAAATGAGAAAAATAAGTAAGGGGAGTATTAAATGGAAATTTAAGGTATTAAGAGAATAAATTTTAGAATAATTAACTAAAATTGACAATTAGGGGTAAAATAGTAATTTATTTAAAATAGTTTTATTTGATGATATTTTGTGTAGTTGTATCCACCACTAGACAACAACATTGCTTAACATGTGGTTTTTTTATTGCGTGCAGGGATAGGTAACTAAAGACTCAATAAAGGAAAAGTGAAGTGTATTAGGCTTTTGGTAATTACCATGTATTATATTGTCCAATGAGTACTAGTTAATAGTAAACTTATGTAATGGTAGTTATGGGGATGATGATTATGTGATTGTATTATGATGATGGTTTGCGACTGATACTAGAAGTGCTATGATTATGACTAGAGTATTAGAGGTGGAGGTTGCCTTTGGGAAGTGTTATTTTTCAAATTCGTAAGTTTAGGTAGCATGATTTATAAGTCGTTATGCTACTGAAATTTTTACCAAATAAATAGTAACTTTACAATGCTAAAATGAATTTAGGAATAAAGTATTAAATAAAGTTAATAGCCAACAACATAAAAAAAGGATAATAAAGTTAAGTAACCATGTGAAGTCATCAATGATATTTCATGACAAACAAAATTATGAATGAACATAGGGTATCACATTTTGTGATATCAGAGCAGGTTTAGATGGTCCTAATATCAGAGTGACTATATAAGAAAATATATATCATGGTGGCAATATGAGACTAGACTGATTATTGAGGCGTTGGCTACTTCAAGTAGTCACCTCACATATATATTTCATAAGCACACATTATGGAGCAGTCGGATCATGTCAAGTGGTCCCTCCACTTATTTTGGTATAGTAAGATCATGTAAAGTGGTCCTTCTAGTCTATTTACATTACTGGAATCCAACATAAGCGTGAATGAATGGTTACAATAGTACATTTATATGCCATGTAAGAAATAAAATGCATTTGAGATTGATCTTTATCTATCCCATTATATGTTTTCAGTAGTGGATATGGCTTCAAGTTTAAAAAAAATTATAGAAATGGCAGGGAATGCTAAGAATGGGGCACCAGCTAGTCTAAAAGGCTATAATGTTACCGATTAGCTTAGTCGACATGCACCACCACTAGTTGCACAGCCACTTCCACCAGCTGCGCCACCAAATGTTTTACAGTTGGTAGTAGACTTATTATACTAGAGGATATAAGTCCCACAACCACAGCCTCAGCAGTCGCTGCCACCCAAAAAACTTTTCTTAAAAAAGTTAAAAAGGTTAAGAATGGAAGATTTTTATGGAAGAAACTAGTTGACTGCCATAGAAGCTAAGGAGTGGTTGAATATGATCAAGAGTCTATTTGAGATTAACCATAGTAAACCAAAGGAGATGTTAGAGGGTGCAGTTGCCTTTCCCAAGGCCCTACATACACAGAGTCGAAGATTGTAAGGCTATACACTCTAGTAGAACAATTGACATGGCCTTTCTTTCTTAAACAATTTAATGATAAATATGTAGGAAACGAATATCAGTGGGCTACAAAAGATGCATTTTGGCAACTGTGATAGGCCAACGGAATAGTACGGGAATATGAAAAAGAATTTGAAAGAATCAATATGTATATGAAGGATTACAAAATACCTCTAGTAAAATTTTGATAGTTCTTTGAATGAGGGCTTAAAAATAGAATTAGGGTAGCACTAGCAGCATATGAGTACACTAATATGAGAGCCCTAATTGAGGCAGCTACATAAATTGAAATAGTGTAAGCTGAAGAAGCAAGTAAATAGGCTAAATTTCAATAGAAGATCCATTGATTGATCCTTTAGTGAGTCTAGTAAAAAGCTTAAGGGTTCATTCGCTTCACCTGAAGGCCTTTTAGCTTAGTAGACCCATATCCTATTTAAAGCCTAAAAATCATATATCTAAATAATATGTTTTCTTGTAAATAATATAAATTGATTTTGTACATAAATTAATTAATATGGGAATTTTCTAATAAATGGGATCACTCATTCCACTTTTTTTTCAAAGTGCACAATAAAAACCTTTTGTAAAAATGCATGTGCCTTTATGCCATTTGTTTTACTCCTTTATATGCCATGCTTTATCGCTTTCCAAACTTTATTAAGTACAATTTTATTTTTATATGTATGATTATCCATGTGAGAAAAAAAGATAAAATAATTAATTTGAAAGCCTAATTATAGTTTACTAATCAAAGGTATAAATAAGAGAGAGGTTTCAAACCCTCTCTAATTTTGGCCTGGTTGGAACACTATTTTCCAATGTTCTATTGGGTTGCAACTCCTTTATACCTGCCTTATGGTGTAAAGCCCAACATACACCCTAGTGGTAATTTGGTATATTTAGAAGGGAGATAAAATGAGGATATATGTATTGGAAGTGTAGTACAGGACCAAATGGGATTAATTTATAAGTTAAAGGTAAAATGGTAAATTGAAGTGTGTATATCTAGGAAAATGTGAAATGAGGATTTGATTGAGATTTGAGATATAAATTATATGCCTAATGTAGGAACTAAAATAATTAAGTTGTAAATTGAGGAATTAAGGAAGAAAAGAGGGAGTAAAAGGCAATTTTTGCTATGGTCAACAAGTGGACCAATAAAAAATTGACAAGCTTAATTCTAGAAAACTCAAGCAAATTTAAGAGGAGAAAGGAGGGAGATGTGGTCGGCCAACCTAGGGGCTAAAAACAATAGAAATTGCTTTACAAAAAAAAACCTTTATTATTCCCATCTCCATTATAGCTCTAAAAATCTAAGTTTCATAATTTATAAAAAGAGAGAGAGAATTAGAGTTAAACATATAGAGCTAAGGTATTCTTCTCTTTCAATTCTTTCTTTTGACTTATATATGGAAGCTTAAAATGATATAGAGAGTAAGTATTTAATGTTGGAATCCAATATGTGTAGAAGAAGAAGAAAAAGCCAATAAGAGAAAGAAAAAGGAAGTAGAAAGGAAGAGAAGGAAATTGGCCAAAACAAGGTATGGGAACATCTAACTCATGTATGCGTGTGATTGATTTCATAGAGTGCATTGAGATTATATTCTAGAGATGTTATTAAGGTAAAATCATGGTTATAATGACATTTATTTTTTATTTTATTCATTAAAATACATAATTGAATTGAGATTTTCAATCAACAAATTGATAAGACTACTATTATACTAGTTATTAATATAAGATATTTTATTGATTTCATAAATATTGTCAATGCTTATTTTTTATTCGTTATTACTTTTTTACGTAATATTGAATTATAATTATTAAAAATGTATCAGACTGGAATAGTTTAACTACAAGCAGTTATAAAAATAATATTTAATATTATATTTAGTGTAATAGTCATTTTTGGTAGTGGATTTTGGTAGGATGTATATATTATATTTGATTATTTAAATTTTCTTAAAGGATTGAAATACTTCAGTATTTATTTATAATGTCAAAAAATGGACTCAAAATAATAATATTACCATATTAACCTCCTCATCTAAATAGTAAAATTTTTGAGTGAACCCATCTCTGAATTTAAATTTGTAATCCAATTTAATTATTTTTTTTACATATTATTATTATTATTATTATTATTATTATTATTATTATTATTATTATTATTATTATTTATGCAAATTTAGAAGTTTGTAAAACTAAAAACTTAAAAATTGAATAAAAATATATAAAATTTTGAAATCTAATTAGGTACATAAAGTGGTGAATATAAATACAAAATAACTGAAATTTAAACAATTTTGATAAATATTTTATGAATAAAATAAAAAAATATAATTTTTATATGATGAATTATTTTGAATACTTGTAACTTTTTATTATGTTTACATAAATTGTTATTTATAAAATTTGAATAAATTGAGAACACTATCTTATTACTCAAGTATAATGATGGATATGTTTTTTAAACTTTTTTTTGTTATTGTAATTTTTCATAATTTTTATATAAAATTTTAAAAATAATAATAATTAATTTTAATGTTATAAAATTATATGATAAATAGAATAAAATATAAAAATTTAATTTTAATATAAAATTTATTTATATTAATTTCATATGATAGATGATGTACACATACTTAGCTCCAAGAACCATGATAAGTGATATTGCTAGGGAAATCATGTCACAAAAATTTCATGATTTGTACAAATGCAGAATTGAAAAAGCAATAGCAATGTTCGATCATTTTATTACAATAAATAAAAAGTTATAATATATTATAATAAAAGGATGTCGGATTTAGATGCAAAGATGGTGGACAGTTTTTTACTTGACATTACAAATTATTTATTTGATGTCTATATTGAAAATTTTGAATATGGAGCTTGTAAAATAAATATGAAAAATTGGTTATGATAATTGTGAAAGATGTAATTAAAGTTAATGAATGAAATTATTTAAAAATTAAAGATATTATGCCAGTAGCTAAAAAAATTTATTGTAAGTGGTAGAATTATAATAAATGACCTAAACATTATATTTATTAGAACATAACAAAAAGTTAATGGGTATGTATGAACGAAATTGTAAATACTTCAGATGCTAAAACTTTGTTATTATATTATGTAATTTAAGCATGTGTGATAATAAAGTATAACAATATTTTATAACATAAGCATCTGTAAGTTTAATAATAATATTAGTGTATTACTACATAAAATTATTAAAACTTATTTTATAGATAAAACATTTAATTGTGAAAAAATGGTTTTAAAAAAATATTATAATTGTGACATGTGCTGAACACCTGACAGTATCTGATTGGTCCTTAAAAGCCCACTTTAAAGGCTTGAGATCGGTTGAAGGTTTATTTAACTCTTGAAGGTTAGTTGTTTCACAATGGAATGTAATTCAACCTAATTTGCAAAGCCTCGGGCCTCAAAAAGGTATGAGATAGCGTCATGGAGTAACTATATTCCATTGTTGGCAATTAACATATGAGGGTATTGGTTGAGCACCATATGATAGGTATCATGGAGTCATCAACCAATAAAACATTGAAAAGCTAGTATAACCTTATGAAACCAAACTAGAGATTGTTTGGGATTTCACTCTTATTGATACCCTTGTTTGTGTAAATGAGTTTTTAAGATTAAACGTTTTATCTCTTTTCTCACACTAATAATTATACTAAAGAAATAAAAGAATCATTTATTCACATATGGAAAGCTATAAAGCATATTATAACGAAAGAGATAAAGGCATGGCGATAGAAAGTAGTAAAAATGTTATTTAAATAAATCATATATAAATGGGAACATTGATTCCTGCATGTATTTTTTTCGTGAATGAATAATTTTATGTATATTTTAGGAAATATTGAGATAATTGATCCCACTTTTATTAATAAAATTCCAATTGATTTTGTACAAATAATTTTATTATGATTTTCTTGTAAGCAATGCACAAAAAAAACTTTATTATTTTATGCTATTGTAAAAGAAAGGAAAATAAAATCAAATAAAATAAAATAATAATTACAAGTATAAATTGATTACAGAAATAATAAACTATGATTCATTGGCCATAACCTTCCAATCAGTTGCCAACTTGGGAGGCCATATGTGGCAGTGGAATATGAGGACAAAACAATTAGTAATGAATAAATAAACTGTAGAAGATCAAATATTTACAAAAGCATTGATAATATAATCGTAAATGACAATAAATAAAAAATGTGGAACTGATGATTAAAATGATATTTACCATAAAATAATAAACATAATCAAGTAGAGTGATATAAAGACATTAGCAAAAAAAAACATATAAATGTAAATATATAGGCTTAGTAGACCAATTAAATGTCTATTATAACATGATAATATGTTACAAACAAATAGATAATATAAACATAGTAACAATATTAATAATAACCACAATAATAATATGGCAATAAAAGTATAATAATAATATTAACAACACTAATTATTATTATTATTGACAAATTAAAAATTTTCATATTAGGAGAAGGGGATCCTGAATAGGAGAGAAGGAAAATTCGATGTGCCTTTAGGAGCTAATTTCAATCGAATTATTGCCTAGAAGCCTAGCAAAAGGTGTTTGCCGGGTTGTACTAAGCATCAGCACTCCAATGCTTAAGTTAGCAATTAGAAGGAAAGCCCTTAGAGAGAGAAAAAGGATAACAATTAGAGAGAGTGTGTTAGTTTATGGAATAAAAATGCTATTTATAGAGCTGGAAAGCTTGAACAGTGTTCTTGAATAGTAGGCCTTCTCTAAAGCAAGTATGGCCTATCTTAGAGGTGATGGTGATTTGACAAAGGCATGTGTTAGATAGCCTAATCACGGCAAGGATAGGTCACTTCTGATCAAATTACCTCATTTTTCATGCCTTTACCTGGTCGGCTAGTATGCTTAACGCATTTATAGGCCTTCTAGGGATAAGTCTTTAGTAGGCCTTATTTTTATTTTCAAAGTATTATAATTTATCCCCTTTAAGTAATTTGGTCAGTCTTTATAGAGATTGAAAGTCGAAGTGTCAATAGTTTTGATGATCATTTTGATCTTTTTACAGTCATTGGTCAAGAAAATGAAATTCTTAGTCTTTTGAGATTAGGCCTTAATTGCATCGATCATTAATCAGGAAAGTGAAACATCGGTTTGGAGACTAGGATTTTATCGATCAGGATATATATCGATCGAAAAGATGGGATTTTATGCACATTGATCATTGATCAGGAAAATAAGATATTAACCTTGAGACTGGAATTTAGATTACTTCGGTCGGCATGTACTTTGATCGGGAAAATTGGACATCCATCGAAGGACTATAATTTTAATTACTCGATCGGGATGTACATCGATCTATAAAATTATACGTTAGTCGAAGGATTGGAATTTTAATTACCAGATCGCATTGTACATCGATCAAAAAAATTGGATTTCAATCAAAGGACATGAATTTTAATTACTTGAATAGGATGTACATCAATTGGGAAAATTGGATGTCTTTCTGCAAATAATTTTTATAAACATTAACTATTTTTTCAAAGTTTGTTTTTCTGACCTGTTATTTGACAATTTTTTGTTACTTTTGTTATTTGAGGTCACATGCCTTTTTTTGCTTTGGGTGTTCAACTATTTTGCTTTCCTATTACATTTTCCAGTTTCTACAAGTTAACCATATTTGTTACGAAATGAAATGTTACCTAAGGCATTGACCCCACTTGTCTATTCATCTGACAATGGATATTCAGATCATCGCCACTTTTCCCATATCGCTTCAAAAATACTATTTTGGAAAGGGTGCCTCTTTAAATTTTGTTTCTTTATCTTTTATACTTTTACTGCATCTCTTTTTCTTGCATCGAATAGTATAACCATGTGGCTCTCCTAGATTAGTTTCCTATATATGGAAATTACTATAAAAGGGGGTGTTTTTTCTTCTTCATAAAGATTTTTTGAAGCCTCTTCCCATGAAACCACCTGATTACTCATTAATTTTCCATTTTCTTTTCCATTTCAGGAAGATAAACGAATCCTTAAGGTTTTTCCTAACAATATATAACTTGCAATAGTAGGTCATATGTCCTTCAATCTTTGTTGATGCTTCCTTCTCTCAACCCTTGACTTTCTTGGAGCCATTATGGAAAATTCAAATTTGTATTCTCTTTTCCATTTTCCTAATGTTGATTTAATGGAAGGAGATTGCAAAATTAGAGGCGATCTTGTTATAGTGAAGTTATGGACTAATCATTTTTTTCTTCGAACGAAAAGCTCTATATTCAATGTACTCTATAACTTTTGAAAAGCTTTAATGAATTTTTTTCTTTGAATCCTTCCTTATCTTACTTCCTTACTTCTCTGTTTTCCTCGTCGCTTGACTTTTACCTTTTTAATGCTAAAAATGAAGTGAAAGGCATAATCGAGTGATATGTTAACTTATCTTTCTATAGTATCATTTTGTAGTTTTTGCTCCAATCAAGCTAACTTGTTATAGTTTATACCTTTCCTTTTTTGTGATGCCAACAAGTTTGGAAGCAACTCTATGGATGACTTAGATTTATCAATTTTGATTAGAAATGATGCTTTTAAGTTGCTTGTTTACCGATCATTCATCCAATATTAATTGCATCATTAACTTGATCGTTGCTTTCTCAAATTGTTGTATTTGACCATGCCTCTTCAAAATGGTGCTAATTGATTGCTATTTTACTGCTTTGTTTTTTTGGCTTTAATTACGTCTATTTATTCTCTTTGACTCCTTATTTATCAAGATTTTCCATATGTGCTTCCAACCTATTATAAATAGAGTCATTTCTTTATATTCATATCTATATGTTTCCTTCTTTTCTTTTTTTGCTTATTTTTCCCATGGAGCCCCCTAACTTTCTCTTATCTTGCCTTAACATTACCATTTTTGGAAGACAAATCAATAGTTGGGTGTTTATACACTATGGCATTACCTACTGTAGTAGGTGATACACCATTTATCTCCTGCTGCTTTCTTCATCCTTATCTTCTCAAGCCATGGCTAATCTTCTTTCACTTTCTAGGTTCTAGTGTGGCACAAGAGGGAGATATTTGCAACATCTTAAAAGTTGAGGAAGAATGATGGCAATTGATAGACATAGGATTATGTTTCTCCCTTTATAGACTTTAGATGTAATGTTTTGGAAAGAACTTTAATAAATTTCTTCTTTCAAATCATTACCCTTATTTTTGTGTTTGTTACTTTACTAGTTGCAATACATATCAATATGTTTACTAGCTTGTTCGGGAGAACATTGATCAAGCAAATATGAGAAGAGTAATCAAATTTGATAAGTAAATTTATTCATCGATCAAGATAATTTTCTTCAATCTTTCAATTGAAATAAATTTTCATCTTCACTTAAAATTGTTGCAAATTTGTTAATTCTTCCTTATTCTAAAACTCTCCTTAATCAAGAATCTCTCAATCGAATCCTCTCTACTTTCTTAGCTAATAAAGGGAAGTTCTTTTGAGGCTTTCTTTAACTTCATCAGATCGAGCTTTTCTTTCCCCTTGTAGGACTAAACTAGGCATCATTGTCCGGATATCTTCATCCATAGGGTCCTACTTTGTTCATTGTGTTGATTCATTTACTTTTTGATCTTGATCATCAATGAGGATTTTTAAAGGTGTCCTTCACCCTTTTTTCACCTTTCCTGTATGATGTTTCTCCAGTTATCTTCATCCAAAAGATGCAATTTCATGGTCATCTCTAGGATTCATCAATCATTTAAATTGGGATTAAATCCCTCAATCGACCTTCCTTAAATCTAAAATGGGGGAGATCATTTTGTAGTCTCTCCCCATTCTCCAAATGGCGATGGCCATCCAATGTCCCAAAACATCTTTTCTTTGTACCTAGTTTACAATTTTTCATTCTTTTTCGGACTTAGGGTCTTTTTTTCTCCAATTCAACTTCTTCCTCTTCTACCTCTTATTTGATCGAGTGTAGAGGAAAGATCTATGCTTATTTGGATAAATATTGTAAATTTTTAATAAATTCTTCTTCCAATTTCTTCTTTTATTTTAAGATATTATTCTTAGTTCTTTTGTCATCATTCCATAATTTGGTAGATAAAGACATATCATTTGGAGTTATCAATCTGGAATAGAAATTCTCTATGGATGTTGATGCCTTGGATATTTTAGTAGATATCGAATGCTGATTGTAACAGTTCAAATATTGAATTGATCTTCTCGTTAATAAATTCCTAGATATATCGTCTTCTAGCTCCCTTTTGGCGGTAGAACCAAGGATTTTCAATTTTTAGAGGCTAGAACTTCCAGAGCCTAATTCCTATTGATGATTAAATACATAGACATAGTTCATAGATACCTGATTTATCTCATCATCCCATTTTAGAGAATGAGATATAGATTTTTGTAAATTTTCAAATTGTTATTTAGTCTCATTCTCTAGAATTTGGATTCAAGATATAGATTTTTTCAACAGCTTTCATTACTTCTTTTCTACGATGAGCTTCAATATTTTTCTAAACTTTTTTCCATAATATTCTTGCAATTGAGATGTTAGCAAAATAATTTTTATGGTTTAGTCTACTAAGTAGATATGCTAATATATTTTCTTTTTCAGGTGTATATTCTATATCAAAATCAAAGTTTGCAAAAAATTCTTGCCAACTTATTTTTATTCCTTGAGCTAATTTTCTATTATAGTTCTTTGTATTGAAAGATTTTACTTAATTATTATCTATTTTTACTATGAATTTATTGGAAAATAAAACTAGTTCAAATTTTTATATTGCATATGTTACGGCTAGTAATTCTTTTTCATTACTATGACTGTAATGCCCCTTATCATGTCCTAGGAGAATTTTCACTAATTAATTATTAGGGTTTATGTTAAATTAAGTATAAATGCCTACAGGTGGACCTAATTAAAAATTAAAAGGGTAAGTTTTGGGGTATAAGTAGAAATAAAAGAAATGGAAGGACCAAAAAGCAAGATTTACATTCAAATGACATTTGGACCAATTGAAGGGAAAAGAGAGGGAGATATTTTAAGTGGGAGTGCCGGCCAAACAAGGGGTCTTCTTCCTCCATTCTTCTCCTCTCAAAAACCCTAAACTCTCTCCCTCAAAACCTCTCTCTAGATTTCTTGGTTTTTTAGGCAAAAAGGAGAAAGATTTACTTGGTTTAGGTTACAAGGTAACTTTGCTTCTTCTTTGTTGTGTATTGTTCATTGAATAGCTTGATGGGTGATCATGGTAGTGTCTTCTCTTATAAAAGGAGAAACAAGCAAGAAGAAGGAAATACAGACTCTCAAAGAGTGAAGAAAGTTGGAGCTTGAATAAGGCATGGGAACTTATAGTATTATGTGTGTGTATGTGTGATGTTTTGACATAAGAGATGCCTTGAATGCTTCTATCTTATGTTATATGGTTGATTCTAAGCTTGGAAGTGGTTTAGAGATGAAAAATACAAGTTTTGTTGAAAGATATGAAATTTTGTTTTAAGGATCGAATGAGCAATCTCTAATCTTTTGGTCATATATTGAGTTATAGGCATTCAAATGAGGAAACTCTAGTTGGTATAGAAACTAGACATGTATATCTTAATTTTGTTAGAAGAAATCGAGAACAGATTTTCATTGCTTGACAGTGAAAATTTGTGTTGAAAAAATGGTTATGGTTGTTATCTAATTTTTATGAGCTGGCTATGGTTTTTCTTGCATATCTGGAAATTTAAAGGTCCTATGGAGATTATTTTTAGTGTTTTAGAAACTAGAAACATAGGCCTAAAACCTAGTAGAAGATAATATTTTTAGAAAAAGTCTTCTGGGATGTCTAAATTGAGGTGTAATTTGAGTTTTATAATTAACTTACAAGATTTTTAAGCAATGAGCATTGAAACTTTTGAACCATCGCTTTATGTTGAAAGCGTGACTTCTGTCGCGAGCGCAACTTCAAGGAATATTCATATAGGCCATTGCTTGCTATCGCGAGCGCGATTAATACTGCGGGCACGACGAGTGTCGCGAGCGCGACAATAAGCATTTGTTTCCTATTTTTATTTATATTTCTCTCTTTTTCCCATTGTAATAAGCTACCCCCGAATGTGTTACATCTATATTTGAATGCTATCCACTTTAAAGATTGAACAGGTATGATATTGTATTACAATTGTTGATGCATATACATGATTTCCTATGAATAGTGCCTATATATATATATATATATATATATATATATATATATATATATATATATATATATATATATATATATATATATATATATATATATATATATATATATATATATCCACATCATCGAAGTAATATGCTATTGGTTAAAGTATACTATCTTGATTATAATGTATATTTACATGAATAGTATTTCTAGATGATAAATATGATAACTAAACTCCAGAATCGATACAATGATATATGAATTGAGTAATGCCTGAATTGAAAAGTTGGTTGTGGATAGATAGGCATGCCTATAGGGTTACAGTTGTAGCTGCTATAGTCTGACACTTATGAGTCCACATTTTGTCTCTAAATGAGACCACAGTTCTGACCCGAATGGGTCCATAGATTTAATGCCTTCAGGTATTTACAGATTTGATACCTTATGGTATCTGCAGCACCCATTATCCATACCCACAGAAAATCAAGCAGGCAAACTTCTAAGATGAATAATATGCATATATAGTTTACAATCTTTTATTTTATAATTTAATGAGATAGTTATTCCTTCCAATATTGCATTTTATTTATTTACTTATTTTTATTTTATTTATTAACAAAGCACATGCACTTTACTTTATACTATTGTTATATGTTTGGTGATAACCACTGTGAGTGGTGATCAACATATTAGTTTGTTCCCCGCTAAGCTTTATAGCTTAGCACGGGTGTTTATCCGTGTAGGTTCGTAGGGTAGACCTTTTGTCCAAGGACAAAGCCAATAATCTCCAAAGCCAACATCAAAATAGGAAGATTTTCTTGATGTATGAGATTAATTTTGTATCTTTTTGGTTAGATAATGATATATATTTTGTATTAAAGTCATGTAATTATCAAGTTATGAAAATAACAACCAATAGCATGTTAAAGTATCCGACTTAATCTTATATGATTTGTATCGTATGTATGTATGTATGTATGTATGTATGTATATACCTATATGCATCATTACCAGAGGATTTACAGGATTAATAAATGTAATCAGTAACAGTAATCTGGATTATCTAGTATAGTCATTACATTTTTTGTATCAGAGCACCTTGGTTTAGGCGGTTCTAGCCTATAGGAATTTCAAGGTTTATAGATATAAAATTCTTGTTGATGTTGGCTAATTGTGGCTGTCCCTGTGCTTCTTTGATATAGTTAGATATGGAAGGACATCGTGAAGTGGTAGATGAATCGACTGAAAGCAATTTACCTAGATAATCTAACCCTTCTAAGCCTGAATCCTCTGCATCCACTAGAGGCGGTGTAGCTGCTACTGAGCCTGGGGAAGCATTGTTGAAAATTTCCCACGATATGGTTCAAATTTTACAAAGGATGACTGTACCAAAGGCCCCTATTTCTGAGATCAAAAAGCATGGTGCAGAAGAGTTTTTAGGCTCTACTTGGGAAGAATCTGAGAAAGCTGAGTTGTGGCTTGAAAGGTTGGAATGGGTATTTACAAAAGTTCAGTGCCCAGCTAATCAAAAGGTGACTTGTGCTGTGTCCTTGCTTCAAGGAGCAGCTTATGATTGGTGGAAGCTAGTTCGGACAGAACCTCAGCTACCTAATTCCCTCTCTTGGGAAATCTTTGTAGCAGAATTCAAAAAGAGGTATGTGACTGAAGCATATAAGGATGAGAGATTAAAACAGTTTCTAAATTTAAAGTAGAGAGGTATGTCAGTGGCTGAATATGAAGCAAAATTCAGTCCTTTGAGCAAATATGCACCAAAACCTATGTTGACTGGGACTTTCAAGTGTCGCCAATATGAAGATGGGTTGAATGACCAGATCCGTGAACATTTGATAGGGCCTATTTCTTTGCACCCTGTGTATTATCATCAATTGGTTCAAGCAGCTATCCGGGTTGAAAAAGAAGAAAATGCTAAAAGAGAAAGAGAACAAAAAAGAAGAAGTTTCTCTAAGGGTGGTTCTTCATCCGAAAAAAGATCGAGGATGACTTCAGATGATCAACCAATGGCATCTGGTAATCGCCCTATATCTAGAGGTAGGCAACAGGGGGCATTTTCTTCAACTGGATCTGGTAGAAGCACCGCATCCGGACAGGGCAGAGGTCAAGCTCCAGAATGTACCTATTGTTTTAGACGACATTGGGGTACTTGCAAAATGCTTACTAGTGCTTGCTTCAGATGTGGCAGCTCAAAACATTTTATGAAAGATTGTCCTATGAAGCAGGAGTAAGCCTCTAGTTAATAAAGTAACAGAGGAACTTCTAATGCACCTTCTTCAGGTAGAGGTCGTGGTAGAGGTTGAGGCAGATCGGGTCAATTTAGAGCACAGTCCAGGAATGTTTCTGAAATAGTGGATCAACCATTCGCTCCTACACCTCCTATCAGAGCTTATGCTATGAAAGGTTGAGAAGATGTTGATGCTCCTGAGGTCATAGCTCGTACATTCTCCCTCTTTGATACTAATGTACATGTGCTTATAGACCCGGGATCTACACATTCATATATTTGTAATGGGGAGTTAGGTAGAAATGTATCTATTGTAGATCATCTGAGCTATGACATATGTGTAATTAGTCTTTTGGGCCACAGTATACATGTAAATGAAATTTATAGAAATTGCCCTATTAGGATTCAAGGGAGAGAGTTTCCAGCTGACTTAATTATTTAACCTTTCCATGAATTTGATGTAATCCTTGGTATGGGTTGGTTATCTAGATACCAAGCCATAGTGGATTGTAAAGCTAAAACAGTAGTAGTTAAGAAAGCCAGAGAAAAAGAGACATTGATTCAGGGTATCAAGTCTAAACCCTTAACCAATGTTATCTCTACTATAAAAGCGAAGCAGTTTCTTAGGAAAGGATGCGAAGCATTCTTGGCTTTGGTTCTTGACTCAAAAAGGGAGAAGGTTAATCATTAAGATATGCCAGTAATCAATGAGTTTCCTGATGTTTTTCCTGAGGAACTTTCAGGTCTGCCACCAGAGAGAGAAGTTGAGTTATCTATTGAAACTTTGCCTGGAATTGCTCTTATATCCAGAGCACCTTATAGAATGGCGCCATCTGAATTGAATGAGTTAAAAGTTCAGTTACAAGAGCTGTTGGATAAAGGCTTCATCAAGCCTAGTGTGTCACCTTGGGCCGCACCGGTATTGTTTGTTAAAAAGAAAGATGGCACTTTGAGGATGTGCATTGACTATAGACAGCTTAACAAAGTGACTGTGAAGAACATATATCCTTTACCTCAAATTAAAGATTTATTTGATCAGTTAAAGGGTGCTGGGGTGTTCTCTAAAATCGATCTGAGGTCGGGATACTACCAATTGAGGGTTAAGGATGTAGATGTTCAGAAAACTGATTTTAGAACTCGATATGGTCATTACAAATTTTTAGTAATACCTTTTGGGTTGACCAATGCACCAGCAGCCTTCATGGATCTAATGAATAGGGTGTTCATACCTTATTTAGATCAATTTGTTGTGGTATTTATCGATGATATCCTGGTTTACTCTTCCAATGAAGCGGAGCATACAACACATTTGAGGATAGTATTGCGAACTTTGCGAGAACAATAGTTATATGCAAAGCTAAGTAAATGTGAGTTCTGGCTTAAAGAAGTTTCTTTTCTTGGGCACATAGTGTCTTCAGAAGGTATCAGGGTGGACCCTAAAAAGATTGAAGCTATTGTAAGTTGGAGACTGCTTAGGATGTGCTGGAAGTCCGAAGCTTCTTGGGCTTAGCCGGCTATTATAGACGATTTTTAAAAGGCTTTTCAGTTATTGCCTTCCCGCTCACTAAGTTACTTCAGAAAGAAGCCAAATTTGAATGGACCGATCATTGTCAAGTAAGTTTTGAACAGCTAAAGAAAATGTTAACGAAAGCTCCAGTTCTTACCCAGCCAACAACAGGTAAAGAATATGCTATGTATAGTGATGCGTCGAAAAATGGTCTGGGATGTGTGTTAATGCAAGAAGGTAAAGTAGTGGCTTATGCATCAAGACAGTTAAAGCCTCATGAATAGAATTACCCGACTCATGATTTAGAATTAGCAGCAGTTGTGTTTGCTTTAAAGATATGGCGACATTACCTTTATGGTGAGAAGTGTAGAATATATACAGATTATAAAAGTCTTAAATACCTATTTACTCAGCGAGATCTTAATTTAAGACAGCGCAGATGGCTAGAATTGTTCAAAGATTATGATTGTATAGTTGACTATCATCCAAGAAAGGCAAATGTGGTGGCTGATGCATTGAGTCAGAAGATGTTGGCAACCTTCTTGTTACGAAATTGTAAATGGAAGATTGCACCCGATGGGGCTTTATTGGCTCAATTGTGAGCTCACACTAATCTAAGTGATGCATTGAGTCGGAAGATGTTGGCAACGTTGTTGTTACAAAATTGTAAATAGAAGTTTGCACCCGATGGGGCTTTATTGGCTCAATTGCGAGCTCGCACTAATCTAAGGCAGGCAGTAATAGATGCACAGGCAGGTGATAAAAAGTTACAGCAATTGGCTCAATCAGTGTATGAAGAGGGTTCAGTAGAGTATTCAATCGGGATTGATGGTGGTCTCTACTATCGAAATCGATTATGTGTGCCAGATGTTAAAGAATTAAAGACAGCTTTATTACAAGAAGCTCTTAACACTATATTTACCATGCATCCCGGTGGTAACAAAATGTATAGAGATCTGAAATAGTTTTATTGGTGGCCAGGAATGAAGAGAGATGTAACCGAATATGTCTCCAAATGCCTGACATGTCAGTAGGTAAAAGTAGAGCATCAACTTCCTTCAGGATTGCAGAATCCTCTTCCCATTCCTCAATGGAAGTGGGATAATGTTACTATGGACTTTATCACAGGTTTACCCACTACTCAAAAGAAGTATGATGCACTATGGGTCATAGTAAACAGATTGACAAAGGTGGCTCATTTTATACTGGTCCAAACTAACTATTCAATGGACAAGTTGACTGAGTTATATATAGACCAGATTATTAGATTGCATGGGGTACCAATCTCAACCATTTCAGATCAGGATCCGAGATTTACTTCTAGATTTTGGAAAAGTCTACAACAAGCTTTAAGCACAAAGCTTCTTCTTAGTACTGCTTTTCATCCTCAAATCGATGGACAATCGGAAAGGATTATACAAGTGTTAGAGGACATGTTAAGAGGCTATGTTTTAGATTTTCCTAGGATTTGGGATAAATATGTGACTTTGATGGAGTTTGCATACAACAATGGCTATCAAACTAGTATTGGTATGCCACCTTATGAAGCGCTCTATGGTCAGAAATGTAGAACTCCCTCTTGCTGGATAGAGTTAGTTGAAAGCAAATTGACAGGACCTGACATTGTTAAAGATATCGAAGAGAAAATACAACTTGTCAAGCAAAGATTAAAAGAAGCAAGGGATAGGCAGAAGTCATATGCGGACTTGAAAAGAAAGGACATTGAGTATCAAGTCGGTGATGAGTTATTCTTGAAGGTATCCCCATGGAGAAAAGTGTTACGGTTTGGAAAGAAAGGGAAACTTAGTCCCAGATTCATAGGTCCTTATAGAGTTATGGAGCGGGTTGGACCGGTAGCATACCGATTGGATCTTCCCAGTGAATTATCAAAACTGCATGATGTCTTTCATATTTTTATGCTCCAAAGGTATCGATCCAATGAGTCGCATATTATACCTATGCAAGACATCAGTATCAGATCTGATTACACATATGATGAGGAGCCTAAAACGATCTTGGCCAAAGAAGCTAGGCAGTTGAGGAACAAAGAAATTCCCCTACTCAAAGTGTTATGGCAACACCATGGTATACAAGAAGCGACTTGAGAACCTGAAGCAACTATACGAGGTCAATACCCACAGCTCTTCAATACAGGTATAAATTTTGAGGACGAAATTCATTTAGGGGCAGAGAGTTGTAATTCCCCTTATCATGCCCTAGAAGAATTTTCACTAATTAATTATTAGGGTCTATGTTAAATTAAGTATAAATGTATAAAGGTGGACCTAATTGAAAAGTAAAAGGGTAAGTTTTGGGGTATAAGTAGTAAAAGAAATGGAAGGACCAAATAGCAAGATTTACATTCAAAAGACATTTGGACCAATTTAAGGGAAAAGAGAGGGAGATATTTTAAGTGGAAGTGTCGACCAAACAAGGGGTCTTCTTCCTCCATTCTTCTCCTCTCAAAAACCCTAAACTTTATCTCTCTAAACCTCTCTCTAGATTTCTTGGTTTTTTTTGGCAAAAAGGAGAAAGATTTACTTGGTTTAGGTTACAAGGTAACTTTGCTTCTTATTTGTTGTGTATTGTTCATTGAATAGCTTGATAGGTGATCATGGTAGTGTCTTCTTTTATAGAAGGAGAAACAAGCAAGAAGAAGGGAAATGAGACTCTCCAAGAGTGAAGAAAGTTGGAGCTTGAATAAGGTATGGGAACTTGTAGTATTATGTGTGTGTATGTTTGATGTTTTGACATAAGAGATGCTTTGAATGCTTCTATCATATGTTCTATGGTTGATTTTAAGCTTGGAAGTGGTTTAGAGATGAAAAATACAAGTTTTGTTGAAAGATATGAAATTTTGTATTAAGGATCGAATGAGCAATGTGTAATCTTTTTGTCATATATTGAGTTATAGGCATTCAAATGAGGAAATTTTAGTTTTTATAGAAACTAGACATGTATATCTTGATTTTTTTAGAAGAAATCGAGAACTGATTTTCACTGCTTGATAGTAAAAATTTGTGTTGAAAAACTTGTTATGGTTGTTATCTCGTTTTTATGAGCAGGCTATGGTTTTTCTTGCATATTTGGAAATTTACAGGTCCTATGGAGATGATTTTTAGTGTTTTGGAAACTAGAAACATAGGCCTAAAACTTTATAGAAGATAATATTTTTAGAAAAAGTCTTCTGGTATGTCTAAATTGAGGTGCAATTTGAGTTTTGTAATTAACTTAAAGGATTTTTTAGCAATGAGCATTGAAAAATTTGAACCGTCGCTTTGTGTCGAGAGCGCGACTTCAAGAAATATTCATATAGGCAATTGCTTGCTATCGCGAGCACGATTAATGTCATGAGCATGACAATAAGCATTTGTTTTCTATCTTTATTTATATTTCTCTCTTTTTCCCATTATAATAAGCTACTCCCGAATGTGTTACGTCTATATTTGAATGCTATCAACTTTAAAGATTGAACAGGTATGATATTGTATTACAATTGCTGATGCATATACATGATTTCCTATGAATAGTTCCTATGTCTATATATATATATATATATATATATATATATATATATATATATATATATATATATATATATATATATATATATATATATATATATATATATATATATTCACATCATCGAACTAATATGCTATTAGTTAAAGTATACTATCCTGATTATAATGTATATTTACATGAATAGTCTTTCTAGATGATAAATATGACAACTAAACTCCAGAATTGATATAATGATATATGAATTGAATAATTCCTGAATTGAAAAGTTGGTTGTGGATAGATAGGCATGCCTATAGGGTTACAGTTGCAGCTGCTATAGTCTGACTCTTATGAGTCCACAGTTTGTCTCTAAATGAAACCACAGTTTTGACCTGAATGGGTCCATAGATTTAATACCTCCAGGTCTTTACAGAATTGATACCTTATGGTATCCACAGTACCCGTTATCCACACCCACAAAAAATCAAGCAAGCAAACTTCTAAGATAAATAATATGCATATATAGTTTACAATCTTTTATTTTATAATTTAATGAGATAGTTATTCCTTCCAATATTGCATTTTATTTATTTACTTATTGTTATTTTATTTATTAACAAAGCATATGCACTTTATTTTATACTATTGTTGCATGTTTGGTGATAACCACTGTGAGTGGTGATCAATATATTAGTTTGTTCCACACTAAACTTTATAGCTTAGCACGGGTGCTTATCCGTGTAGGTTCGCAGGGTAGACCTTTTGTCCAGGGACAAAGCCAACATCAAAATAGGAAGATTATCTTGATGTATGAGATTAATTTTGTATCTTTTTGGTTAGATAATGATATATATTTTGTATTAAAGTCATGTAATTATCAAGTTATGGAAATAAAAACCAATAGCATGTTAAAGTATCTGACTTAATCTTATATGATTTGTACCGTATGTATGTATGTATGTATGTATATACCAATATGCATCGTTACCAGAGGATTTACAGGATTAATGAATGTAATCAGTAATAGTAATCTGGATTATCTAGTATAGTCATTACAATGACAATTTTTTTAGTGTTCGTAAATGTTCCTAAAGCATATACTTAAATCCTTTTCCCATCTTTTCTTATTAGAATCGCTCCCCAATAATCATATAATGCATTAGTTTCTAGTCTTAGTTCTTCATTTTCTTCATGTAAAGGTAGTTTTAGTAAATTCCTACAATATTCCCTTATTTCTTTTACAACTTCAGTGTCCTTATCTATCCAATTCCATAGACCATTTCCCTTTAGTTTGTCTTGGAGTACGTTTCTTTTTTTTGCGCACTCGTGAATAAAGTATTTGGCATATGCTACATATCCTAACAAATTTTTTTATCATCTTTTTGTTTTTAATTGATCATGGAATTCAAATAATGCTTTTGCTATGTGTGGTTATAACTCTTTCTCTCCTTTAAATATTGTAAATCTTAAAAATTGTATTCTTGTTTTTACTATAGTTGCCTTTTCTTTTGATAACATTATTCCATTTTAAAAAACCTTAATAAGAATTTCTTAACATGGTTAAAATGATCTTCTAAATTTTTGCTAAAAATTATTGCATCATCAATATAAAATAAACAAAAATATCTTTGGAATATTTGAGGAGCATTACATAGTGCAAATGACATGACTAACCATTTGTAATGTCTTTTTGGTGTGTTAAATTTCATATATTTAATGTTATCTTGATGCATTTTTACTTACCAAAATCCTGATTTGCAATTGAACTTACAATACCAAATTTTTCCTTTTATATTATAGATAAGAATTTCTTTATAGCACAGTAGATATCCATCAAATTCTATAGCTTTATTAAATTTTTTTTATAATTTATGACCATTCTAGCCTTTTTTTTCTCTTAATTTTTACATGATTTATGACCATAAATGTTGGACTACTATAAGGACCATTACTTTCTCTAGTTTATTTTTTCTCTAATAACTCCTTTATCTGAACTTCAAATTCTTTTGTATCCTCTTTTCTATACCATATTCTTTTATTTCTAATACATATATCATGTTTTAAGCATAAATTTTATTTTTCTCCCATTTTTATAGAGGGCTTTTTTATACATTATTCTAGTAAATATTCTATTTCTTTTAGGATTTCTACCTTTTTATTTTTCATTATCTATTGTGTATGCTCTTATTGGTTCTTTTGCATATTATTCTCACCACAGTTTGCTGCAAAAAGAACCAGAAGAAATGATTTCAATTTGTAAGCTTGTTCTAATCTTGAATAAATTATCCTATACTTATATAGAGTTGTTAACATTATATATAGATTACCTATACTTACTAGATATATAATAATTTCTTAACCAATCATTTCTTAATAAGTGATCGCTTTCATGATTTTTTTACTAATATAATCTAGATATTTAAAGTATATATGCTTGTATCTGAATCTTTACATTTTCTGCAATAATGTCGTTTTTAGTCATTTTTCTCAACATATATATTCTTAGACTATAGTCATTAATTAGTTTGTTTCCATAATTCTTCTAGAAATGTATATGGTTATGCTAAACTAATAGCTGATCCAATATCTCAAAATGCATGATAAGAAATAGTGTGATATTTCTTATAGATTATTTCTAAATTTATATAAACACTTAACGGACTTTCTTTGTATTTGAGTAGATGTTATTTTATCCATATTTATTTTCATTGGTATGATAAACTATTTCTCCACTTGTATCTATTAATGCCAAATTGAATTTTACATAGTTGGTTATCATATGTTTGTATCCTGAATAATCTAGAAATTCATAATTTTTTGCAGGATTATATTTTATAAATGTAGATATTAAACTTTCATTTATATGGTTTTTTGTTGCTACTGTATTTATTAATGTTTTTAGTATTATCTATGTTGGAATTTTATGGTTACATGCATCACATACATGAGCGGAATTTTAAAATTTTTTAACCATATGATCTGATCTTGCCATGAATACACAATATAACTATATGAGAATAAGAAAAATCACCTTTGATTTTTGTTGAACAGTTGATTTTACTTCGCACCGGGTTGTCGCAAACCACAGTGTCCAAAATCGAACACCTCCAATGAGTAATCCACACTAGAGATGGGTAAATTGAACCAACAACTTGGTGTTCAACTAGGGCTGGCCGAAATTCCCAAGAGCTAGCTTGGGAAGTGGCGCAAAAGGGAGAGAGTTTTTGGAGAAAAGACTTTCCTTTTGTTTTAATCACTTAACCCTAATTCTCATTAGTTGGCCTTTTATAGTTAGGTTAAAATTCCAACTCCTTAATGAGATTGGGCTCTTTAAAATTGCTGGAGAATTATTAATTGGGCTTCTGGAATTAATTATAATCATTTGGGCTTAATTAAATCCAAATTAAATCTTTTCATAAAAGACCATGCACAAAATCCACAAACTAGGCCCTTTGTGCATCTAATTGGATTTAAATACCCAAATGGATTCCAAATCCAACCAAATTAAATATGTGAGTTCCATAACACTTATGTAACATATATAAATTAATTTGGTCCAAGAAAAAGCCCTCTAAGCCCTTCTGTATGAAGTTGGCGTGTAGCCCTCTTCTGGAGGGCTTCCTCCAACTTCTTCATTCCTTTGGCCCTCTATAATTTCTCCAATGGTCCTATTAATTATTATATCAGTCCTATAACACTTATAGTAGTCTTATAACACTTATAAGATAATAATAATTAATCATGAAATACATTATTTCATTTAGGTCCAATTTACAGAACATTTCTCAAAAGTTTCGCGGACAATTTTATTTGATCATAATTAATTAAACTCTTTAATTAATTATTATCATATTCTCCTCTCTACCTTTATAATAATATCAAATATTATTATCCTTGTCATTTTACCATTTTACCCTTTTCTCTATATGTGTGTGACCTATTGGGTTCCTGTCCATGTTGGCAGTATAATATGTAATTGTGAGTTCTATTCAAAACTCACATGATTTAAACTCCTTTAAATCATTTTATCAATCTCTATTGATATTTTGATACATCATTATACAAGTCATGATTGGCCTCTAGCTAGGCATCATGACTACCCAAATGTCAGGAAAGTCATGTGGTTTGACTGTACCCTTCCATAGAAACAGTTACCGTGCAATTACTCCTTTCACCACTCTTATCTCATTTAGATTCTGAGTATGGATTTCTGTCAACTCATATAAATCTAATTATGTATGTTCTATTAATTTAACCATTGTTCCTAAAATGCCCTTCATGGATCTCCATCCATCTCGGCATATTACTCTGGCCAGAGATTCACTGAACAAGGTAATTATAGAATCATGTGAGATAACTTCCCTTGTTAAATCTGGGATGGTGAATCCTTTGTCAATCACTCAACTATCTTCAAGTAGGTCATGATATACCCAATCTCCTAACTATGTTCACTCCCAGTTGGAAGTAATCAGTTATGGAGTCAAAGTATACCACTTGCTACTTAAGATAACTTTGGTGATCTCAAGTCTAAGGATACTTGCATAACCGCTATGAAGAGATTCCTCACTGACATAGATTTAATATCCATATGAGGATTCTCTTTGCAGGTCTCCAATGAACTTGTTCCTCTAACAAGCATCCACATGTTAGCTTTGATTATCATCCATAATCACAATTATGAGAACCATTGCTTGAACCATTCAAGAAGCATAACATGTGCTAGTCTGTCCGAATTAACAATGTCCTATCTTGTTAATTCTATGACTAGGGATATTTAGATATTAACACATTTGCATGCGATAGACATCTCACATCATGAACACTTTCATGATTGCCTTTGCACTGTGTTTATAATATCTAGGACTTCATTTATTAATTTAAGATTTACAAACTCGTGTATTCAAACACAGCATTAATAAATGAATGATGCCTTTTATTAAGAATATAAATTTCATACATATGAAAAACATCCCTATTACATGGGCTCTAGGGCATACTCTCTAACAATCTATTCGCATCCTACATCTAATTCTATTTCTATAAGTGTTGCCTTGATTTTAAAGAGGGTCTTAAATCTATACTCTATCTAGATTGTGAATCTATTTTTCCTTGTTAATTTATTATTATTGGTTAATTTCTAAATTGAGGCATAGGTGTTTCACTAGATGATTCTCCTGATGCTATTAATAATTTATTACCTATATGACTTGTTCTAGGTATAATTCCTATATTTTTGTTTCTCTATCTTAGATCCATTGTTAACTCAAATAACATAGTCATACTTGCAGGTGTTAATGGACTTGGTAGTATATATTTAACTAAATCTAAAAATATTTCTTTTATTTCTACCTATGATTTTATATTGTCTTTTTGGACTTTCTTATGTTGACTTGTAGTAAATGCATATCTTGTTATATATGTTACTGAAAATACTTTAGATACACTAGCCATTTTTTTCTTATGTAGCTTATGATATAGATTTAAAGGTTTATTGATATTTTTATCTCATAAACTTATTGAGAATTTTAGTATTAATGTGAACTTTAATTTTTTATATATTAAATTTTTTGATATTGCTCCTGGTAAAGCATGTACAAAATAATTGTATTAGAATATCTATTCCTCATCTAAAATGTGCTTTTATTATAATTTGAATTGCTCCTAAATATATAGATTTTTACATCTATTTTTATTTGGTAATTTTGCTAATTTTTTATTAATTTCATCTTTACTTATTAAAGGTATCACTATATTTCCTTTTGTATGATATATATCTATTTCTAATTAATAATGTTTAGTTATATATGTTGCCTTATAAAATCTATTAAACCATTGCCTTCAAATATATCTTATATCCTTATGTTTAATCAATGATTACATAATTGACTAAGTTTCTCATCATCAAAGGATTTATTTTAACTAAATATATCATTATTATCTATTATATCTTATTCTTCATTATCTAAACTCATCATTCTTCATTTTCTATTTCTATTTTAAAACTTAAATTTTCAGTACAATATTGAGATTCAATTTCATTTATACTTTCATTTTTGGATATATCACTATTTTCTATTATATCATTATTTTGTTCTAATAATTCTTCATAAATTCTATAAGGCTTATAATTTTCTCGCTTTCCTTTTTTGGGATATTTACTAGCATAGACAAGTACATTCCTTAGGATTTTTTTTACTAAATCTTTTTTTGTAAAAAATCTTCCTTTATCAAACTTATTTTTCTTAAAATATTTAAATTTTCTTTACAATATATTTTTGAAATGTGGTTTGTAGTATTTTTTATTAAACCTGTTATATATTTTATTTTTGTTGTAGCATCTCTGTTTAATTAGTTCATTTATTATTAGAGAACATAATCCACTTTTAATAACTCTTCTTATTTTTCTAATTTCATATGCTTTGTTACACATTTCATGTATTCATTTGCTTGCATATCCTTGATAAGTTCCTAAAGTTCCATTTAATATTTCAAGGTGATTTTGTATTTCTCTCTATAGTATTACATTATAAAAAAAAAAAGGAAATTACCGATAGCAAAAATCATCGCTAACAGGAAAAATTCCATCGCCATTTGCTTTTAGCAATGAAATGATTAAAAGTCACGATTTTGACTATCGTTAACATAATAGCAACCAAGATAAAAAAAAAGAGAAAAAAAAAAAGAAAAAACCATCGCTATAAAAAAAGTTTTATCGCTAATTAACCCCTACAATCGATTGTACTTAGATTAAAAAATTATTAGTGACAGATATTTTAGTCATTAAATTTCATCACAAAACAACAATTCTAAATTGCCATGTAAAAAGGGAATTAGCGACACCAAATACGGTGACTAATAGTGCAAAACCATCACAATTTATTTGTAAATTTTATTATTTTTATTGTTATTATTATTATTATTTCCAATTTATTTTTTTGTTGTAATTATTATAATTATTATTATTGTAAAATCCAAAATTTAATTTATATAAATAAAAATTCACTAATATTATTATTTAAAAAATATAATACCACAAAAATACAATTAAATTGTACATTAAATTTATAGCACTTAAAAAGTACTTAGAAAAAAGCTAACCTAATCCAAGCTTAATAGAACTTCACTAACAAACTAATCCAAGCTGCAAAGATAGAACGAGCGGGGTCTTCCTTGTTGCAAACTCATAAGTATAATTAGTAGGGCCCTCCTTAATCACAAACATAAGAAAAAGGAATAATTTAGCTATTTGTAATATCTTAGGCCTGGCAATAATTCATCCATTCAAGAGCACAAAACACGCACAAATAGATACTCATCTATGTTCATGTTTTTAAAAGAACTGAATTAAAAATAGTCCATTGGTCAAATTAGTTCCACCAAATTGTAGTTATTCAAGCTGTAATTTTATGGTCAAGGCAAGAGAATGCATCACTTTTATACTAGGTTTACATTGCATACCAGAAGGAAGAGCAACATGATAAATTAAGCTATGCATCACTCAATTTGGCAACTTAAGTCTTCTCATTTATTAAATTCATCTAAGCCTAATTCAGGTTTTGTTCTTAATTTTTATCAACTTCTTATCTTTTTTCTCCTATTTGCCACCAAAAATTAATGCTTGAATAAATACGATAGCAAAAAGTTAAAAGTTATATCAGTGAAATAATGCAATTTATTAATTGAAAACTTCCATTGAAATGCTAATATAATGTCATGTTTTTGAGAAAAAACAAAGCAAAATCACAAAAATAAGACTCTTTATGCACAATCTTAGTTTCAGTCAATTCTTTTAGTTTTATCAATCCGTACTTGAAATATTTGTATCAATTTTAGCCATTTAAATAAGGCAAAATAATAAATTAATTACCAATAAAAACTGAAACCTGTTCTCGACATTTATATTTTTTATGCATCAATACCATGATCTTCTTTATTGACATCAATGATTGACATTCTAACATAAATATTTATAATGTAGCACTCTTATTCAATTATGTATAAGATAATTTAGATTGATATTGATATCAATGAGTTATTTAAGAATCAAATATGCTAAATTTGTAGATATTTTAATATTTGATTTTTTTACAATGGGCTAAACTGAATATGAAAAAAAAAGTTTGAACAAATAGATAAAAATTAAAAGAATTGTCCAAAAATTAGTGTGCATAAAAGTTTAGGTTATTTACTGATTTATTCATCATGCAAAAACAATTGTAGCATTTTTCCTTTCATACTGGTCTCATACCAAATAATAAAGTTCGTGCACCATATTATAGGGCATGGTATTGAACGTAATTGTAATAAGATTTTTATGTTTTGAAAATCAATATGCAAGTGTACAGTTAGATCATTTTCTTAGCAATATACAATTTCAAAAAATAGACACCACTCTTTGATCTATAGCAAACAAACATACATTATCTCTTAGTTTTTTGAACAGCAAAAAAAAAAAAAAACCATGGATAACAAACAAACTTCCCCTACATTAGTGCTTTCAAGAAGCAAACTTTAAGAAAAATAAGCATATTTACAATTTAAAGTAATTTCTAACAGCATATCTATATTAGTTTCTTATACCACTTTTGTTTAATTAAAATTAATATTTTTTCTTATAATTGAACATAAAAAATCAACCACTGAATTAGTATAATTATGCATGCTCAATAAATGATACCTCATTTGCATGTTGATACTCCAGGTATGCAGGGTTTCATCTCCCGAGCCTAAAATGTTAAAGTACAACTTTAACATTATACATAACACTTCAATAAACTTTCAAAACTAGTATATCAATAGAATGGTTGTTAAAAAATAAAATAAAAATAACCTGTAAATATATAAATGAATAGCCTGCTTAAACAAATATGAGCTATCTTACTATTAACTAATACACAAAAATAGGGTATACTACAGATATACATAATATGAAATCAGCATCATGTGCTTAAAACTGATATTAGTTTCAAAAGCCCACACTAAAGATGCTTATAACTACTATTTGAAAAAAAAGGCACAAACACAAAAAAAAACATCATGGATATGACTGAAAACTTCAAAAAAAAAAGGTTTATATTAAAGATGTTAACATTTAATTTAAACACATATGAACTTTTGGAAGTTAATAGAGAATGTTTTTGCTTTTTCAGCGTGTGATGAAAACTAAATTTTCAATAAAGCATTTATAATACGCACTAAAATTTACTTTATTTACACCTCTTTCATTATTTAAGAAAACTAAAAGGTGTTTACTTCATTAAAACCATAGAGAACTATCCACTAAAAATTTGGAATATCTCATTTGCAACCTTTCTTTTAATTCTATAAATGGCTGCAAGTTTAACAGGACTAGGATGCATTGACTATACAACCATTGACCTTCATGGCCATTTAACATATCTTCGATTTTCAAAAGAATAAATGTAAATGAAATATATTATTGGGTGAATTTTTCTCAAACTTAAATTCATCATATTAATTCACAATTGGAGTTTGTGCTTAGTAAAAGTAATGCACCATTTTGGAATTTTAGTTGGACAACTTAGTGAATCCCAAATATGTTTATACCATAATCAAAACAATATAAAACTTTAATGCAGTGGAATAAAAAAACTGCAAATAATTTCTAACTATTCATCAACTTAATAGGAGAAAGAACTTGCCTACAATAAATAATTTTATAAGGC
Source organism: Excoecaria agallocha (assembly GCA_037975025.1). NCBI lineage: Eukaryota > Viridiplantae > Streptophyta > Magnoliopsida > Malpighiales > Euphorbiaceae > Excoecaria > Excoecaria agallocha. The sequence continues at coordinate 6,670,591 of CM075808.1, read as the reverse complement.
CCTAACATATACCCTAGTGGTAATCAAGTATGTTTAGAATGCATAAGGGAGTTAATATAAAGAGATAAGTATATGAAGTGTATGTTGGGACGTAGAGGGATGTAACCTAAAAGCTAAAGGCAATTTGGTCATTACATATGAAGTCATAAAAGTGCATAATTAGGAAGGAATACATATATAGGGGCCCAATTGAAATGAAAAAGAGGATGTTTTAGGATAAAAATAAGAAAGGAAAGGGAGTTAAGTGCAAATTACCTATGAACAATGAGATGAGGACACATAGCTTTCTCTAGATTTCTCTTGAGAAAGGAAGAAAGTTCAAGGGATTTAAAACCAAGTTGGCTAGCCACTTCAGGGAACCAAAAAAGGCAGCCATACCTTCCTAAAATTCATCCATTCTAACCCCTAAACAATCCCTAATTTTAAGTATAGTATTGGTGAAAAGAGAGAATTTAGTTGATAGATAATTAAAGTTAACAATTACTTCTCTTTTTCTTCTATTTGTTCATATGATAGCAATTGAATTTGAAAGATCTAAATAGATGTTTATATATGATTTATCCTATGAATAAAGAAGAGTAAGAAAGAGCAAGGAAGGGAGGTAGAGAGAGATTGAAGGAAGTGACTTTGGCGCCTAAATAAGGTATGGGAGTTATATGTCATTTCTACGCATCAAAGTTTATCTAGGGTTATAAATGCATTGTAATAGAACTAGATTTGATGTTAGAGTTCATATATGATGAATATATGCATGAAAAGAGTGATTTATCTCATAAAAGATGACATAGTGGAAATCTAGTTAAGGTTCACTTGAACCAGTTTTAGTTTAAAAGTCGTAACTCTTTCTGAAGATGTCTTAATAAAGGGATTCTAGTTGTAAATGAAAGATACAATATAGATTTATAACTTTATAGAAGATACTAACACTTGAATCTATCCCTAAGGTGTTCAAAATTGAACTTGAATTTGAAAGACCTTTGCTGTCCTATCATCTAGAAAAATCTATATTGTTTTAGTCATATATCGAGATTTATTTATCCAAATAGAGTTATTTTTAATGTTTTAGAAAATTGAGACATATGAGAACAACTTTTTAGAAGATCGCTTTGCTTGAAAATGTTGTTTACTAGGCTTAAAAGAGCATATAAACAGAACTTAAAAATCTGCCTTTAGGATTTTTAGGGCACAATGGACCTCACAATAACCACCAAATTGGTAACCATTGTGAACTAGTCAATAACCAAATTTAAATCTATCTCAAAGTCACCAAAAATCACTAGCAACTGTGATCCTACCCTATTTTCTCCTATACTTGATTTTTAGGCCTTAAATTGCCATCGAAACATACCCGAACCTTCTTGAACACATTTAGAATATTTTAAACATAAAAACAATAGTAATATGTGACATAAATTGAATGTAGAGCATCATAAATTAGTGAAGTAAAGTTAAATACTAAGCCTTAAAATATAAGAATTTGTACAAGTAATGAATGTGAGTGAGCATGATAAATGGTATGCATAGTGTTACATGTTGTATGACAAATGATAATCATATTAAAGGTAATTTTAAGTGTATTTGAAGTGTAAGTGACTATTAATTGTTTAGTTACCTTGTTGCATGCTCTATTTTATGTATTATCTCTATGAATCTAAATGTATCAAGTGTGATAACTTTGAGTAATTAAAGACTATTTGTAAGCCTAAATTTCTCATAGTGATGGATAGATAGGCATGCTTATAAAGGGGATAGTAACTGCAGCTACAAGTGTTGTCACCAAAAGGTGACTATGTAGTGTTTTGATACCAGTTGGTATTAAGTGACCTTAGACTATTATGTCTCAATACTGCTTACCAGTATCAAGTGTTTGTACTCGTATCCACCATTAATGGGAATTCAGGCTATGAAACAATAACGATATGATGAGCGAATAAAAATGGTATGAAAGTGTTAGCGTCTCAGTGTAATGTTAGTGTTTCCTCTTAACAGTGTTAGTGTGATTAAATGTGATAATGACATTGAAATTTTACTAAATGCATAGAATCATCACCTTGAATGTGTGTATGTGTATTATAGTGTGATATAGTGCGTTATTTGTGTGATTTGTGCATCATACAAACAGAAGTAGCATGCTATGTTATTTGTCTAAGACTTTGGCTAGAAGTCTATTACATTGTTTTACTCCCCACTGAGCCATTGCTCATAATAGGTTTTCTTATCGTGTAGGTACACAGATTTAGAATAGAATTACTGGTTTAAGTCAACATCTACATGCCACTAGAAGGATAGCGAGTGAAGACTAATTTTGGTGTAGAGTTATTTTTTGTAAATGTTCAATGTAAGGGATTTGGAATATATGTAATGAATTATTTTGTAAATATACTTTAAGTATGTTAAATTTATACGTATATATGTGTGTACTTGTACAAGCAATTTAATAAAAAAATATGTAAATAAAAGGTAATAAGAGCGAGCATTACAAATTTCTCTTATGAAAGATAAGTAATTCAGTATTGGCAAAAATATATTATTATTATTATTATTGAACATTTAAAGATGCTAATTAAGCTAAAAAATAAAATAAAATAAAATAAAGAGAACAAAAGGGGAGAAAAAACCTTACTCTCTTTTATGAAACTCGTAACGAATCGCTCAACCACCACCATATGCCGCAACAAAGATCTAAACAACCACTAGAGTAGTTACAAATCTAGCTAAATCTCATTAGGTTCCATCTTAGGTATGGCATTTAAATCTAAAACTCCTATCTCCTCCACTGGAGTGTGCCTCTTCTCCGTTATTCCATTCTTGATCTTATTCTCCTCCTCTGTATCCTCGCTGCCACAACCACTACCCACTACTTCCACCACTTTAGGCTATGTGATAGCTTTCCATTCTCTACCATTTCCTTTCTTAAAATACATCACAACGACCTACATCAAAATAATTCCTCAACTTCTACCCACATCACATTTGGTTTCTATCTTCTCACATTTTTACTCCCCTTCATTAGATTGTGAATCAATCCTCCTCTTATCTTTCCCCCTATTATCATCCTTCATCTAGAGTAAAAAACTTAGAAACTCTTTGGTTTGAGGAAAGAAAGAAATCATGATTTAAAAAGCAGTGGTAGAGGAAAGAAAGAAGAGTGATGGTTTTGAAGCTGCAAGTTTGCCGATATAGGGGTGGTTGCTGCATTGATGGCAGCAATAGAGGAGCCAACTTAGTGATTAAGTTCTTGGAAAACGTAGGAATTAGGTTTTTCATTTCATGATTTAGGGTTTGGCAATAATTTTGACAATATGTTTTATTTTAAATCTGATAAATTAACTGTATTACATATTTTTTTCAAATAGTAACTAAAATTGTGACAACAACATCCTTATCTCTAAATATAATTAGCTGCAACATAAATTGGTCGCTAAAACAGTTGCACTATAAATTGCCTTCAAATTTACGACAAAATTTGCTCTATCGCTAAATTTTCATTTAATGAAATTCAAAGGAGAAATTGTTTCCCAAACAAAAAAAAATGAAAGTATTTATCGACAAACATTTTTGCTGCTAACTCCATCACAAAAAAGGCGCCATCATTTGCAGCTAATATTTAGTGACTATTTTTTATTTCGTCGTTATTTAGTCACTAAACTTGTTGCCAATTTGAAAAAAAAAAAAGAATATTCATGACTATTTTGGAAAACAGTCACTAATCTATCACTAATTAGTAATTAAAGTTATGTCATCTCTAATTTTCATTGCTAATTTAGGGTTTTTTTTTGTAGTGTTAATCCCTATGATTTTTGTAAATTAGTTATATATGTTTACCTTAAAAATTAATGTTATGCTAGAGGAAGTATTATTGTTTTAGCTATACTATAACAGTATTTATTAAACTCACACGTATATTCTGACAATTAATACATGTTACATATTGTTAAATTTTGTATTTTCCATAAATATTTTTCTCCTAATATGTTTAAAGCTTCTTAAGGACTAAACTAGTTATTACCTAGAAATTCTGATTTTATAGCTATTTCATATCTATATAAAATTTCCTTCATCATGCCATTTACTGAAAAAACACCTAATATTCCTTTATTAGTGAATCCATACTTTATTTTTTGTTTATCTTCTTGTGGAATTGAATTCCACCATATTTCTACTTTTTTCAATATATTAACTAAAAAATTATATGCCCTTTTCTAAATTATATTCGTTTCTTAATATTTTTAAATTGTTTATTTTTATCCATTCATCTATAGATTTTTGTATATTGTCTATACAGTCAAGGTTCAACCATACTCCATTAGGATATACCTATTCTATATTTGATTTTTTTAAAAATTTTTAATCACTATTTATTATTCATTCTCTAGGCGATTTTCTTTTATATTTTTCATGTTCGCATATATTTATATTTCCTTTTTTCATTTCTTCTTCTTCTAAATTTAAAGTTCTTGAGGTTTGTCTTATTTCTGTTTTTACTTGTGTAGACGTTGTGTTAACGTTCATTTTTAGGTTCTTCATCCCATTTATTAATTTTAATATTTCTTCCTCACATATTTCATTATCATCATATAATTTTAATCCTTCTTCTAAACATATGTGTTTTTATTGTTAATCCCTCTTGCACTGGTTCCTTCATTTTCTTTCTTTATTCTTCTTTAATTTTTTTACTCTAGTTTTTAAATCATTTACTTCTTCTTTAATTTCTCTTAACATGATATGTATTTTATCAAATTTATCATTTATATTTTCATTTTTAAGTTGCATGAATGCATTAGTCGGTAACCTTAAACGTCCACTAGGATAATTATCTTATCCATGTATGGCATTTGTAAAACTATATATAGTTTATTATTCATATTTATTAGATTTTAATTTAGGATTTTTAAATTATTATTAATCTAATTAATTTGTACGTCATATGTATATCCATGTATATTTCTTATTTCTTCCATTTTTATACTATTCATTATATCCAATGTTATAAGCCATAAATTCAATTAATTTTCCTATCATTTCTAATTTATTTAACAATTTACTTTCTAATTTTTTTTAATTCACTAAATATTTTATATTTTACTAATTCTAAATATTTTATATTCTCTATTAGACTTAATAGATTTTTTATTTCTTTTTCATTTGAACTTAATTGTATTATTATATCATGTATTATTTTTCTATTAGTCATATTTATATTTTCTATATTTTCTAATTGCTTTGTTAATTCTATATCATCCTTGGTTAATTTTTCTAACATAACTATCTTCTTTACTATTGATTCTAGACTATATATTTGTTCAAAGTTGTATTGTTAGTATATTTTTATACTTTAAGGGTTTCTTTGGTTATTAACTAAGTTTAGGTGTCTAAGTGAAAATTGATACCAAGTTTGGGTGTCTCCCTATGTATTCGTTCTAATATAAAATCAATTCTCAAATAAAAGACTTGAAGGACATAACATGGCACAGATTGTGTATGCATGCACGATCAATAAAAAGGTTAACAATGGCTGAACATGAAAGGATGCATGTTGGCCATGCAAAACGTGGGAAACCATGCAACAACAACAACAACAACCTCACCACCACCACCACCAACACCACCACCAATAACAACAACAATTATTATTATTATTATTATTATTATTATTATTATAAATAATAAAAAAATAATAATAACAACAATTAAAATATAAAGCCTATTATGCAAATATATGGTAAATAATACTAATGGCAATAGAATAAACAATAAATGTATAAACAAGGATTACATAAATACTGGATCATAGAAAAAATAATAATAATAATAATAATAATAATGCAAAGAGATAAATAAGCAGGAGGGATAAGGTAATGTATGCTTGTAACATGGTACATGATAGTGGCCAAGCAAGATGAAGACATGCAAAACATGTAAGTTGAGCATAGAGAGATGGGTTGAAGGAATTGGGATGAGTTAGATGGTCACCAAGGTGAATTAATGATGAGGGAAAAATAGTGCCATCTCTTAAGGCATTGATAGGTGGCACTCATCTGTCTTCATATCGATCAAGTGTAGAAGCGAGCCCGATAAAAGAAATAGGATAGTCTTCATTTTAAAGAATAAATTCAACTAAAATTGTACAAGGAAAAAACAAAAATAATTAAATGTCTACCACAATCATTTAACAACAAAACATAAGTTTCAAGATAAAGAAACAACCAAAAACCAAAAAAAGGAGTTGAAAATAAAGGTGGCAAGAGGTAAGGGATGATGAACAGTAGTTTTCCTCTAAACTCCATCCATTTGATTGTCACAAGTTTTCATTCGATTTTTCCATATTGATGAGTAAAAATAACAATAAAATACATGAAATAAATAAGAAATACAATTAGGTTAAATGAATTAATATAATCAAAAGATTAAAGAATAAAAAGCATAGTGAAAAATTAAAATTAACAGTAAATAACAATCTTTGGGGCTCTGAATATACCCTCAATTTGGTTGCCCCAAAACTTAGTGGATCAAGAACTATAAGGCTGCTTCTTTTCTCCTTACTCTCCCTCGATTTCTTGCTAGAAAATAGGAGAACTATTTTTAGGTTTTGGGTTTTGATGTTTGTGTGTGTGTGTCTTATTTTTGGCTCTCTTTTCCTTATTTTGCTTTTTCTTTCTGCCTCTTCCCCTTTTGTGCTCTCTGCTTTGCATGCCCTTATCCTTTCTTTTCCTTATCTTTTTGTCCTTCTTATCATAAAAATCTTTTTATTTTTATTTATGTCTTGATAATTTTTACTATTCATAAGTATCCTACAACTTTTGTTATTACTTTTATATACATATTTTTGCATTTTATTTTTTAGTAACTTTAATTAATTAATCTTATGACCTCTTTCTACATATATTTTTACCAAATTTATTAATTCATTTTATTAATTTATTATTATTTATTATATTATTTTTAATTTATAACTCCTTTAATTTTAAAAAGGTAGTGACAAAACACAAGAAAATACATTTTTTAAATATCAAAAATGCCAAAGGAGAGCCTATAAAAAATATTTTAAAAATCAATTTCCCTTTTAAAAACATAACACCTGAAAAAAAGCCTCGTGCTTATGTTCTCTGGCTATTTTGGAGCAATATAATCTTCATCGTATAACCCTAATAAAAAGTCACAACAAAACAGTGTCTACAGTTACCCCCAACTTTACGAAGGTTAATGCATTAGTGCCTAGGTTAGCCAAAGTTCAAAGTAAAGAGTTAAAGACACATACCTAAGGTGGCGATCTCTTTATTGGTGTGAATTATTGATGGAATGGTCAGTACCAACTTGTTTGCAAAAAATACATCATATAATCTCTATTTACTCTTCAAGCTGATGGTGGCCTAGTGAAAGGCCTTTATTGCCTTCTAAGAGGACTTTAGTTTTAGCATGGTAAACCCTATGGTTTGTAACTTTTCTTGGATTTATAAGAGAACTTCGCCATTTACAACCATGCCTGGATTTGAGTTTTGATGCCTCGTAAGAGGACCTTAGTATTTACACCTTACGAAAAGGACTTTGGTTTTTTTAATTTTTTTAAGAGGGCCTCGTAAGAGGGCTTTTGGATTCATAAGGGAACTTTGATATCTACAACAGTGCCTAGATTTGATTATTTTATTCTTACCCATAGGTGACTGGATTTTAAAATTTTTTATGCTTTTAGAATGACTTTTGTTACCTTTTAAGAAGATTTTGATGCCTCTTAAGAGGAATTTAGATTTATGGCAAACTTCATTATTTGTGACTGTATCGAGATTTTAGGAAAATTTTGTTATTTGCAGTTGTGCCTAGATTTGAGTTTTTAATGCTTGCTCACAGGCAAATAGATTTTATCTTGTTTCTGGAGTTGAGTTTATAAAGCCTCCTCCAAGGATTTTACTTCTAAGTGTTTTTTTCTTGGATTTTGGACATTTTAAGTTTATGGTAATTTTTTGCAGAATTTAGGCCTTTTCGGGTTTTAGGCATTTTTGAGTTTCTAGCTTATTTTTTAAAAGATTCTAAACCTTTGAATCATGGTGTGTTTTAGGTCAAAGTATTTCATTTGTTGGGGTATTTTAACGTTTTGAACTTTTAAGTATGCCTCCTAAGAGAACTTAAGGGTACTTTTGTTAAAGAACTTTGGATTTGATGGCTCATTGAGAAGAATTTGGAATGTATATTAAAAGGAATTTAATTTTGGTATGGCAAACTCCATTGTTTATGGCTGTACAAATTTGTGACAAACTCCACAAGTGTAGCTACCTTGAAGGAGAGCATTCTCGCTTAATGGCCTAAATGTACATCAAGGTTATAAATGATTTTTCAACCATTAATTTTTTGGTTAGCTATTTCATTATAACATCTAGTAATCGTATGTATTCTAAAGTAGAATCATATGTACTAGTTTAGACTTCTTTCTAAAAGTCTTCTGAAATTATTCCTTATTATTGTTGAAAATTCAACAGGGAAAACCCTTAACATATTACATAATCTTAGAGTTTGTTTTTGGATAGTACTTGTCCTATCCTTTAAAATAAATCCTTTGCACTATTATAAGTTTATCCACTTCTTAATAGTTTTACTGAATAGCTCAGGTCAATGAATTCTTTGATTTATGCCTATTGCTTTGATGGCAACTTTGAAATCCCAAATTCTTACCAATTCACACATGAGCTTGCATGCTTTTGCACAGTAGAATGTATGGAACATTGAGCCTAGAGCTTACTGCTACTTTGTTTCCCTTAAATATTTGTTGTGGCTTCACAACTATGGACTGAAAAATGACTTATATGAAAACTATGAAATTAAAATTTAAGCCTTATTTAGGATTTTAGATCCCATGCAAGCCTCAAAACTGTAATATGGTGTACAAATGATAGATTATTATTTAGATGGATCAAAATTTTTGTTAACTTTTATGACTATATAGGGAATTTATATGCAATGTGCTAATGTAGTACTCAAGGTATATCCTTATTATTTTGTTTATAAATTTAAGATTTTAAATTTACTATACAAGGAAAATTTTTATTTCTTTTTCATTTTTTCAGGAAACATCATTTGTCAGAAAAGGTGATAAGAGAGTTCTCAAAATTACGAACTACCTAGATTTTTTTCCATTTTTATATTATGTTATATTAAGGGATATTAAAGCACTACCAAGGACCCTTGCTGATTTAATGAGATAGGTAATTTTCTTTTACCTTTAAAATTTATAATTTAATTTCAAAGAAATGATAAACCAATTTTAATTTTTTTGTTTTTCTGGATGATCTTTTAAGGGTTTCAATTATGATGATTAACTTTATTTATTTGTCATAGTGGTGGTTCGAGTTTATGCAGTACTCAAAGGATTAAGTATTTTCCAGTTAAAGAGGTAGTATTTTTCTTTAACTTGAAAGAAACACATATTAGAGTATGCATATTCGGTAGTTTCCTGGGATAACGTTGTATATGCTGGAGGAAGATCCTTTACTAGCCACAGGTAATGTTGGGTTTGCATATTTGGTCCAATTCTTGGAAGAAAAAAAAAAGAAAAAGAAATTTATTTCTACAGTATATGTGCATAGTGAGAAATCTATTTCTGTGACGTATGTGTATAGTGCTGGGATATGGGCAAGGAGCAAGTTTACATAATCTTTTGTACATTCTATTTTAGAAACGGGTATCTATAAATAAAAATTTTGTCATGGTAGGATAGGTTGATGTATCAAGGATTTGTTGTAAAGCTTTTATTCCATAAATATCAAACTTCACCCCTTTTTGTCTTAAATTTATTATTTGTAATTTGAACAAATTTAAATTTATATTACTTGAACAGAGTTACAATGTATATATTAAATTTCAATTATAATATATATCTTCAATTTAAATTTTAGACATTTTGTATTGAGTTCATCGTGTGTAATTTAGGATTTGCAAATAGAAAATATATAATTTTCTCAAAAATTTATAAAAAAATTAAATATAAAAATTTTATTTTACCGATAAATTACCAATGAAAAAATCCATCATCGATATATTAATAATTTTAATATTAATATTACATATTTTTATCGATAAAACTACCAACGAAATAATCCATCGTTGTTTATACTAAAATAAATTTAAATATTTATTTATTAAATTTATCAATGGTTTACCAACATAATATTTCATCGATAGATGATCAACACGATGAAAAATCTGATGGATTTTTAATAAAACTACCAACAAATTTATTTTTATAATTTCATTAGTAAAATCTATAAGTAAATCGCTAAATTACTACCTACGCACTTTTTATCAATGGATGTATTTTGTCAATAAATTGATGTGTATGCATATTTTATCGACGGATGCATTCCATCAGCAAGGGCAGTTTCCATCAGTAAAAAGACAAAATTTGTTGGTAAAATTAATTTTTTTTAGTGGATTGGATTTTGATGATTGTGTATTTAAACAATCCAAATAAATTGAAATGCACCCATTAAGGCATGAAAGCCTTTGATGAGCAAATATCTAAATTTATTAGATTTATACAATATATAATAGCCCACATCACAAATAACGTATCATGGAGCATGCCTCCTAATGGAAGTATATGTACCATTACATGGATTTTAGTCTAGTGATACAGCTTTAGGACTACCCAAGTGTGATCCCTACTAATGGATCTAGCTCATCACGAGCATGACAACCGATCGGATCACCATTAGATATACCAAAAGGTACAAGGCTTGGGCTGGTGGTGCTCCCTAACACTTCCTTACATTGAGTGAAGGTAAGGTCATACTTTAGGAATACACCAGGGCTAAAAGAGGGATGTCAAACTTAATTCTAACGCCCTAGTATGAACATAATGATTTTATTTTGAAAAAAAAAAGATAAAAAATATTAATCTCTAAACTCATTTATATTAAATTAACCGAAGGTACTTTCAGAGAAAAATCTCATAATCCCCAATAAAGTTACCACTGTGATGCTCGTCGAACCCTATTGGCATTCAATCTGTTCTCAAAGGCCCGCTTTTAGGGCTAGAGGCTAGATAAGGTTTATTTAACTCATTAAGGCTGATCGCTTCATAATGGATAGGAATTTAACTCAATCAATGATGCCTCGAGCCTATAAAATGTATAAGATAGCTTTTGGGGTATCCTCATTCTATTGTTGGCGATCAACCTATAAAGGCATCTTTAGGCATCACAAGATAGGTATCATCGAGTCACCACCTAATAAAACATTAGGAAATGAGTTTTAACCTCATGAAGTTGAAACTAGAAATAGTTTAGACTTCACTCCTATTTATACCTTTGGTTAATGTTATATAAATGAGTTTTAATGATTAATTTGTTTTATCTCTTTTCTCACACTAGTTATTATGATAGAAAATAAAAGCACACTCAAACCCATTAAAAGCTATAAAACATGTATATCGAAAGCTATAAAAGCATTAAAAATTAAATAATATAAGAATAAAATATACATATATTAAGGAATTAATAGACTTTCCTTAAAATGAGGACGTTGGTTCTCGCATGCATATTTACAAAAAAAAAGTTGAGTTTCAAGTATATTTTGGATGAAAAGGATAGTATTAGGCCCATGCAGCATGAAAGAAAAGAAACATGCTAATTGATTAATTTAAAGTGGAAAACATTATATGAGTTTTTAATTTAACATTCAAAGAAACCATTTATACGCAACGAAAGAAAAATAATGTTGAAATAAAAGCACACACAAATCGGTCTATTTATTAGATTGGGAATATTGGTTCCCTTATGCATATTTATGGAAATTCTTTAGTGGAGTTTTTCGAATAAAAGTGGACGTTGATCCATTTTATGAGAAAAAACCCAATTTCATTAAGTAAAAATAGTTTTGGTGTTATTTTTAATTAAAGCGCGTAAAAGCTATTTTTTACTAGCTATTTTAAATTTACGGGAAATAAAAATAAAATTAAATACAAGCCCAAAATGATAATAAACAAGAAAATAAATCCTATATGAATCTACTCTATCTCATTCTCTAACCCAATTTGTTGTGCCGATGAGTTTGTGTGCAATAAAAAAGGATAGAAAATAATAATGTGAGTTAATAAGGAATTAAATCAAATAATAAATAAATAATTAGTTAATTCAAATAATTGGGTTAATAATTAATATTAAACATGTTGTATAAATTATATAGTAAAGAACAACATTAATAATAATAAGGTCAATAATAAATAAATAAGCCAAAATTAATGTAGATAACAAATATACTTAATGTCAAATAAATACACCAATAAATATAAAAAAATTATATTAATAAAAATAAATAACAAATAATATTAGAAATCAAAAAATAAAAGAAATGAGTGAAAAATGGGTCAAAGGAGTGAGTCACATGCAAAAGGGAGGCTAAAATAATGAGTCACATGGCAAAAAAGAAAGAAAAAAGGAAAAAAGATGAGTTACTCCCCTGAGGAGTGAGTCAAAAATAAGTCATGGTCCAGGAACTTGACTCACAAAGGATTCAAGGTCCAGGAATGTGACCCAAATGGGTTTAGGGTGTGACTCATGACTTAAAGTCCAAGAACGTGACTCGTGACTCAAAGGTGTGACTCGCAACTCAAGGTCCAAGAATATAACTCATGGCTCAAGGGCATGACTCATGACTTAAGGTCTAAGAATGTGACTCACGACCCAAAAAGGATTTTTAAAAATTTAAAATCCAAAGGAAAGCTTAAAAAGGATTTTAAAAATAGAAAATATAGGAGAAAGACTATCACTTTCGCTCGTTGTCTATTTATGAGAAACTGTTTCCTCATCAGGTAACTCTGATCAGGAGCTGCCTCAGGACCAAGTTTCTACAATTGCGTCCAACTTTGTGGAACTTAGTGCACTAATGCCTAGATTAGCCAAAGTTCAGAGTAAAGGATGGAAAATGCCTACTAGAGGTGGCGAGCTTTTGATTGCATTGAACACGTACCATTCTTTTGAAAAGCAAATTCTAGATCAAATGTGGGGATGACATTTAACTCAAATGCATAAATGAATTCATGGCTTTCCACTTGAAGCTCAAGAAACACCATATGCCTCTTATTACATACCAAACCTTATTAAATGGTCATCTTCGCTAGTTTGGATAAGATCGAACCCAGAATTAAGAGGACTTACATGGGTTATAACATTAGGCTTGGGTGTCAGGTCGCTAAAGGAAAATGACCACTATGCTTTCTTAATTGATGGGAAGACTATTCTTTACCCATTTTTCCATTATCTAAGGCCTTTTGGATTTGGTTCTGGCGATTAACTCACTAGGGATTTGTTTGAGAGATAATAGCTCAAGATCTCCCTTTCCTTTTTTTTTTTGTATTTTTGTTGTTGTGATATTGACTTTAAGGGTCTCCCATTTCGTTCTTCTTTCTTTTCTTTATTTCTTTTCTTTCTTTTTCTCTTTTTTTCATTCTTTTCTTTTTTTTTCATTTCTTCTTTTTTTTCCTTATGCAGGTTTATTTCATCTAACAAACCACAATTTCTTAGGAATGTAATTCATACAAAAGATTGGTAGAAATTTATTTTCCTTATTCTTGATATTAGAAATCAAATTTTCCATAGTGGTTATCTTCCTAAGGGGAAGCCAAAATTATTTTAGGTAAAGGGATCATTTCAATGTGTCTAACAATAAAATGAGCACGCATTTAGCATGCTTAAATAAAAGTTCAAAGGGTTGGAAAATGATTATGAAATCTCGGTAGAAAAAAAGTCATTTAGAAGGCTATATGAAGAAGGGCTGCCTAAATCATTTTCTAAGTTCTGTGTCACCTCGAGGTTGCTTTGACATGTAATAAAAAGGGTTTTAGTGCTCTTATTGAGTTTTACTCCATCCCCTTACTTGCAAAGATTTTTTTTTCTAATTTTTAAAAATAGCCTAAGTTGCCTATAATTTAAAAACTGCATAGTATAGCAAAGGCTTTTATGCAATTCAACAAATAGAGATAAAACATGACTACCTCCTATTCAACTTATATTTGAATGAAAGAGATATTTCTCAGATTGAGGTCAAACCCATTCCCATTTGAGAATTACTAAGATGGAATAAAATTTCAAATTGAAAGTAAATTAACAAGAAGTAATTGTGTCAAAATTTTGGACACGATTTGGCAAAATGAATTAAACATAGGGTCTAAGTAATTTTAATAAGAAAAACTCCCCATATCTAGGAAAATGACTGTGCTATGGCAATCATCTTGAATGCATTAGGACGATTACGATGTTCAAATCTATGCTTAGGAAGAAAGGTAATGCCATGGTTATTTTAATTACACCAGGGAGGAGGTGACCCTCAAACCTATAAATTAAAAGAAAGCTGTGTCAAAACCTTGGGCATAACTTGGCAAGATAAATTAAGTTAGAAATACTTCCTGAAATCAAGAAAAAGATAATGTTGTGGTCATGTTGAATGTACTAGGTAAGTGATGACCTTTAGATCTAAAAAACAATTATGTCAAAATCTTAGAAAGATAATTTAAGCTTAAAGTACAAGCCATAAGAACACTCCCTGAAATTGGAAAGAGAATAGTGTTGCAATGGTCATTGAATTTGACACTAGGAATTTTCAAATCTTCAGGCTTTACAATAAAGGCTCAAAAGAATTACTGAGAGAAAAGTAGTAGGGTAAGATTTCACTTTACCTGCAAGGTAATGTGCAGTGATAAATACAGAACATTGTGTGTGCATAAAAAACTATGTGTGAAGCAATATTCACAAAAATCATATAAGATCGTACACTAGAGATTATACATGTGTGACACATGCAGGAATTATGTGTAAAGTATGTGCAAAAGGATTATGTATGCCAACACATGCAAAAATTAGTATATGAAACATTTACAAAATTCACACAAAGGGAAATATGTGTGTGTGCATACACATACAAGAAGTTATATACGTCAGAATACTCATGTCTAAAAAAAAGCATGTAAAAATGCATAAACACATGTAGAAATGCATGAATGCATGCAAAAAATGCAAGAATGAATGAATGCATGCATGTATTCATGAAATGTGAAAATACGATAATGTATGCAAAGATATAAAAATGTATGCATGAAATGCATGGCCTACGTCATAAGTGATTAAGGGATCCCATCTCAGATGTGGGTTAACTAATGATCCACATATGTCTTCCTTAGAATTCTTGATCTCTAGGTAAGCTTTCTCTGATTATCTTTTTTAGTTTTTTCTGCTTTGCCTTTTTTTGAGCTTTTTTCTTATTTTTAGGGTAAGCAATTTGTCATCACTACACTTCTAGCCAAAGAAAATCCTTTCCCCCAGAATTTGCAATGTAGTCATCCTATTGCGTGTTGTGTCATGATGAGCCTATATTTTATACTTTACTCAGAAGATGTGCCCTTTGCCTGAAGGATTTGTGGTAACTAAGGATACATTTTCTGCCCCCAAAACTTGAGCCTGTGTCTCAAAATGTGTGTAAAGATTTATATGGGAAGCAACGTGAGTATCAAGAATTGCTATCGGCTGTTTCTAGACTGGTATCTCAGGGCTACTCTTTCTTCTAAAGACCTAGCTAACATACTGAATGACCTTTCGCTATCATACCCATTTTTTAAAATGGTGTTATTTTGCTGATCTATCTTGTTTGGGAGTTAACATTGATCCCAAGGGAGCTAACCAATGGCTATCATCTACTTAGCATGATCTAAAGCATTCACATAGACTGGCCCTGATTCCACTTCATGTGTCTATGGCTGAGATTTTTTGCTTACCACTTTGAATGAGCAATCTATATATCTATTCCTATATAGGCTATACAAATCCATATTCTAAATTGCATCTCACTGACCAGGAATGTGACTAACGGCTCAAGAGCATAACTCAACTCAAAACACAAATAGAAACTAGAAAATGCCATTAATAGCTAAGAAAAGCTCCTACACTTAATTTTAAGCCACTTCCGTGTAAGAAAACACTACCAAACTCATTTTTAAGCATGAATAACAAGATTTGTACACTAAAAACACAATTTAAAGTAATAAAATAGTAGATCGAGCAAAAAAAATAAAAAATGAAAATTATGATATTAAATTCAATTTAAACACAATATTTGCAAGCTTTGGGGCTCGAAAATATTACCTTCAGTGTTGATTTCTTCAAAGACAAAGGATTTGGTGCTTTATAGCTTTTTCCTAATTTTTGGAGTTTTTTACAATTTTTATGAATTTTTTCCTTGATTTTCCATGGAAAAAGAAGAAAAACAAGCATAACAAGAAAAAAGAGAGGAGAGAGAGACGTGTGTGTGTGTGTGTGTGTGTGTGAAAAAAATTCTCCTAAGAAAATTCCTTAAAAATTCTAAATGGGATAAGATTGAAAAATATATATTTATCCCCCAAATTTTCCCTTATTTTTGAATGTAAAATGCATTCTGGAAGTGAGTCACATTTTCGGGCTGTGAGTGAGTCACGTTCTTAGACCATGAGTGAGTCATGTTTCGAGGGAGTGAATTAGATATTTTTACACTCCTAAAACTCATTTTGACCTTGCTAATAGGGAAAAAAGAGGGAAAAAACCAATAAGTATTTTTAAACATTTAAAACCCGAAGGAAAGCTCAAAAAGCATTTCGAAAATATAAATGTGGGAGAAAGCCTGGCATTTTCGCTCCTTGTATATTTATAAGGAACTATTTCCTCATCAGGTAACTCTGATTAGGAGCCATCTCAGGATCCATTGTTTACATATTAATTAATTATCCATGCCAAGAAATAACTTAATGAATTCATTATACCGAGCAGGCAGATAACAATAACCATTGGTGCATTCAAAGTATTACCACGAAGGAATTAAAAAATGATAGAATGCAAAAATTTATAATTAGTGCTAATAAAGAAAAGATCATTCAAAAAAAATAGTAATAGTATCTTCAAATAAATTACTTAAAAATTAAAAAATACAAGAGCAATAAAATGTACTAGTGCTAAAAAAAAAAGAGCTATTAACATTACTATCAAATAAACTAAAGATTTAAATTGAAAAAGACCTTTATGTGGTGGAAATCCCCTTCCTTATAGTAGATGTGAAATTCTAGCTCTTCACTTCAGTAAATATTCTCTTGAACAACAAATTTGTCCCAGTTGCTTTCCAATCTACTCATGTAAATATTTCCATTTTCATCAAAGTATGGCTGATACTTTATCTTATACCAATTATTTTTTATAGGGTGCCTCACTTTGATATGCCTCTCCTCCTTACTAAGAACCTCGTTAACTATATGTATGGGTATGATCTGCATATTAATGTCATAAGCAAACTATAAGTTAAAAAAAGCCAGGCAATATCAACTAATGCGTATTGTATTGAAATTGTTTTTTCTTACCATTCTAATGTTCTAGACACAATCAACCGAGGCTATGGTGAAGCCTCTCTTATCTTTATCTTCTTTAGCATCGTAATCATCCACATCAAAGAAGTTAGTGTTGGAATCTGCTCAAAGCAATTGGACAAGATTATGTTAGACACATACCAACGATATAAAAAAAATTAAATTACATTGTGTTCAACCAATATATCGATCTCAAAGTTATAATTCATGATTTTATTCATCTCCTAATCTAGTGAGGTTGGAACTATTCTATGCTCACCAATTAGTTCATCCAATGTCCTCTTATCGGATGATATTTTCAGCATTTATAATCATGTAAGGAAATCGTTATGATATTTGCCTTGATTTATTATACAAAACAAACATAATTGTCTACATTTTTGTTTAGTAGATATATGCATATATTTCTTCCAAAAAACATCTAAGCCTAAATAAGCCATTATACAGTTGTGATATGGCTTTCGTGTCAACAAAACCAAAAGTAATATATATATATATATATATATATATATATATATATATATATATATATATATATATATATATATATATATATATAACTCAAGATAAACAATAAAAGTAAAAAGGTGTCCATAATCCTAACATGCCATATTTGATCAAAAACACATTACAAGTAATAAAAAATAACAATGTTTCTAAAAAAATAAAATTAATATCGTTCCTATGATACTGATATGCATTTTTCATCAAAAATAACAAAAAAATAACATACAACATATAACAAATTAATGATTGATATGAATAATAATGTTTCAAAAATCCAAACAAAAATAACACAAAAATAAAAGAAACTAAAAAATTATTATCAATTAATCAAAAAAATAAAAAATAAAAAAGAGGAATCTAATAGAGATACTGAATTTTAGTACCCTATATCATCGGCATGTGGTGAGTGTGGGCCTGATAAACATGCCATTTATGATTGCAATGTGAAGGAATCCAAGAAAAAATAATAAGATATTATTTAGAGGAAGATAACTATTGTAGTTTATTGAACTGACACCAGGGTTGAGTGTTAAGTTAATATGTCTTGTAAATTTTAACTTCACTTTTCCCCATAAAATCATTCAAGAAGCTAATGACTACCCATTAAATATAAATGGCCGGTTCAATCCAGTGTATTTATTTTGGGGAAAGTGTATTCATTATATTCAATTAATGAAAATTATGAATACATTGTATTCACTTTGCAAACGAACACATTAAAATTTAAATATAGTGATTCCAATTTGAGATAAGCTGAATACATAATATTCTCTTTTGGAAAATCTAAATCAATTCATTCACTTTGGGCCATACTGAATACATTATATTAGCTTTGGGTTAATCTGCACACATTGTATTCACTTTGATACTACTTAATTCAATGTATTCATTTTGGGAAAAATGATGACATTGTATTCACTTTGGAAAACAAAATTCAACCATCTCATATATGGAAAACTAAATCGTGTGTATTAACTTCACTATTTTGTACTTTTGACGAACATTGAACCCTAAACTAAGTATAGTGTAATGCCTTGTGTAAGAAGATAAGTAAACCAAAAAAATCAAAAATACAAGCCTTAGATGATAATAAAAAAAAATTAAAGTATTTATATATGGATGCAATTGTCATCATACACTATAAAAAATATAGAATAGCGAGGAAAATAAAATTTGTTGTTAAATGCACCATTTAGCAACAACATTGCAATGAAAAATAATTTTTGTCGCAAATATTGTTAGAGGCTAGTGGGAAAATAAATTTTGCGACAATTTAGCGATAAATAATTTATGTTGTAGCTAATTTTTGGCACCAAAATTTTGGCGTTAAAAATAGAGACGACTTTGCGAGCACAAAACCCTCGCTAAATCTTAATTCATGGCTAAAATAATTTATGAACCATTTAGCGAGGACTTAATCCTCGATAATTTTGTGAGAAACAAATCCTCGCTAAGTTAGCAAGGACAAATCCCTCGCTAACGGTCAAATGGTTTTGCATTTGGTTTATGAATGTCCTCGCTAATTTTGCTAGGACTAAAATCCTCGCTAAATTGTCGAGGACAATTCCCTCACCAAACCATGAATCACATGCCATTTGGTTTATAAAGGATTCAATGCCCTCGCTAATTTTGCTAGGACTAAAATCCTCGCTAAATTGGCAAGGATAATTCCCTCGCCAAACCGTGAATCACATGCCATTTGGTTTATGAAGGAATGTCCTCACTAATTTTGCTAAGACTAAAATCCTCGCTAAATTGGTGAGGACAATTCCCTCGCCAAACCGTGAATCACATGCCATTTGGTTTATGAAGGATTAATGTCCTCGCTAATTTTGCTAGGACTAAAATCCTCACTAAATTGGCGAGGACAATTCCCTCGCAAAAATTAAATAAACTATATTATTATTAATTAAATTAAATTATTATTTTTATATTTAATAATATTAATTATTATTAATTATATAATAAAAACTTAGATGAACTAAATTATTGTTATTGAAATTAACTAAATTAAATTAAATTATTATATTTATATTCATTTATTAATATTAATTCTTATTAATTATATAATAAAAGAAATAAATTCTGAGAATATAATTTAGCTTGAATTTTGGTCCTCGCCAATGGTGTGTAAAGTGGTGTGAGTTTTAACTATTTAGCAAGGAAATAGCCCTCGCTAATTTAGCTTGGAATGTAGTCCTCGCCAATTTAGCGAGGACATATCCCTCACTATTCCCTCACTGATACTTAATTTATGTTGCATTAGCTTGGACTATTTTCCTCACCAATTTAGCGAGGAAATGTCCCTCGCTATTCCCTCGCTGACATTTAGCTACACATGAAATCCTTGCTAATTTAATTAAGCATCTAGCGAGGAAATATTCCATGCTAATTTTAGCTAGGTAATTAACCGTAGCTAATTATCTGAAATGCCTAATTCTATTTTAGCGGGATCAGTAGGCGCCAATGAAATGAAAAATTAAAGTGGTGTGAATTTCAAATTTTCAAATTAACCTTTCTCCCCCAAAATGCCCAATCCAAACAAAAAACCCGAAAGCTCTTTTAGTATCATAATCTATATTAGATTTAGGATCCTCCTCTCTCAATGGGTGTAGGCAGACGGAGATGGATTTTGTTTCGCCATTTGTCTTATACTTTGTGTGTTCCTCTTTTTTTCCCTTTCCCTTTTTGAAAAGATGAGGTTTTGCATTTTGTTTCGCCATTTGTCTTATATCTGCCTTTTGTATTATCCTTCGATCAAAGCAGCATTGATCTTTTCACAGGACTCTCTATTTTTCAATTTTTTATTTATCGTGTAAAATTCTTATTTACGATTTCACTTACTTCTTCTTTTATATGTAGTCTTCACTTTCAATTTCTATTTCTTTAGAACTGGTTATATGTGTTCATTTCCCCTTCATTGTTTCTTCCTTTTATCAGGAGTTGGCTCAACAATTGGAGCTGGAGTTTATATTCTTGTTGGAACAGTTGCTAGAGAGCATTCTGGTCCAGCTCTCACGATTTCTTTTCTAATAGCTGGAATTGCTGCTGCTCTTTTCTGCCTTTTGCTATGTAGAACTTGCAAGTCGTTATCCATCTACTGGCAGTGCCTATCACTACTCCTACATATGTGTTGGAGAAGGATAAGGTGTCTCCTAAACAAAATATTGAAGCTGAATGGTGTATTCTCTCTTATTCTGTTATTTCTTTCAATACTAAAGGATCTTTTATTGAAAAGAACCACCATGCTTCTTACTTTGGTTCTATATGTGTGTGTTTGTATTTATTATTCTTTGTGTATAACTTAGATCATAGCTGTTGTTTTATTTGAAAAATAAACTCATCTTCTATTGGGTAAATAGAAAAATAAATTGTAAATTGGTTAATGTTGGATGAACAATAAAATTATAAACTATGAATTATCAAGGAACAGGGACTATTACCTAGTTTTAAACAGTATTTAGCAAAATTGTTCGAGTTATTTTTATGGAATTGAATCTTATCTTGTTGTTGTGTTTTTCCTTGGTTAGCAGTGCTTTATTTTCTATGTCGTATATGGGTTTCAATAGATGAATCGGTGGCTTATAGGGTAATGCAGTTAACTAAAAAAAAAGTTGTTAACTTGTCTACTATATGTGAACTGAATGGTTAAAAGTAACATTAAGATAGGTGGATTTGGTTTAAAGATGTGAATTATGTTTTAGAGTGGGAACAGGGTTTCTAAACTGTATAAAATTGATTCTTGATGGTGTTCATTAGTAATGGGTTGCGTTCGGTTTGTCAATAACTGTTAGTTGTTATAAGCTTAACAGGGTTAAGTGGTGTAAGTTGTCACTTTTCATTGAATTGGTAAGTTAAATGATTTTGTTACTAAATTCTCAAATTGCTTATAATAAATGATGTTTGGAATATTATCTGGTACTTTGGATGAAACTTGGTTTGGAGAGCTTAATATGCATCTCTGGCATCGTGAACTTAATTATTGAGTTTGGTAACATTATTTTAAGTGCATGAATAAAATATGTTAGGATAAATGCCTTTATGCTGTATGGTTTTGTCATAATTTGATATAATTTTGCTTTTATTTTTCAATGCAAATTTTATTTAGCTTTTTCTTTTAATTATTTGATGATTGATGATTCTTTGATTTGGTGTTGGTTTTATTTTTCAAACTTTTGCTTATCAAAGATTCAGGTGTCGGTAAATCTTGTATATTTCTTAGGTTTGCTGTAAGTTTCTATAAATTATAATCCATTCTTTATTTCTTGTTTTTGTTGTTCATTTTTTGGATACCTGCTTGTAACGATGAAACCAACTATAGTTTCCAATTGCTTCGATCCAATTTGTATTTGCTCTAAAAAATTATAGTTGAGCGGTATTTAAGAGTTGTTGTTTTAACTTTCAAGTACCCCTGTGGATTGCTCTACATGATCTGAAATAAATGTTTATAGTGCAATATGATTTTTGATTACAAGATAAAATGAAGTTTAAAATATTTACAAAATGTTTGAAATTATTTTGCTTATGACTTCAATAAATGAGGATTTTGTACACTGTGGATTTATTGTTACTTTTGACATTACTAGAATTATATATATATATATATATATATATATATATATATATATATATATATATATCAACCATCAAGAATAAGTCAATATTATCTTTTCATGCATTGTCTTATTGATTTTCTTTCTTTTTCCTTCATTTAACTTGTATAAGTAATTATGTGAGGATTTGTAACATGTATCATAATTTTCCTCAGCCAATGACATTTTTATATATGATATTACGTCTTTTTGTAGGCTGACCAAGATTTGTCCTATTTAACTACTTTTGAAGATGAAGTGATAGGGCTGCAGCATTACTTACCTGAATGTGACATAAACTGTTTCAATCATTGTATTGGTTTTGAAACATTCAATTCGCTGGAGGGAATTGACATTGAAAGTTTGTCATGGGCTTTTGAGTATGATCAGATTAAATTTGATGGTGGTAATGATCTTATTCCTATATGGTCGAGTGAATGATTATTTCATTATAAATCCATGCATGGTTATCAATTTTAATTGATTTTGTTTTGGCTATCAATTTTCTTTGTTAGTGTATTTTGTCCAGATGGGACAGGGAAGATCAATGAGCAAATTTACCATTTCAATGTCTCAACTATAAGAATTTTATTAATGTTATTATTTTATTTTCTTCTACTGATTGTTAAGTGTTTCATTTTGTAATTGGATCTTATCGAATTGTTGCAGGAAACATCCAAAAATAGTTTGATTGGTGAGGTTTCAATTGATCTTGTTAATTATGCATAGGCTATGAAAAGTTAGTTTCATTTGCTGATTGCTCTATTGTGTTTCTGGACCGCAATCAGCAGGTACTAGCATTTTGAAAATGCCAAGAGAATTATTTCATAGCTCAAAGTAAGAGCATGTATAAATGTACTGTCAGCTTGTAGAATCTTAATTGTGTAAGTGCATGTTGCTCTACATCTAAAAAGAACTGAGACCATATACATCTAAGAAGTACTTGCTGAAATTAATCCTTAGTTTGTGAGAGCTGAGACCATAAGGCTACAGAACAAATATTTTTGTAAATCTTGAATCTATTCCTGCCAACCATTTCTTTAATGAAGACAACCCTGGAGAGATTGGTATGATAAGTGTGTTGTCTAATGGAAAGTGACAATAGTATCGTATTCAACCTGTAAATTCTGTTGTTTACTCTATTACCAGTATTTAATTGCTTAATATCATGATAGATGATATATATGCTATGTTCATAAAAAGAATAACTTAGTGACTTTTGGAATGGATTCTTACCATATTATTTTCTTAACGCTAGGAACACACTCTATCATTGGACCATATATTATTTTCATAAACTCTGAAATTCATAACTTGATAGCTTTTTAATATTATCATAAACTGTGTGAGTATACATGAAATTCAACTTAAGTTTAAGTGTTGTCTATTAAAAATAAAAAATAGAAGTGGTCTTATTATTCTATTAAATGTATAATGGCTTTGGAAGGTTTTTTCAATTGTGTTTTATTCAATCATTATATCTTTGAATTCTCAATTAGATTATATCATTGCCATTATCAATATCGAATTAATTTAATTTAATATTTATTTTAATCTTTGTTTAAAACCTAGTTCTTATTTTTCTAGTCCTGCATCAATTTATAACTAAATATTACTAATTATAATATGTATGATAACCTTTGTTCGCCCTTGCTTTTAATAGTGTTGGAAGCATTAATCATGCACCCAGAAAAACCATTTACCTTTATAATATATTATTTAATATATGAATTTTCATTTATTTTCTTTTTATTGCCACAATTTTTGTTTCTAATGTCCAAATTGCCTAATGATGACAAAGAGAGACTAATTACATTTGTTTTAAAGTTAGACAATAAACAATTGATCGATTATGGTTTAGTTTAAATTGAAGCAAAAGGCTTGTTTAATTTTTTTTTCTAAAAGCATATAGTATAATTTATCAATGTACTTTTTATATTATTTCTGAATTTAAATTTAAATCTTTGCTATATTTACTTAAAAAAACTATTACGCTTAATTATATTTGTAAGGGTTTGATGCAGGTACCTTTGAGAGTTTAAGGTGTTGTTTATTCAGTTGGCAATAAAGATTCGAAGTTTTCTTTACCTACATGTGGCTGTGAGTATCTAAACAGACCTGGCACCATTCTAGAACTACAAAGGTATGCATCACTCTCCCTTTTTTTCAAATTCCTTTTAGAATTTAAGTTTGCAATCTGCTAGTAGACAAGTAGAGTAAATTGGCTATATTCATGCTTTTACTCAGTTTTTATTGTGAATGTTGATGTTGTTGTGAGGTTTATTTCCTACAAAGGAATTCAAAAATTTTTGCTGCTCAACTTTAAGTGTTTTAACAAATTGGCCCCTACAATATTAAAATGAGTTGATAATGAAGTAAGTTGAGAGCTGAGACATGGCATGCATTGGAACGTGGACATTCAGGGGAGAACTTATGCGCAACTTTTCCTAATTGTTATCTGGAATCCCCACGAAGTCATAATGTTATTACATTAAACATCATTTAATCTTTCTACTGCTCATTTCTTTAATTTTGTTACTTTGTACAGGCCTTGCTTAGTGCTATAATAAAGCGCATAAGAGGATTTGTCAAATTAAGAATAACTTTAATTAGGCTATAATAAACATTTTATGAACTGTTTATGACTTTTTATTGTTACTTTTATATATACATGTATCATTTTAAATATATTATTAGCAATGTTATATACTTGTAAATAACAATTTATTCATTAATATATTTTTTATATTAAATATTGAGTAAATATAAATTTGTTATTTTTTAGTTTATTGTTTAAATAATGAAATTTTCATATTAAATTAATAAAAATAAGTTTATATCAACATTTAACGAAGATAAATCTCATGATGAATCTCATGTTTGTAACAAAAGTCATCCTAGCTTAATTTAGTGAGTATATCGGTCCTCGCTAATTTTCCAAGGCCCTCGCAAAAGTTAGCGAGGGCTAATTCCTCGCAAAATTAAAAATTTAGTCCTCGCTAAATTCAGCTAGGATGACTTTTGTTATAAAATTTTTGTCCTCACTAAACTGATTTAGCGACAAAAAATCATTAGTCCTCGCTATTTTGCATTTTTCTTGTAGTGATAGAGTTAGCCAAACCACCTCAATCTATATCTTCTCTGTCATTATTTGATTTTGTTGAATTAAAGGTCGATGTCAACTACATCCTAGACGGTATGTTACAAGGTGCATGAGCAAGAGGTGATGCATTAGTGTTTAGGTTGGTGTTCAGGTTACGTCACCTAAGTTGGGTACTTTGATCGAGGTTCTTTACAGCCATCAATCATCGATTAGTTTTGCTATGAGATCTTACTCGATTAGTCTTTGGCTATCCTTAAGTTCTTGCTATTAGAGGGTCCAAAACATGTGTCTCACTGCCATAATTAGTGTTGGTGTTGTTAACTCCCCTCTCGTCCCCATCATTGTGAGTGGGGCTAGACTCTGAAGCTATTTATAAATCCTCTTAACCAAACATTTTTGCTCTCAACTGCCTTAGGAAATTTCAAAACATCTCATATTTGTTAAGCTGCAATGCCTAGTCAACTACTTTATGGAATATTTTCTCAATCAATTTGAACTTCTGAAGTTGTGCTAAAAGTTACGGGTACCAACTGTGAGAGAAAATACTAGTATGTGGCCTTTGTATGTTCTTTCTCCATCTTAAAAACAATTACCTTTCATTTATATGGTTGATGCACTTGTAATCTAATAATTTCATAATGTGGCAGCATATGATGTTGCTTGGTTAGAACCTCTTGTACATGCATGAAAAGTGATGTCCATCTACAATGTATTTAATGCCATCAACAAACTCTTTATAGTACTAATTATTGACAAGGCATATCTCTTGGATTTTGAACATTTTTTATTTAGAAACATCATTTTGAATATGCCTTTTCGGATCTAGAGTCTCAACAACATGGTAGTACACCATTCTCTTAATTTAATATTGAACTTTATGAAACATAATGGGTATAAAGGCTCGCTAGAATTACTTCTCCTATTGAAATTTAAATTGGCACTTAGCGATGGTATTTTTGGAGTTAAACTCTGCCAAACACTCTTTATCTATATTGTCCTAGATAGCAAGCTCGTACTACTCAACAAATTATTTAAGGGTGCTTATAGATCGTATAGACCTATCAAAGTATGCATTCATACCCTCACTTCTTTGTTTAGACAACATACTTGAAAAACTACCAATGTAATGTATTAAATATGCAAACAATGACTGAGTTAAAAAAATACCATATATTTAGACATTACATACCTGCCCAAAATAAATCCTTGAGATGCATAGGTACCTAAAACTCCCTTTTCCCGTACAGCATCATCAACCATTGGTTGCCTTCTAGGTTGAATTTAGTTATGAAAATTTGCCAATTTTCCTAAAAAAAACTCTACTATTAAGCTATCATAAACTTAACCCTTGAAATCATACCAATCATTATTGAATTCTACAATGTGTTTAAACTTCTTACACGCTTTGCAAAGGATATGCCATATACAAAATCTATGTCTGGTATTAGGTATAACTTCTTTAATTACCCTTCTAATGCATTCATATTGATTATTAATCCATCAATATGTATCCAGGATGAATATTAGCCATCGCTGATAGCCAAGTCTTAAAAAACCACTTAAATATGTCTACATCTTCACAGGTAACCAAAGCATTATCGAGTAAAATTGATTGGTCGTGGTGGTTGACATCTACCACAGTTATAAAAGGCAGCTTGTACCAGTTGACCAGGTACGAAGTGTCAAAGCTAATGACATCATAAAAGACCATGTATGCTATTTTACACCTAGGATGCACCCACAAGACATTGGCCAACTTTAATTCTCCATCCAAGTCAATTGAGTAGAAAAATTCTTGATCATTGACTTGTATCATTGCAAAGAGTTTTTTCATGGACTATGCATCACCTCAGTAACCTTCTTGTACGATTTATGTAGTTGCGATTATCCTTTATTAAGCAACTTATCTTATCCGAGCTGCCAGCTTTATATTGAACCAGCCCAATACTCTTTGATGGCCTGATTCCAACAAAATCCTGCATCTCAAACCACCTTTTAATGTTATTCTTGACAAACCTATGGCCACTTATCAACCTTGACATATCAAGAAATAATTTGTTATTGTGTGTTAAAACAACTAATGAAACCTCCCATATTCCATTATCTCTTAAAATAGCATTCACTTTTATAGGGCAATTAACCTTTTTAGATGTGCCCTGAGCTTGAGATTTTCTTCCCTTGTCCAAAACTAAAGGTCACATATTTTTGATACTCTCTATTACACTTTGCCACTGATTTCTTAAAAATACTAAACCCTTTCTGCTTCGAATGCTCTTTGAAGATTTTAAATAAATTGTCTACATTTGAAAAAAAAATCCCGGTACTATAACCTTCCTCAACGAAGTACTCAAAATGATTCTCACTTTCAATTCCATTTTTGGTTCCCCTAATTTCCCTATCTAAATCACTATAATCGTTTAACAAACTATCATCTTCATCTATTCTAGATAACTCACCAACTAAATTATGATTTTCAATAGATGATGATGCAGGATGCTCAGACATGGAGATTTGGAGAGTAGGCAGTTGTTATATATAAATTTAATATCAATGTATTCTAGAATTTTGTTGAAGGACGAGAATAATGGTTAATGTTATCATTGAATGAAGAATGAGAATTTCATATTGGAGTTAAATCGTTATGCATATGGTAGAGAATGTTTGGTGCATTTTCAAATGGGTGCCTAATGGATGAGTAACTTTATCCACTCTATGGTCTTGACTAGTGGTAGAAGTAGAACTCTTGGCCTTAAAAAATTTTTGACTTTGCAAGAAAAAGTTGAGAACTCCAAGAACAATTGCCACCATCCTCAACTCAATTGCATGGATGATTGAATTTAGAAAACTGACTATTGTATTTAATAAAATGAATAAAGTGTATTTAGAAAATTGAATACACTGTATTCACTTTGTTAAAACTGAATATGTTATACTCTGATAATTGATTACACTGTATTCTGAAAACTGAATTTACTTTATTCAATTTCTGCTAACTAAATATTATATATTCTAATAACTAAACTGATTGTATTCACTTTCTAAAAAAATGAATATTGTGTATTCGTAAAATTGAATGCACTATATTCACTTTGTGCAAAGTGAAACTCCTTTTTTATGATTGTAAATAAGTAATTCTAGTAATTATCTATCAAAGTGTCAATTAGTAATTCTAATTTATTTTCAAAATCAAGAAAACAATTCCTCATCAAATCAAAACTAATTGAAGATAAGTCATGTTATTTATACAAGTATCTTGTTACATTTTATTTTTATTGCATTTTACGTAACATGTGAATAATTTAAGCCAAATATGTAGTGTTTTTTTCTTTATAAAATATTTTTATAAATAAAATAATATAGCATCTAGTGAAAAGATTAAGATAATTTCAAATCTTAAAATATAATAATGTATTTCATTTGAAAAATACAATTAAATGTTTATATTAATGTCTTACTATTCCAATTTATGATATCTTATTGATACTTTGATAGATAATTATTTGAAATATTTTTTTATAATCAAAAAAATAAAAATAAAAATTATCACTTTGCCGAAAGTGAATATAGTGTATTCAATTTTCCTAATACACTGTATTCAGTTTGCATAAATTTAATACACTTTATTCAATTTTCATAATACACTTCATTCACTTTTCATACTATATTGTATTCAGTTTACATAATTCGATGTATTTAGTTTACAAATTTAATACAGTGTATCAATGTTTAGAATATAGTGTATTTAGTTTTACAAACACTTTATTAAATTTGCAAATTTAATACACCGAATTATGTAAATTGAATATAGTGTATTCTGAAAACTGAATAAAGTATATTAAATTTATGCAAACGTAACACAGTGTATTAAAAAAATGAATACACTATATTCACTTTCGGCAAAGTGAATGAACTTTTTTATTTTTTATTGTAAAAAAATAATTCAAGTAATTATCTATTAAAGTATCAATAAAATATTAGAAACCAGAATAGTAAAACATTAATATAAACATTCAATTGTGTTTTTTCAAATGAATATATTATTATATTTTAAGATTCGAAATTATCTTAATCTTCTCACTATTTTATATAGAAAAAATCACTACAGATTTGCCTTAAAAATATGTAGTGGTTTTTTTTTATATAAATTGCTACTTTGATAGATAATTACTTGAAATATTTTTGTGCAATAAAAAAAATTATTCACTTTGCCGAAAGTGAATATAGTATATTTAAATTTTTTAATACAATATATTCAGTTTGCATAAATTTAATACAATCTATTCAGTTTTCAAAATACACTTTATTCAGTTTTCATACTACAGTATAATCAGTTTATATAATTCGGTGTATTCAATTTGCAAATTTAATACAGTGCATCAGTATTCATAATATATTGCATTTGGTTTTACATACAACAAAAAACATTTACATTTCATTTATTTATTTAGATAAGTAACTTTATACACTTTATAATCACTAGTGGTAAAACTATACAACTTAAAAAGTTTTATCTCTGCAAGAAAACATTGAGAAGTTTAAGAATAATAACCATCTTCCATTCAAATGTATAGTTAAATGGTTTGGGATATATTGATCAAATTAAAAAGTATATTTGAATCAATTAATTTGAGTAATTTAACAAAATTCTAATACCATTTATGTTAAGCCTATCGCAAGGATACAACTCGACATTAAAGTTTAAGACATATCATGTAAAGTCAACAGGTGGGTCCCGCTGGTCAAAAAGCCATTCTTGAGCATAATTCTACCTAACTAAACTTACCTTGTGCCCTATAGTTAGGGAAGAGCAACAGTCAGTTCTATTCAATAACGGAACCAAAATAATCAAAAATCAAAGTTTTATTATTTTTACCAACCGAATTTTTAGAATAACCAAATTTAAACCAAACCAAAATTTTTGGTCAGTTCGGTTTGGTTAACTGAAAAACCAAAATTTTAAATTATTTTTTAAAAAATAAAAAATATTATGTCTAAAAATTATAAAAAATTATAAATCATAATATACTAAAGTAAAAATATCTAAATTGTACAAATAAAAGTTCAAATTAAAAAAATAATCCCAAAATATATAATAAATAATACAAACAAAACCGTTAAATAAATTTTTTTATTTAATCGATTTTCAATTTAATCATCAAAATTCTAAATTCACCTAAAAAATAGATATTAATAATTGATAAATATACTCATATAATTTACAACTCAAAATAAAATAATTTACATGTATAAACTTATTAATCAATAAAAAAATCAAAAACATTATATAATTATATAAATTTCGATTCGGTTCGATTTTTATATGATTTTTTTCTTCAAAAACCGAACCAAAAAACCAAAATTTTCTAAAATTAAAAATCAAAAACCAAACCAAAAAACCGAACCAAACTAAGAAATTAATCGATTCGATTTTTCGATTTGGTTCGATTTTTGCTCACCCCTACCTCTAGTGGATTGGCAAACTTCAAAGAGCTTTACCTTTCCATTTTGCACATATGTGATTGACATTTTTTGAAATGAGAGAACATTAAATAGCACTATAATAGATCTCCACCTCTATAAGTAAATAGTTTTGAAAAAATAGAAGAATCTATTATCTCTCCACTTTCTCTTTCAAGCTCTTAGAGTGTTTATTTTTTAAACAACTAGAAGACTTTTTTCTTTGTCTGCATATTAACCCAATGAATAAATCCAATCGGCACACTCCCCCATTAGGTGAACTACACTTCGTTATTCACAAAGTTGTCAAGAATGGCTTCACATGTTCAAGAACACTTTGTGAGAAAAGAAGATTGCTCTTATGGGGTAAATCGATAGTCCTAGATAGTGAATCTTTTGAAGTGTGCATACTGTTAATTCAATTTGTCAAAAAAGAACTTTCTAAATTATGAATTATATCTTTTATAGAACCATTTTTCTATTAAAACCTTTTACTTTTTCTCATTCAACGTAAAAAAAAAAAATTACAAATATAGATTTTTAAAAGTGATTGATGATTAGAAAATTCGAGCCAAAAGGATCATATTTACTAAACCTCCAAATTTAGTTTCTTCAAAACTGATTTTATAACTTGAAAAGTAAAGAAAGAGATGCCTAACTCTCAAAAACCTTTCAAACTAGTCACCTTTTCTCACCAAGATCTTCACAAAAACATGAAGAAAAACGCTATATTGTGTTAATTTTTTTTTCACTTGGCCTGTAATTTTGTCACATCTATTTAAAAGGAACTCAAAATTAATGTTGACTTTTTAATTTCTCAACAAAACAGTACGAATGGCCAAGGAAGATAGTCGTACTGACACATAGGATTGTTCACTATTTGGGTTAAACCGACCAACCCGTTCAAACCATTAAAATTCGATTTAGATGGTTTTAAAGTCGGGTTGGGTTACATCCTCAGTTTTTAGCCGGAGTAAGGTCGGGTTACAGATGTTATGTCGGGTTATTTGCTAAACCGACCATCTTCATCCTTCTCTCAATCGATCTATGTTCCTTCCTCGTTTTCTTCAGCATCCACACCCTTCTCTACCATCCAGTGTCTCATATGTTCCAAGCCACACCCTAGCTCCATTCTTCTTCACCACATACTTCCCCCACGGCCTCCTACTCACAGCTATCTCCAAACTCCCAACTTTGTCGTGGATCTCTGGTTTGCTCTGCATCATTGGTGTTGAATCTGGCAATAAAGAACTGCAAATGTTCATTTTGTGATCCGAATCATTTAGTTCAAAACTGCTGAATTGACTCTAAGAAGGTTAAATCATCATCTGATGTATTTTATCCCCACATTCTCTCTATTTGACTTGAGAATATTGAGTTTTAAATTGAATTGGCTACTCAATTTGAATCTTATATAGAGAGATTAGGAGAAGCTTTCGATTAGTTTTCACATTTCATTCAATTCTGTTCCCTTGTGCTTCCTTATTTCTCTTTTCATTCAATTATGATTTTTAATGTGGAAGGCATATACTTAGCCATGATTACATGAATCTAAAGGTTCTAGTTCTTAAGTTTTTCCATCATGTTTTCAATTTCAAATACTCTATGCACTATTTGCTCTGACATGGGCTCATACAAAATATGGAACGATGAAATGCTGGGTATTTTGAAAAAGATCTCATCATTTCTTTTGAATTCTTAATGGTCCAGAAGCATAATATTATTTTCGAACTAGACTCCTCAAATGTGGTGGGTTGGTTCCAAAACAATCAAGCAAACAGGCCTTGGAAATTGTCTAATATTTTCAATAATATTGATAGACTAATTTTTATTTTTAAGGAGATCTCTTTCACCCATAGACCTAGAGAATGTAATTATTTTGCAAATGCTCTAGCTAAGGGAGTTCTCAGACAATTTGATTTGGTGGCTTAGCTAGTTTAATTGATTTGTTCTTGGAATAGGAGTTTGATTTTGCATATGCTTTTTTATGTTTTTATTTTCCCTGTTAGTAGATTACCTATTTCCTGCCCTGTGGTGAAGCCATTCTACTTTGTTCCGATGTTTCATCCTCTGATAAACCATCTCAGGACCAGCTTTAATCTTGTATTTTTTCTGTCTTACTTCTGGTTGATAATCTCATTGCTGTCAATTTATAGAGCCTATGCTAACTTATTTTAGCTTCTTGTCATTTTGAATGATCGTGTTCTGCTATGGCATCTATGGAACTGGTTTACTTTGCTTTGGCTAGATTGGAATTTAATTTTCCCTGGCTTGGATATGATTGTAACTAAGGGCTGTGAGTTTCTCTCTTTGTTTCATCTTCTTTGGATTGGCATTTGGGTTTAATTGTAATTAAACCTGTTGGCTATGATTGGCACTGAGCTAAGAAGATTTTTGATTTAGCTGCTTTGTTAAATTCCATAGACTCTGCCATTTGGTCGTTTTTTGCCCAGCCACTTGAACCATATTTTTGCTACTTCCAGCTGGTATGTATCTTGGGCATTCTTATGTGCTTCCTTTTTTCTCTTGTGCTTTACAGCTCTTCTTAGTCCTATTTCTTGTCAGGGGGTACATACTGCCACACTGATCTAGTTTGCTAGGTTAAACTAGATAGACTTTTTTACTTTTGTGGAGCTGTTAGTTTTAAATTTTCATATTTTATCCTATGCGCCTCATCATGATTTTAAGGTTATTTCCATTTCTGAATGCACATTTATGTTAATATTTGACGAAATTTTGTACTAAATACTCGGCTTATAAACATTCAATTTGGAGACCATTCTATGTACTGAACTAATCATCCCATTGGATATATCTACTACTTTATTAAAAATAAAAATAGAAAAGTTTTAACCTTCCAATATATGAATAATTGGGAGGCATTTGTCATATAAATATCATGAGGCTTCATCACTTACTCCGCACCCTGTTTGTTCAACTCTTTTTAATCGTATAAATATCATGAGGCATACAATCAGCTGCCAGCATTCCAGAGTGCTATGCCAGACAAGCAGCCGGATGCCCCTTCACAATCACCACCATTTTTCACAAGAATAGAGCTTGACCCAGGTGATACAATTGTTTGACATGTTGGAATAATATCATTGGTTGAGAAATTAAAGCTTAGATGTTTTGTGTAATACTTTGATCATATTGATTGGGGACTGGTTATTAATCTGTCATATCAGCTGCATGGTGGCAACAACATGGAATAAGCTGCTTAGAACTGCAACGAATAGTTGTGCATTTGTTAAGCCAAACCTGTTCCTCATATGTTTGTGAACACTTTTGGAGCATATATGATCAAATCCATAGTCAAAGGCAAAATCGCTTTACCCAGAAAAAAATGGATGATCTAGTATTTGTCCACTACAACTTGCGGCCTAGGGAATGCCAACTAAAGAAAAGATCTAGCAGCTCAATGTCTCTTGATGGTTTGTTGCCTGAACGATTGCTAAATGATTGGATTGTTGAAGCAGAGAAGCATTCGTTTCAAGAAGACGAGGTATCTTTTAATCCCTCACTCTTATAAGTATCAAATTCTGTGACTGATGCTAGAATTTACATTACTAATTGAATTGAATTGAATTTGTTTGTTGGGATATGAACTGAATATAAATGAAGGTGCATAGCTTTTCAGTATAACAGGAACCAATATAAAACACCATAAAAATGATTTTTTGGCAGCCAAAACTGAGTCCAAGAGTGAGTAGTAATTGCATCGGATATATATTATAGATATTACCAAATTTTAATTCTGTCTTTGTTTAATTTACAGGCTGACAAGGGCAAGAGCAGTGGTCGCACAAACACCAGCTTTAAGGATGATTACATATATTAAAGCTTGTAACTCATGAATATGGTATCTAGTATATTGTTGGAATGACAGTAGAGGTGTCTTTATCTTTTTTTTTTTTTCTAACAGTGTTTTATAAAATGAGTTTGTTGCTCGAACGGAACCATGTTATTGGGGTATCTTCTATGTACTTAATTTTTATATCCTATGAAAATGCATTATTTATTAGTTTTAAATATAATAAATAATATTTTAAATTTAGTACAATTTATAATTTAATATAATTATCATTTTATTTATTATTTTATTTTATAAGTTAAATTTTGAAAAAAAAAATTGATGAATACAGTAGTTAATTTACTTCAAACCGTTTTAAAACCACCCCAAACCGTTATAAAGTACAACAAAAAAAATCGCCCAAACCGTTCCAAACCATCTCAAATCACTTATATTGATTTGGGTTGGATTTTTTTTATTTTTAACCCACCCCAACTCATGAACAGCCCTACTGACACATAGCACGTGCCACACTTCAAGCCAAGAGACACAGACTCAATCCCCTCCCAACCAACCACCTGTCTTCAAGGACATAACTCCCAAATCTAAGAGGTTCATAGTCTACCAACGTTATTAAAATCGAACCGAATAAAAAATAAAAAATTAAATAAATTTTTATTCGATTAGTTCAATAAAATTTAATTAAATTTTTTAATATTATTTTTAAAATTTTTTATAAATATTATAAAAATATAACTATATAAAAAATAAAAAGTAATTAAAAAAATACATTTATCATCAAAACATTAATGATAAAATAATATTTTCAAATTATTCACTATTTATAATGAATATTTAAAATAAATATAATAAAAAATTATAAATATTCAACAATATTCTTTAATTATAAATTATAATTTTTATTTTATTCATAAAAAATTTATTAAAATTGCCTAAATTTTAATTTTAATTTTATATTTATATTACATTTTTTTCAAAAAAAAATAATATTATATAAATATTTTTGACAAAATAAATTTTTTTGTTCAAATCGATTTTCTCTGATTATATCCGATTTTGATCCAATTTTCACCAATTTATATTATTTTTATCCGACTCATACCTGTTTCTTACGATTTTATGCCAATCCAATTTTTAGTCATCGAATCAACTAGATCAGCTTTCAGTTAACGGTTAAATCAATTCAACCGGCCAATCCTGTTTTGAAAACATTGCAATCTGCAGTTCGATGACTTGAACTAACTTCACCATCAGAGCGATTGGATAGGTACACTCGTGCTCCGGCTACCCCAACATCCCGTGCTTTTAAGAATAACACCCAATCTCCGTCCACCGATACGGACCCTGGTTTTCATAACAAATCACTAATTATCACCCCCAAAAGAAATAACCAAGCCGATAGCCCCCTGTGCAGGTGCAACCAATGAACTCCCTTTGCGGAAAAAAAATTTATAAAATAATAAAGAAAAGAAAGAAATAATCAATCATATGCACATTAACCGGCAAAGGGTACAATTAAGTGTTTCAAAGAGATGGATGATTTCCTATCACATAACCTGATCTACAAGGGGGGGAAAATGTAAAGTACTATGGAATTTATTCATCTTTATGCATGCATTGGAGAAAGGTGAGCATGCATCGATTGTTTTAACAATAAACTGTTGCTCTTGAATTCTAGTTTGTACAAGAAAACAATCCTCCATTAGGTTTTGTTGGCTGCTTGCATAGAGAAAAATAGCAACAGCATTACAGGAAAAGAGAACTAAAAAAATAAAACCTGACTTCTGCATTTCTTCTTTTATACAATTCTTCCAGGGAGCCTAAGTTGCCTATTCAATTATCTGCGAGACTGCCTTCTGCAGCATTGATGTGCCCTTGAATATTGTCAACTGCAACTCCCTTGTATACTTGGACAGCTGAACCAGAAAAAATGTGAGGTTTTATCAGTATAGCTTGTAGCTTTTCGAAAAAGCTCCTAATCTATCTACCCATATACCTCCATCAACTTAAGATTGGACACCAAATACCAATACTTGAAACGTCGAACGCTTAATTTATTTTGGCACAAGACTACATTCCCAGATAGATCTGAATGTACAAAGAGGTTATTTTCCTTCAGATATAATGTCAAAACACATACAAGTAAATACATTCTGTGGTAGGTCAAAATAAGAAACTGTTTAAACAATGTCAAATGTACTTTTTTTTAATATTTATGTTTAGTTTTATCTCCCTCCCTCCCTCTCTTGGAGGAGAGATGTTTTGCAGATCAGATATTATTCAATCCACTCTGCAGCAAGCATATTTCCTCAATCTGCATCTGCATTATGAAAGGCACTTTATCACCTGGGGACGTTCTATATATTTACTAGAACTTTGCTTTCATACATAGTTTAGACATGATGGCCATCAAAGTAAAATCAACATAGAAGCTCATGGCATTCTTAATTCCATGCCATTCAAAACTTCATTTATTTATCCACAAACACAATATAAGATCCCTTCCAATATCAATGAAATAGCAAGTTCGAAGATGGAGCTTACTTCTCCTTCGCTCATCTTTCTGAAGCCAAATCTTCTTGTCCAGATTGATTCAGCTTCCTCAGCTGCTGGTAGCACCAAATTTACCACATTCAGGGTCTGCAGTAACCCCTCAATGCAAGAGAATAATGCTTGGAAGTAACCCTGGAAATGAAAATCCAAAAAATTGTGCCATGGTTCATTATAAGCTTGAGAGCCATGGAGAGAAGTGTAAATGATGGAATAAAAAAATATTGATTGCTTACTCGTCCTTGATGCTCTCTACTTGTAGCGACTAGAGGAAGCTCAGCAACTTCCCTTCCAAAAATTCTAAGAAGACCAGCTGATACAACAACATTCCTGCGGACATATTAATCACAGGATGATTAAATGCTGCAGATAATGCTTGCGAAAGGAGGAAACGGGGTTAGAAAACATAAAAGCATTTTCATGGAGAGTAACATACTTGGCGAGCAACACAACACAGTACATTCCCCCGAATTCTTGGCCAGAGATATTTCTACTGCAAAAAGCAAAGAAAGACCACTAATTATACTATAAGTTGGAATCCTGCAAATAACTGGAACCTAGAAGTTGAAAGTGAGTAGAAATTATGCAGACTAAAGATGCAATTAGAACTAGCATGGTACTGCACTCATGATCAAATAAAACAATTAACTTCACAACATTTAATCCCCTAACACAGCTGTTGGTGGAAAGAAAAGAGGTAGAAAAGGAAAATTAGGAAAAAAATTTAAAAAAGAAAAAGAAAAAAAAAATGAATATTATCCTTTTACTCACACAAGATAAAATTCAAAGACAAGTTTCTTACTTTTTCCCTCTTAAATGCATAAGAAAAACCTATTATCATTTTTACTTTCATGTTAGCTGAGTGGCAAGAAGCAATGCTCCCTATGTTATTCGTTTCCCCCACCATCCAACATCCAACCAATAAAGTTTTCTAGCAAAAATTTCATTATGGCACCAAAAAAAAAAAAAAGAGAGGCACTAATTACCCATAGACCATAACAGGAATCAGATCACGGCCTGATTTTGCCACGATGGGATCAAAACACTCCTGTCAAATACACAAAGAACATATTTAGGCACAAATATTCCAACTTCGTCCATTAGAAAAGTACAGATAGTAAGCAATAGAAGAAGTCACTGCAAGCAAAAAGGTGGTATAAATATATGATGTGCAACCACAAAAGAGTAGATAAATCCTGTCTTGAACAAATTTATTTCAAATCTATGCAAAATGACACCATTTAATGAAGAAGCTTCTAAATATTGTGTTTTAGGGGAAAAAAAAAAAAAAAAAAAAAAGAAAGAAAAAAGAAATCAAATCAAGTCATTAACTAGAACTTACTCGGAAAATTGCAGCAGCACCTGATAGCAATGAAAGATCATTTTCATTGCGACTCTTCCCCATTAGAATTCGCCACTGGATAGAATCTGTTGGTCCTTCAACAAGTTGTCCTTTCTCAGCATGCTTTCTGGTGATGACAGTAATTTGTGAAGAAGGAATCATGTGTACTCCACTGGAAACAGAATTCTGAAGAGCCACATAGATCAGGTTGCAGTCATTAGAACAGAACCAACTATCCTTGGGGATCTCCTGTGGTGATAAACAGCAACATCAGAAAGTTTCATTGCAAGATCATATCATAAGACTAAATATTACAGCATCGTACACTCACTTTCAGATCACAAGATCCACTTTCACGCAAGCAGCCAACATGGAACTCCCTCTCACACTGAAGAAGAGCATAAAGTAAGGTAACCCAAAAAATGAAATCACTTAAAGAGGACACAAAAAAAAAAGCCTCGGTGAATTCTCAAAAGAAGGTTCAAACATACTTGGTCACAAAGGATGACTGTTCGGTCATCAAAGTCTTCAGTGCTAAAATCATGAGCCCTGATAAGAAGTTGCGTGACAAAAAGCAAACTAATATAATTTCACATATGGAATAATTATTTCATCAAATTTAAGGAACAAAGTGATAGCAAACTAATATAATTTCATATATGGCTTTATCATAATGGGCAAATATCCTTAATGAAGTCACATGTTCCATCCCTATTTTGAAAATTTATAATTATTACTAAGCATGCTGAGTTTTGCACTGGACTGGTTCAGCCAGTGGATCACTGGATTACACGAGTCAAGGATCCTACCGGGTCTTTGGCTGTAGTGGGCTAACAGAGTGGAAAAAATGAAGCAGGTATACAAGGTCTAAAATGGTTGATTTAAGGAGAAATTCTATTATCTCACAATTGTTAAGCACAGCACATAGGGAGAAAGGTTCCATCCAGAATGCTATTTGCAAGAAAAATGCACCTAAAAGTAAACCTTCTAATGGAGGAAGCATCTTAAGTATAGATGACATCAAAAAAAGGGGAAATTATTGAGTATGCATATTTTTATGCAAATGTTAGGTGAAACCACTGCACCATTAGCCTTTTACATTTGCATTAGAAGGATTTGAGATTTTGTGAAATGTGCAGAGTAGAAGCTCATTTTATGGTGAATAGAGTTCGGGGTTGCAATGGAAAACTTGCGTAAGAGGAATCCTCAAATTTGATCCCTCACCATTTTCTAAGCTAGTATAGAGAGGGGGGTTGGGAAATAAACTCTTGCAGTGGTAGCGGACTCAGAAAATTAGAAAATAGGATAAAGGGACAAGATAGGTCATCATCAATGCTCCAAGACAAAATTTCGTTGATTTCCTCTCTCTTGAACATGATTTCTTGCTTTTGACTTGAGTTGCAACCCCTCGATCCCCATAGATTTGATTTCTTTGCCTACCAAAAAGGATGGTGATTCATTTTTCATTCTGCTATGAAATTCTAATGTCATCTCACCTTCCCAAAAAAAAAATCATTTTTATAATAATAAAATAACAAATGTAAGAACTGAAGATTTTTTGAGAATAAAAATTTTATTAATTATCTCATCTTAACAAACCTAAACAATTATAAGCTATTTATAAAGAAAACTAAAAAAGTCCTAGTCCTAATTTAATAAGGAAAGAAAACTAATTAGAAATTGAACTCTAATTAGGAACATAATATAGAATTCTAATCTAATTAGGAAACCTAAATTTTATCAAAGAAAATCAAAGAATCCTAATTCTAACTCAAAAATCCAACAATACCTCTCAAGTTGGTGCATAAATATCACACTTGCCCAACTTGCAAAATAAGGTGTGATAAAATGGAACCCCAATAAATTGTGATGGAGAACAAACAGGGGGAGATGTTGAGCTGGATCAGACCTCTAATGGGCCAAAGCTCTTGCAACTTTACACTCGCAGGAAGAAGCTCCAGGGTAGGGACAAGGATGGAAATCACTAAATTCTGTTGTGAGCTGGAATACCTTGTGAGTAGAATCTGTTAGGCTGAGTCCTAACTGGACAAGAGAGAGGGAAAACGGTTTTTGTTTTTGAATTAGCTTTATTAATTGTTTGTTTGGGGAAAAGGAGGGGGTATGCAGAGAATGAGATTGTAATCTGCTTCTTAGCAAGGCTCCATTGTTGGAGAGTGAAGTTCTTCATCCTAAGGGGATTGTATCAGTATTGTTCAGTCCTTATTTATCAATAAAAAACAATCCATTCTTCCTCTCAATAACCTTTTGATTCTTCTTTTCTGTTTCTTGAATTGTTCATTAAATTTCTGCTCTATTATTTGACACCGTCTGTGGGAAAACAATGGCAGACCCACCACAAACTAGTTTACAGTCCAAAATGGATTTACAAAACCGAGTAGATGCCCATGAAGAAACCTTGGATTCAATCCAGCGAACTCTCTCTGCTATTTAATCCAATGTAACTGCCTTCCAGAAATTTGTAGAACACGTAGAACACAAGTTGGATTGCCTGGATACCACCATACAAAACAAACTCAAAAAACGACCCCTCACCATAGACCCCGATAATCCCCACACAGCAACTGGACCAACTGCCAGTGTTACTACCCCAAAGGGCGTTTCTGCTCATTCCCACATCCAGTTTGGGCAAACCAGCTTCCCCCACTTGGATTTCCACCATCACTCTGGAGCAGGAGCAATGTCCTTACCTAAGGTCAAGGTACCGGAGTTCTCAGGCTCAGATCCCCGAACTTGGATAGCCAAAATCGAACTGTATTTCAATATCCACCAGACTCCTGAAGAGATGAAACTCTTGGTCGCCCAGATGTGCCTGATCGGAGCAGTTATCACCTGGTTTTCTCAGGCTATCAGTGACAACCCCCGGATGACTTGGTACCAATTCAAATTCCGTTTGAATGGCAGGTTTGGTAATTGCCGAACCCAAAACCCCTACGAGGAATTGAAAGCCCTTTTCCAAACCGGAACAGTAGATGAATACATTGAGGAATTTGAGGCTATCATAGGGTATATTCT
This sequence comes from Excoecaria agallocha, assembly GCA_037975025.1. NCBI lineage: Eukaryota > Viridiplantae > Streptophyta > Magnoliopsida > Malpighiales > Euphorbiaceae > Excoecaria > Excoecaria agallocha. The sequence continues at coordinate 6,628,828 of CM075808.1, read as the reverse complement.
CAAGACATCTGAGGCGCAATACCTAGAGTATTTCATGGGAGGTTTGAAGGAGGATGTGGGGCGTTGGGTCCGGTTCATGAAACCCCAGCCTTGTGAAGCAGCTATGGAACTCGCCAGGGATGCCGAGCTGGTTTTTAGTCCACCACGTGGTCGTGCACCACCGTCGCGAGAACGAGGAGGGGGAGATGGGAGTCGATCTGAGCCTTCTCTCATCTCGTCGCCGTTCATCCGCCCATTTTACTCCAAGGAGTTGGGCCAAGTTGATTCTCGGCTCAAGCTTAGAAGGCCAGGCCTAATACCCACAACAGAGAATCCATCTCCACGCACCATCCCTCCACCTAACCGGATGCAGACTGCTCCACCAAATAGGGGGCCACGGCACTTAACGTTGAAGGACATCGATGAACGCCGTCGATTGGGTTTGTGCTTTAAATGCGGTGAGAGTTATTCTCCGCAGCATCGTTGCAGTATAGGCAAGTTGCGCATTACCATTTCCGAGAATGAAACGGAGCTAGAATTGGATGAAACAGAGCAAGAGAAACCAGGGGAGTTTAACGTTGGAGAAGATGAAGTGGTGGAGGTCGAATGTTCAGCCATGGAAGTATTCTTCAAAGCTGGCGAAAACCTTCAGGCTCCGTGGACTCTCAAGCTAAAGGGAACACTGCGTGGGATACCAATTATCTTGCTCATGGATTCCGGGGCTACCCATAATTTTGTATCTCGAAAGCTGGTAAGTTCCTTGAACCTTCCCACGGTTCCAATTTTACCTATGCACATTAACTTGGGGGACGGATATCGGGTCAAGACACGTGAGAAATGTGAGGCAATTCCGTTGGATTTGGGAGCCTATACATTGGCATTGGATGCGTTGGTTTTTGAACTGGGGCCAATTGACTTCATTCTGGGGATTGACTGGTTGAAGACATTAGGCAACGTTATACACAACTGGGATAAGAGATGGATGAAATTTGAACTCAATGGTAAGCAAATTAAGTTGACGGGAATAAAGGGTACTCTTTTTGATATGGGAGCTCTTCGAGTTTTGTTAGGAGGTGGGAGTTTGAAGCATCGGCACTGTAGTCTTCCTCAACTAACAGCACCCTCCAATCCGAGTTTATCCTCAATTCAGATGGCAGATGTGCAGGCCCTCATAAACCAATTCTCCGCTATTTTCCAACCATTAGCGGGGCTCCCTCCCGGGGCGTATGCATGACCATGCAATCCAGCTTCCCCCAAGCCACGAAGCAATCAGTGTCCGCCCCTACAAATACCCATATGTACAGAAGGCTAAAATCCAGAATTAAGTAGCAGACATGCTCTAGCAGGTTATTATCAGGCCAAGTCAGAGTCCGTATTCTAGCCCAGTACTATTGATCAAGAAGAAGGATGCCTCCTAGCGATTATGCATCAACTACAGGGCTCTCAATAAAGTCACAGTGATCGATAAATACCCTATACCAGTGGTGGATGAGTTGCTGGATGAGCACAATGGGACGACCTACTTTACTAAGCTGGACTTGAAGTTTGGGTTCTATCATATTCGAATGCGGGAGGGGGACGAACCTAAGACAGCGTTTCGCACACATGACGGCCATTACAAGTTCTTAGTAATGCCATTTGGGCTTACTAACGCTCCCTCAACTTTCAAAAGTGTGATGAACGACATATTTCGTCCTTGGTTGCAGCGCATGGTCGTTTTTTTTTTTCTGACGATATATTGGCTTATAGCCGGAGTTGGGAGGAACACGTGCGACACTTATCTACTATTTTACAGGTGCTCCAGGATAACCAATTTAGAGTCAATCCCAAAAAGTGTTTGATTGGCCAGACTACCATAGACTATCTTGGTCACTACATTTCTAGAGAAGGGGTTACTATTGATCCTTCCAAAGTTGTTGCTGTATAGGATTGGCCAATACCAAGGAATGTTAAGGGGATTCGGGGATTCCTAGGGTTGACGGGTTACTACCGGAAGTTTGTGAAGGATTATGGCAAGATTGTCAAGCCATTAACTGACTTGACCAAGAAAAACGGGTTTCAATAGAGTTAACAAGCTCAAACAGCATTTGAGACGTTGAAAGGGAAACTAATTGCTGCCCCATTGTTAGCCTTGCCTGACTTTAGTAAAACTTTTTTTATGGAATGTGATGCTTCAGGTCTAGGACTGGGGGCTGTCTTAATCCAAGAGGGCAAACCAATAGCATACTACAGCAAGGCATTGGCTGCACGGAACTTAGCCAAGTCAGCATATGAAAAAGAACTGATGGCTTTAGCATTGGCCATAAAACACTAGCAACCATACTTGCATGACAAACAGTTTACTGTTTCTACTGATCAAAAGAGCTTGCACCATTTACTACAACAGCGCATCACCACTTCGGACCAACAGCATTGGCTCTCAAAACTGATGGGCTACGTCTTTGAGGTCCAATATAAGCCAGGCAGGTTGAACACAGCAGCTGATGCTCTTTCCTGGCAGCAGGATTGTGTGAAACTTGCCTCTTTTGAATTATTCCCCACATGGACCGATGGGGGGCAGCTGATGCAGGAGGTGGAACGGGACCCTCATTTGCTATCTATCCGGCAGGAAGTGCAAGCCAACCCAGCTGCTAGACCAAAGTACCAGCTGAAACAGGAAACTTTATATAGGAACGGGAAATTGGTGATCTCATCAACCTCCAAATGGATCCCTGCCATATTGGAGGAATTCCATAATTCTGTCACCAGGGGACACTCCGGCTACTACAGGACTTACAAAAGGATTTCTGCAATTTTCTACTTGAAGGGAATGTCACAACGCGTCCAGGATTATGTCAAAAGTTGCTCGGTTTGCCAAAGGTTCAAAGCCTCTACCCTTTCCCCGACAGGGCTGCTATAGCCTCTTCCCCTTCCTCAGGCGATATGAGAAGACATCTCAATGGATTTCATAACAGGGTTACCTAAATCTAAGGGATTTGATGCAGTGATGGTGGTGGTGGATAGGCTGTCCAAGTACAACCATTTTATAGCCCTTAAGCACCCGTATACAGCACGAACAGTGGCAGACATGTTTGTTAAGCAAATTGTCCGCCTCCATGGGTTTCCAAAGACGATTGTTAGTGACTGCGATCCGGTGTTTATGAGCCGCTTTTGGCCAGAGTTATTTCGGTTGCATGGTACCCAACTCTCATTTAGCTCCTCCTATCCCCCGGAGATGAAAGGCCAAACTGAGGTTATCTCGAGTCTTACCTCCGTTGTTTTGCTGCTAACTAGCCCCGCTCATGGAGCCAATGGCTTCCTTGGGCAGAATTCTGGTACAACACTACGTACCATGTGAGTACAGGGACTACCCATTTTGAAGTAGTGTATGGAAGGAGTCCCCTCACGGTTTTCCAATACCTTCCTGGAGGAGGGTGGAGGCAGTGGGTCGTGACTTAAGGGATAGGGATGAGGCCTTGAAACAGCTCAAACAACAGCTGTTACGATCACAGCAACAGATGAAAACTCAAGCCAACCGACACCGAAGAGAGCTATCCTTCGAGGTGGGAGATTGGGTGTATTTGAAGCTGAAACCTCATAGGCAGCAGTCCATCAGTAGAAGGATCTACCCCAAGCTTTCAGCTCGCTATTTTGGACCCTAACAGGTGGCTACTAAGGTGGGACCAGTAGCTTACGTCTGCATCTGCCCTCCACTTCCAAGGTACACCCTGTGTTCCATGTCTCCTTGCTTAAAAAAGCTGTAGGAATGCAACCGAGCTCTGTTGATTTGCCACCTGAGCTTGAGCTTGAGCTAGAGCAAGCTGACGACATTAGGCTCGAAAAGGTGGTGGCCACTCGAATTATACAGCGACACGAGGAGAATGTGTCTCAATGGCTCATCCAATGGCACTCCAAGAGCCTTGATGAAGCTACCTGGGAAGATGAATATGTGATCAAAAGAGATTACCCTCAATTCAGTCTTGAGGACAAGACTGATTCTCAAAGGGGCGGCAATTATAGAGAACAAACAGGGGGAGATGTTGAGCTGGATCATACCTCTAATGGGCCGAAGCTCTTGCAATTTTACACCCGCAGTAAGAAGCTCCAAGGCAGGAACAAGGATGGAAATCACTAAATTCAGTTGCGAGCTGGAAAACCTTGTGAGTAGAATCTGTTAGGCTGAGTCCTAGCTGTACAGGAGAGAGGAAAAACGGTTATGTTTTTGAATTAGCTTTATTAATTGTTTGTTTGGGGAAAAGGAGGAGGTATGCAAAGAATGAGATTGTAATCTGCTTTTTAGCAGGGCTCCATTGTTGGAGAGGGAAGTTCTTCCTAAAGGGATTGTATCAATACTGTTCAGTCCTTGTTTATCAATAAAAAACAATCCATTCTTCCTCTCAATAATCTTTTGATTCTTCTTTTCTGTTTCTTGAATTGTTCATTAAATTTCTGCTCTATTAAATTGTTGTCATATAAAATTTTAGAATTTATCATGAGGTCCTCATGGTGCAAGATTAAATGTGGGCAGCCCTTGAAAGTTTTTAAAGCTCCATTAACAGATTGTTCTTCAATTGCTTCTCTTTTGTCCCTCATTTTAGAAACAAACCACACAAAAGAGATGACCAAAATCAAACCAGAGAAGCAGTAGAATCTGGAAAGAAATCCAAAAATCGAGATGACAATTCAGGGCCGGAATATCCTCAGGCAGGGTCAAAAAATGCCGGAAAGGTCTGAAAAATAATCAGGATCAGATGGTTGCTGGAAAGAGCGATATGCGCGTCACTCACCAGCGTGTGAATAGCACCCAACTGTCTTCTACTGGAGTGCGTACTTCATTCACAGCTCCTCCGGTGACCGGACTTGGTTGGCTGGCCGATCTGATGGCAGCGCACCCTTTGGTGATGGTGGTGTGAGTCACCTCCTACTCTAAATAGTAAAGCCCCAATTTTCGGTGTTCTAGGGTTTTTTTATGCCACACCAGGAAAAAGTTAGGGATTGTAAGCAAAACTTTTGGTTCTACAGGGTCTTCAAACCACACCAAAAAATTAGAAATTTTTTTGGAACAAAAAGGAAAAATCAACCTCTTGATACTTTTCTAAAAGGGTATTTTACCTATTGCTTAGAAGGAGAAAACTCAACTTCTATAAAGAGCAAGGCTCTGATACCCTGAAGATTTTTTGAGAATAAAAATTTTATTAAGTCTCTCATCTTAACAAACCTAAGCAATTACAAGCTATTTATAGAGAAAACTAAAAGAGTCCTAGTCCTGATTTAATAAGGAAAGAAAACTAATTAGGAATTAAACTCTAATTAGGAACATAATATAGAATTCTAATCTAATTAGGAAACCTAAATTTTATCAAAGAAAATCAAAGAATCCTAATTCTAACTCAAAAATCCAAACATATGCCACTTTTTGCACTAGAAGACAGATATTTCCAGGGGAACTAACCTGCAGATAGCACAACCACCAACTTCATATTCTGGAGTTTTAACAACTCGAGACAACCGAATAACAATTGATCTTGCAAAATTTCCTCCATGCCCAGACTTATTACAGTTTGGACAATGCCAGACACCTTTTGGAACACTGTGTAGATCCAAACATGCTGCCAAAGAAACAGATCCAACTGAATTTAAATAAAAAAAAAACTGCGCACAAATCCATAATGCCATCACGATATAACTACATTATTCAGTCTGTTTTCCACCAACAGAAGATCAAAAAGCGGCATAATTGGTTATATTGTCCATTTTCCGCCAATAAAAGATCAAAAAGCAGCATAATTGGTTTGTGCAACACTGTCACAAGCACTGAATTCTCTGGTGGGAAAAAAAAAATGAGGACAACAGCAGAGCCATATTTCCATATCCTAAGCCATCTAACAGAGAGAAACATTTAGAATGCGAATAACTCAACAGATAAATCATTTGGAAAGGAAATTTCAAAAAACTTGGCAGGGAAACCATCAAACAATAGCAACAATAAAACAGAAGTATCTAATAATGCTAAAACATAAGGATAATAGATACCTAGATGAAAAGCCCGAGGGCAGCTCTCACAAAAAATCAAATCTCCTCCGTCACCACATTTTGCGCACATATCATCACTAACACCTGTGGTAATGTTTTGCCCATTTGCCAATGAAATAGCTATATCGTGGAGGGTCAGGCCATTAGTAGTATAGATGTGACGGTAACTGCCAGAGGATGTTAAAGTTGATTAAAATTAACAAGCCTCTCCACTTCAGCATGTCTAAATACGTCTGAAAGCTACTTACGGTTGACGTCTGGCAGCCATTCCAGCATGTGCTTCAAATTGAGAAGGACTGATCTGTTCATCAATGGAACAACAAAAAAATTATGAATGTTGAAATTGAGAGCTCCTTCCATCACACTAAAAATTCCAAACTGATGTGACTAGACAACTCAATGAACTCACCTCCCTGTCACAGCAACTACAGACTATGCCATTGCCCTGCTTGTAACCAGCCAATAGATTCTGGAAGAAAACAAATAATTAAGAAATCATGTTCAACCACATGCATCACCATGAGAATATTACCAAAATATTGCTGGAACGTGATTTTCGAATAATGTATTTCTGGAGAAATGCACAATTCAAAATTCTGCCAAAACTATGGATCAACAAAACAAGATTAATTAAATATCTCTAGAAAAATTTTTGAATATCAACAACTCACTTGTCCTTTCACATAGTAAGCCAATTCAGCACCATCTGGAAGACCATTTGGCATGAAAAGTAAGCGGTGAAGATCATTATCCCTACCCACATATAGAAACAAAAAATTCCAGGTTAAAGATCAATTTTTCATAGCATATGCAGATTTCAATAAACAAAATAGCAAGATTGACCACAAAAATGTAATAAATAAATAAATAAATAAGACAACCTTCTCTTGGTGCCTCCCTCATTTGTTTTCTTTTGTTGCACAAGTGAGATTGGTCTGCAAAGCAAATTTAAAAAGGGTAAACACCACTGATAATTCTATACATCCCTGTTTTTCACTTTTTGGCCCATTAGGAAGCCCCCTGCTCGTAGTTCATTAGCTTCCCTGCCAGCCCAATGTATAAATTTCACTTGGTAAAATCCTAAATCACAAAACCAGAGAGAGAGAAAACCGCTTCAGTGGACGTTTTTGCTCTTCTGGAGTCTCCATGTTTCTTTGATGTCTCAAGGGATTTTCATACAAAAAGGAGTTTGCAGCAGGGTAAAAATTTTCTTCTGAACCTTGACTGGAGAAGCTGTAATTTAAAAGAAAAATTACAAGAGCCAATTAAAATAAGGTTTACAGACCATTATACATAAATTTGAAAGTTAACAAAGAAAAGACATTGTGCCATAAGTGGATTTTGCATTGATGAAATAATCGTTTTCCATCTCAAATTTTGGAAAGAATTGTTTGTCTTAGAATGGGTTGCATATATCATATTAGACATGTACGCACATATAATAAGGAAAGAGGAAAAGGTTAAGAACTAAGACTTGTGAGAATGAGATAGAAGAATTGGGCAGCTTAGGAAAACGAAGATGGTGAATCAACTAAACAAAATGTTAGGATCTAAAAAGAAAAAGTAGCCATCCATAGAAGAAAAACGATGTAGATAGGGCCCCGAGGAAAAATAAGGAGATAGAGTTGCCTTGTATAGTTTAGGCGGTCACCAATAAATACTAAGAAGCCATGTGTACAGAAATTTAAGGAAAAATATTTCTACCAAGCTCCGTAGTTAGCCAAATGACAAGAAGGACAAAAGTCTTCCACGATATAGATAAGCTAGAGGTAGAAAAAGCATGGCACAATGAGCCTTTTAAACCTAGCTATGGTTGCATAAAATTTTAAGGATAGAGACTAAATAGCATTAATAATTGGTCTAACTTTCATTAGAACAACTGTTTTAATGCATGTCCAAAAATTTTCATTAACATGTGCATGTCCAAAAATTTTCATTAACATGTGCTTAGACCATTAAATTGCTGGCAAGACAAATATTGTGAAAAAAATATTCCTCATTAGCATCTAGCAAATAGTGCAGATTTATTTTCACCAAACCTCATTGAACCAAATGGTACTTAAAAAGGAAAGAATATTCGGCTCTATCTAGGCTTCAAGAAGCAACGAATGGGTAGATTGCTGTTTATTCCTAGCTGCAAATATTTAGGGTTAAGTAACTGAAAAATCCATAATTAAGTCAGATTTATATAAGCATGCCTATTGTGGTCACAAATTGCAGACTGGAACATCGGACCATTAATCAAGCTCATCAAAAAGAACTTATTTGTTAGACCTCATTAAAAGGAGCAATGACCTTGGAAGTTGCTAGAGAGAATTGCCTATCTCTCCTGCAAATTTCTTACTTTTTTTATTGATTAAATAAAAAATTGCCATCTAAAATAGAGTTTACAGCCCTAGAAATATCTAATTAAAATAGGAATTATTTTCTAACAAGAAAATTATGAATTCTTTCCAGTTAGGAAATACTAAAATATGAAGATTTTGGCAAAACATAGAAACAATCCACTAATATAAAAATCCTATTATGAATAAAATATTACGTAAACCTAACCCTAGTTTAGAACCACAACATCACTCCCCTCTTAGAAAAAGAGCTTTTCCTCAAGCAATGGTTAGAGTTTCAAAGAGGTGGCAACCATGTTGACTTTCGAAATACATAACTAAATTCAAGTAATGGTTAGACCTACTTGTTTCCTTGTTTCGTCGGTTTCACAAGGCAAATTTTCCTTATTGAAAACCCTTTCTCCTTATTGAAAATCGGACGGAGGTTGAAATTGGACAGATATAGAACTAATTAGTTTATGGCTGCTTCTCAAACCCAACAAATTATCGAACCCATAGAAAATATGGAAGTCAAGCTTTGTTTCTTGCGGCACCACCTCATTCCCGAACCAGTCGATTAAATAGATTGTCCACTCTATGTGGCTCCCATGGTTTTGCTTAAAACCAATGAGAATTTCCCCCAATTGGAGGGAAAATTGCTGAATCAAAGCAAGCATACTCGACTCAAGTTGTGCAACTCTATCAATAGCAGCTTGCACCTCTTGGAGAAGGGCCATCATTTCACCGTTCTTGTCTCTATTGCAAATGTTATGGTCCCAAATTAATGATCGGAACACCAGGCAATTAGTCAAGCTCATCAACAGGAGCAAAGACCTTTGAACTCATTAGAGAGAGTTACCTATCTTTTGTACTTTTGTACCTGAAAATTTCAGGCTTGTTTGATTGATTAAATTAGCCTCTTTTAATAAAGTTTACAGCCATAGAAATATCTCCTTAAAATAAAAATTATTTCTAACTAGGAAATTATGGATTCCTTCTAATTAGGAAATACTAAAATTGGAAGATTTTAGGAAAACATAGAAATAAACCACTGACATAGGAATCCTATTATAAATAAAATATTGCCTAAACCTAACCCAAATTTACAACCATAACAATGCCTTTCCAAAAGCCACCACAAAACACACTATTGTGAACTACATATGTGGTCAGCACAAATTGCAGATATGGACACATTGAAAATTGGGCTGAGGAATTTTTAGGAAAATGAATCCATATGATCATTCCTGCAATACTGTCCAATAAAGTGAACTTATGCAAATGTAATCTATGAGCATGAGCACACAGATGCAGTCAATAAGTGCCCTTCTCTTAAAAGACAAATTCTAAAAACCTTTAGCATGAATGATAGCTAGAGTGATTGTGAGGCCTCAAAAGTAAGGAAAAATGATTGCCCTATCCCAACAGTCACAAAAAATGGAAAACAAATATCCACGAGGACCTTAGTAAGAAAAGAGTCAAGTAAAGTTGCCTTTTAAATCAATTATTTCAAAGTTTTGCAGGAACGCCATTTCACCAAGCTCCTTTTCTGGCATATAAACCAAGAAAGGAGAATGATTGAGTTCATCAAGAAAGCCATCAAGAGAGTGCAACTACAATGCCTTTGAATAGACACCTAAATTTACTGCTGCTCCAACATGTGTCTTTTTAGAAATATAATTTTGACTTATTGTTCCTATACATGAAAATAGTGCTCAAGCCTCAAAGTGAAGAGGAATGTTGGTTTTTCATGGAAAGGCATCAGCGAAGAATATAATATCAACAAACACATACTCAAACTTTATAAGGATAATTTTCACCCACTTTCTCAATAAGATAGAGAACAACTAAAAGCTATCAACGAAGTTTAACAATTTGGCAATTCATTTCCAGGAAACATAGTCAAATGAACCAAAAATGTTAATGATAATCCATTTGAGAGAGATAGAGAGTTGACCTAATTAATGCAACGTTAATGGACAACATAAAAGTTAAAAATCATAAAGTATTACCTTCCATAGGAATGAGGTAAATAAGGCAGCATGCTATAGTCAGTTTTGTCTGGTTCAACTATTCGATTGCTTTGCTGAAGTCCCGCTGAATAAGAAATGAATAAGCAGAAAGTATATGTATTAGGAACGATACTATCCATTAGGAAAGATATTACAACCCAGTCCCTTATTGGCCCTGATAGATTTTTTGGTTGGTTAAAAATGTAAGAATGATGAACATTATCAGAGAAGGCACACTGTCTTCAGGCACTCAACCCAGCACCATCCTGAAATGCCTCAAGAAGGCAATAAACAGACGAGGAAAATCAAAATACAAATACCTTTCCAAACCTGGAAGAACTCTTCATTTATGGATGCACCAGCCACATCTTTAATAACTTCATCCACCGCACAAAAGGGAGCAGTTTTTAGCTCCTGGATAATACTGCATATAGGTTTCCCATTCTCCAAGAGTATGTTATTGTTTGGGTGCCTAGTTTTAGCACCAGCATGCTGCTCAAACTCGTAGGCAGTAAGAACCTGTTTATATACCATTCAGTCGACTATTTAGAAGAAATTACCCAACAAAAGCATCAGAGAAAATAATATATTAACTAAAGAAGACCAACTTACTTTTGAGAAATTACAGAATGAACAACCACACAAGTATCCACCACCACTTATAATTCCATCTAGCTCTCGCTGGCAAACCAGTTAAAAACATAAGACTCTGTATTACACAAAAATTAACAAAATCTGCAAAAATAGAATTTAAAAATAGCATATTAAAAATAATAATAATTCACCTCAGGAGAAATATATTTCACCCGAGCTCCATCAAGTATACCAGTAGATAACAATTTTTTGACATTTGTAAGGTGGTTGCTGGCAAGAACCTTCTTAGACATCTTCAACTCCATTTTAGGAGAACAGAAACGTCTATCTCCACCATCGACCAGTTCTCTACCTGAATCAGCCCAAGTAGAGTAGATCTTCTGATTATTAGAAGATACTTTCTGACCAGTCCTGCAACCCACAGGATAAGCCACTGCATCATAATCCTCTTTTCTTTTGCTAAATTTAAATGTAATCTTCCTAATTCCAGATGTACTAGCATGTTTAGGAATCTCCAATACAACATGGGAGGTACATAAAGAACCAGAAGCTCCATCGTGGGCAGAGTCACTTCCGGAGGCATTGTGCTCGCAGCTATCTTCTCCTTCCTCACTCAAGGTGTCTGTTGGACTAGAATTTCCGGAACAAGTACATGTGGCCTCACCAGAACCTTCTTGATTGCTTGTACCCAATTCACTTGGTTGGCTAGTAATATCCTGACAACTCAATGCATTCTCTTTTGGAGAAATTACAGGATTAGAAACCTCAGATTTTATGTCGTCATTTAGAGCTTCTTTTGCTTGTTTCTTGTTAGGAAATAAATCCGGTTCTGACTCATTTTTCAGAAACTGATGGTCTCTCGTCAATTCAGCGCTTGACGAATTCTCCTTCCCAATATCCACCTCTGTGGACAATTCCAGACAAAGGGCACCTTCTCCCATTGAGAAACTGAAAAGTGAAAACTCTATGCAGCCTAAAACCAAGTCGCAGCATTCAGAATGTAACCAATTACAACAACAAAAAAAGAACCATAATCCAATAGGGATAAAACTCAATCGAACCCACGATGCAAACTGTTATTGAAATCCGCAGCCAGAAGGGAATTTCGAAACACGGATTCACAAACTAGTCCCCAAAAACAAGCATAACTTTGAAACCAAGCAAGCAATTAAATCAATTCAAAATATTTTCATCCCTTCAACAACCGCTAAACCGCACTACCGTCAATGAAAGAACCAAAAATCCCTTGACACGTGTAAATTCACCCAAGCCTACCTCTAACAAGCCTTCAAGATAAATTCAAATCCACGAAATTGCTTCTACATCGAAATCAAATCAGGAAAGTTGGTAAATTCAAGTGCAAATGAGAAAATGGGAATACTAAAAGCAAGTGTCAGATCTTGTAGATCTAGGATTTATGGAGAAGACCAGGTTTTCATTACGCCACAGAAATCAAATTTTGAAGATGAAAATAAACGTGGGATAGCTAATTAGCTTAGGGTTTTCAATTTCAGTTAAAAAATAAAATACAGCGGGAACGTGCAGAAAGGCAAAAAACCAGAGAAAGAAGCTTTCTTCGCGGTCCACATTTAACTTCTAAAAAGATGGAGCGTCGATGAGAATGAAATCTCTCGGATTATTATTGTTTTTCGGAGGAAAAAAAAAAAAGAAAAAAAGGTTTGCTGGTGATATTTTGGAAGATACGAGAAGACAAGTGGATAAATAAGGTGGGACCTTTTGTTGATGAATTTCAGATGAACCAGCTGTGCCAATAAATTTGGGCCACGTGGAGACAAATACCCAGTTTGATTGGCTGTTCTGGATCTAACTGACCGTGAAATATAAAAATGTCATGGGCCTGTAATTGGACTTAAGTAGCGAGAGGGAACGGCTGGGCCTGTAGAGGATTGTATGCAACATCAGCTCAATTTATATTTTTTATTTAAAACTGAAATTGCAATTTAATTTCTAATATTTAATAAAAAAGATAATATAATTTATAAAATTTCATTCCGTACAATATTATTTTTAAAATAAAAAAATTAAAGTAATTTATTTTTAAAAAAATCGATTTAAGCTGTAAGTGATATGTATCAAATTTTTAAACGTTCATTTTAAGAATAAAATTGTCTTAATTTTTAAACATTAAAGATGATATTATACCTAATAAAATTTTAAAAATTATATTGTTCTCGTTGTCAAATATTAGGAACCGATTTACACCTTTACCCTTTATTTAACTACCAATTTACCTTCGCTGTTTCTTTTTCTTTTATGCACTTTGCATTTAACTATGGACAAGTTTAGATTATTGTATAACATTAACTAATATTGTATTAATACATAACACGTAACTATATTATGAGAGGTAATGTCATATTGTATTATTCTTTAAAAAAATAAAATAAAATTATTTTTATTGTTATTAATTTAGATAAAAGGAAATTATGATTATAAAACACAACTTTTGATACATAAATCAAAATTTTTTTTAAAAAAAGTAAAAAATTATCATGAAATGAAATTGTCATAATATAAAAAATATATATTAAAAGTCTATTAATCATCAAATACCGACTAACAAAATCAATTTTAAGTTTTTAACAAGTTGCAAATATACAATAGCCATATATATATAAAATCAAAATTTGATCACCCAATTGTCATAATTAATACAAAATTAGATGCAATGGACAGTTCACATGCTATCCTTCCTTCTCTATCACACCAATTTACATGGGAGTTCGCATGCATTTTTTAACAAACCTGGAAAGGATGGTTTTCACCCAATTTGTAAATGTTGTAAGAATTCCAAGCACAAACACAACAACAGTCGAAAGGTGTACATTAAAGCAGCGGTTGCAGAATTGCCATATGTTAATCCTTCGCCAATCCCAAGGGCAAAAGTGCTGGAACTGACACTTTCTGCTAAATACCAGTCGTAATGATCCCAAAGCATAAAAATAGAATAGTAATTGAAACTCTAAATCAGAAATTGGACAAATCAGACATTCGATATTGAAAAGTGGTAACTGATATTGTATTAATATTGAAGGCTATGTAACCAAGATTTAATGAAAAAAACAGTAAAAATATTACCATTAGGATTAAATCGCACAATATTCAAAATTACAGTAAAGGCTAAATGTTCAAGGGTATTAATGGATTTATAAGGAAATTTGAAATTAGAAATTGGGAACAAAATAATAAATCAAAAATTAAAAATTAGAACAAAATTGCAAATATAAATAAATCACACATCAAAGAATTTGAAATTTTAATTTTTATTTGAATTTATTTAGCTGTGAAATTTTCAATTATGTTTTTTTTTCTTTTACTTAATCTGTATCTCTTTTAAATGTTAAATTAATTCAATTAATCATAAAGGTGTGATATATATCATTCCCTCTTCTTTCATGACTTAGATACGGTTATCAAAATTATAAAAGTATGTTCTTATACCATGGAAAAGAACAACGAAAAGAAAGAATGTGAAAATGGATAAATCTCTTATGTCGAGAAGGTAATTGTAACTATGGATCAAGGTTAGTGTCTCCCTTTTTACTCTTGTTATATGAATCCTAATCAATTAGATTGATTCAATTGTATCATATTAGATTTTTAAAACAATTACATACTTAAAATATTGTTTAAAATATTACGATTTAATTTTATATGTGGTATCAGAGCATATTATGATACTTTGATTTGCATTAAAGTTAATTTTAGGATTCATGGTAGCCATTAATATGGTTTAAGATTATACCATACAATTAATATTATTTTTATTGCTTCCACTATAATTTTTACATAAACTAAATAATTGATTTTATATATATTTTGGTGAAATATGAAATTGGATTATTTTGCCTATTACTTAATTTTATTTGGATGGAAATAAAATTGGATTTTTTTTTTTATGAGATAGAGTCCAATTTTGTTTCTTTGCTGGAATTGATTTTCGAAATAGAAATCAAAGGTGGAAGATGGTAAATTAAATCTCGGTCCTCATAGTTTTTGGACCATTAAAATTTGATAATAAAATTACAGTTTAATCCCTAAAAGTTTTGAAATTTAAAGTATGATATTTCAACATTATAGTTAAATTTCCAAATTTATCTATACTTATGCAATTAAATTTTTGTCGTATAGAAAATTTATTAGCCACCAAAGTGACCTTGCCTAAAAAGATATTTAGACATTTAATTATGTATTATTTCAATTGTTCAAATTATATGATGCTAATTAATGACATAAAAGGATAAACTGGATAATTTAGATTATTAATTATAACGTTAGGATATTATTTAAAGGTGTATCATTGTTTATAATTAATAATATTAAAAAGACTTATCGACATATTTAGTGAATATGTTTATATATCCAAAAGTACATAGCTTGAGTATGATTGATTTTTTTTATTAAAGTGAGTATATATATATGGTTGTTAGCACCATTATGGATTAAGGTTGTGTATTTAAGTATCACCCAAAGGTGAACTTTATATATATATATATATATATATATATATTAAAGATATTATTGACTAAATCTATTAATTGTACTCAAAGCATTAATATGTGAGTTTGTATTATATTTGCAACTTATAACAACTTGTTAGCTATGGGCAATGGTCTTATCATGTTCAATGATCAAAACTATGTTGATTAGTCTAAGCAAATCCAGTTTCAAATGGATATTATGGACAAAGACCTAGCATTAGTTGCTAAGAAGTCTGCAACCATTAATGAGAATAGCACTGTGACGCACACTGATCGATTGATTCACCCCCGAAACCAAGGGATCTTTGAACAGAAAGGAGAAAACCTTTTGCTTTTTTGTCTCATTGTTAATTGTGAGATTCATGATATTTTTAACATGTTTTTGGTAGTTAATTTAGTGTTAATTTGGTTGAATTTTAGTTTATTTGGTTAATTTTATATTTTTAAAGTTAATTGTAAGTTTTGGTGTTTTTCAAGATTAAAATGAAGAAAATATGACTTAATTGAGAAAAAACAAAGTTATGGGGTAATATTGTAAATTTTAGAATTTTATGCCAAAAAAATAGACAATTAGTCCATAATGTTTTAACAATGCCGCGTGAATAAGTTGGAGCGGTCGTGCATTAGTCTTCTGTTCTAACGAAGTAAAAAGAGGAAAATAATTCAAGTGATTTAAGCTTGTGCACGGCTGTGCACTACCAAGAGGAAAAGCATGCACGATCGCGCATGGAAGGAGTTGAAGAATGCACAGCAATGCACTTGATAGATCAAAAGCATGAACGGTCGAGCATCACAAAGAAGGAACCATGCACGGTCGCACATGCTCTTTGGTTTTTCTTCAACTGGCTGCGTCTCCAGTTTTCCTATTTTAACGAAACTTCCTAAATTAAAAGAAGTATTTTCCTATTATGATTCAGGAAGTCACGAAGAGTTAACACTTGGAGAATTCACTTATAAAAGCTGAAGAAAAACACCAAAAGGGGAAAGAAGCAACAAGTAGCATTACTTCAAAATTAGCTTAATTTTGTTTTAGTTTTGTTTTTACGATTAGTTTTTATTACCTATGAAGATCAAGCTCAAGAGTAGGAAGCTAGTTTTCTATCACAATTGTTAAAGGAGCTTCTTATCTTTATGTTTTTGTTTCTTCTCTTTAATTTAGTTTTTATTTTTAACATGAATTGTGAGTAGTTCTTTTACTTTTACTAAAGGCTACTTAAAGCTTTGATTTTTATTGTAATGACTTAATTAAACTTTAAATTCAATATTAGTTGATTATTTCTGGGTTTTAAGCATATTTTTATCTTTGATTGTGTTGAAATTAATTATTAGTTTATTGATTTAATAACTAAAAATTGGTATAGACATTGACATTGATTTAAGTGTTCTTAGATTAATTCTTTAATAGTTATGCATGATTATTTTCTGAAATTAGAGGTAATTATGTGTTAATTTTATTGATTAATATTAAAAGAGGAAAAACTAAGAATAAACTGGAATTAAATTTTCTTGCAAAAGAGTTTAATGAATGTTTAGGCTTTTAACTAGATTTTTATGCTAAGTATTGAGTTGTTCTTAACAAGGGAATTTAATATTTAAGAAAGATAGTCTTGTTTCAAGGTATTAGGCTTTATTTTATCTGGTTTTCCATAATCACTAATATTTCTACAAAATTTGAGTCATTGCAATATAAAGTCAAGGTGGATAGTCCTTTAATAAAAGTTATTTTAATATTAATTTTTCTTAATCCTATTTATTTGCTTTAATTTAAGATTTATTTTACTTATTTACTTTAGTTTTTACTCATTAGTGTTTAATTGTTTTTCTTTAATTTAGTCAGTCTTCATCATTATAAACTATGGGATTTCTTTTCTTTCTTTTACACCCAATTTTCATTTAAAACTAAAAATTTTCATACAAACACAAGTTTTCCTTTGGTTCGATATTAGAGGGTCATAATTATATTTTTCTATATTACTAACCGATATAGTATACTTGCTAGACACCGGTCACTCATCAAGCAACGAAGTCGAGACTCATCTCTATTCCTTTAAGCAATCTCTGGGTCATAGATCGCCTCATATTTACCTTGGTAACTCGATCTAGCTTTTAAGATTTGGACAGGTTAAGATTTCCTTTCCTGAGCTGATCGATCACTTCACAATAGGAAAGAGGCATGAGATAGTGTCGTGGGGCATCCCAATCCCATCGTTGGTGGTCGAACATGTGACGCATGCCGAACCCCGAAGGCATCCAATTTTCTTTCGAAGGTTCGCTTTTAAGACTTGAGATCAAATAAAGGTTAATTTAACTCATAAAAACCAATCACTTAGTAATAGACAAAATTCTATTCCTATCCATTGTTGACAATCAACCTAAGAGGGCATCTGCTGGGCACCACACGGCAGATATCACAGAGTCACTATCCAATAAAATATTGGAAAAGTGAGTTCTAACCTCATAAGGCCAAAATTAGAGATAGTTCGAGACCTCAATCTTATTTATACCTATGGTTAACATTATATAAATGAGTTAATTAATTTATTTTGTCTTTTTTCTCATGCGAGATATCATGCTAGAAATGTAAAGTGCACTCAAACACATTGGAAAAGCCAGAAAGCATGTATATAAAATTTATAAAAGCATGACATAGAGAGCTTTTAAAGAATATAAGCATAAATGCAAAGATAAAATCAAACATAAATTAGAGAATTAATTTTAGAATTTCCACCTTAATGAGGATGTTGGTCCTTACATGTATATTTACAAAAAAAGGTAGAGTTTTGGATGTAATTTGGATAAAAATGAGGGCGTTGAGCCCATGTGGCTTCTGAAAAAAGAATCATGTTAGTTAATTTAAGATAGAAGAATCTTTTATATTTATAAAGAAAAATCCTTAATTTTACTTATTAATATATGGATGAAAAATGGGAACCTTGGTCCCTTTTTATTATAGAAAAATCTCACTCAAACCTGTATAAAATCATTTAGTGAGTTTTTAGCTTATCGCTTAAAAAATTATTTTATTTACAATAAATAAAGAAAGGCATGAGAGAATAATAATGTTAGAAAGAATGATATACATAAATCGGGACATTCATTTGATTGAGAATATTGGTTCCTTCATGCATATTTAAAACTCTTTTATGTGGTTTTTAGGATAAAAGGTGGACATTAGTCCATTTTGATATCAAAGTCCTGATTAATTAAGTAGAAATAGTTTTTGTGTTGTTTTTAATATAAGTGGTTGAAAAGCCTTTATTATTATATGCTTTGAAATAAAGAAAAATAAAAGGACAGTTAAATACAGGCCCTAAATAATAAATGAATGAGGAAATAAAGTAAATCCTAGACTATTCTGCTCCACTTGATCCTCTAACCTTACTCATAATGCGTGATGTGTATTAAAATATGGCAAAAAATAATATTAGTTAATAATGATTTTAATCAAATAATAAATGATAAATAATTAATTAAATCGAATAACTTAGATAAATAATTAATTCAATATAATAGGCATAAATTAGACAAAATGCATTATACATTCGGAATTCATGCAGCATTTATTGGCACGCGCATGCTAAAGCTCTTATCTTGAAATTTTATATTATTTTTAAATATTTTCAAGTAAAAAAGGTTTTTTTTAGAAACTAGCCAAAAATACTCTTATAATTATTAAAATTGGTGTTACAAGATATTTATAACATTGATAGTAGTGCAAAGATGCACTTGTAATTATTATCAATGTATTCTAGGTGCTAATTTCATGAACTCTAATTTAATTCTTCACAATTGCAGTTAGATGTTATGCCTTTTATTAGACAAGGATTACTTAAAAATGTACAAATAAAAAATTATACAATTTGATTAAAAATAAACAATATTTAATTTTATATACATTTTACTTCTATTTATGGTGCAAGTAATTCAAATGGCAGCACAGTCCTGATGTTTACAAAGTTGAGC
The DNA here is from genome assembly GCA_037975025.1 of Excoecaria agallocha. Classification (NCBI taxonomy): domain Eukaryota; kingdom Viridiplantae; phylum Streptophyta; class Magnoliopsida; order Malpighiales; family Euphorbiaceae; genus Excoecaria; species Excoecaria agallocha. The sequence goes on along the minus strand of CM075808.1, from coordinate 6,609,442 downwards.
AGGAGTATAAGTAATTAACTATCTTTAAGCTTTCTATTTTAATCATATTGCATTGTTAATGTAACTTCAATTATGAACTACCTTTCTTTCTATATAGGGATTGTGTGAATTTTACTAGAGCTTTGTCTAGTCATATATCAAATTATTATTTATATTATATTTTCAATTGAATATTATTATTATCGGATCCATTAATTAATTAATAAAAAATTTTATAATAATTTACATTAAACCTATTGGTCAACCCAACCCAATCCATTTGGATATTGATCTATTTATGATCCATATTTTTTAATCTATTTATAATCAAATCCATCAGTGACCCATCCATTAATAACCCACCCCACCCATTTGCCACCTATACATAGCTTATTTAATAATAATAATACACAAATAGATAAATAGAAAACAAGATTATAATATAATTTGAATGATTATAATTAATTAAATAAGTAAGAAATAATAAATGAATAAATATGTAAATAGAAAAATTAAATACTTATTATATAATAAACTATATTGCATAAAATAACATGCATTAAAATAAATTAAAGAAAAAATTAACAATAATAATAATAATGTAGTAATTAAATTAAGGGGAATTGAATATATGCATGAATATACAAGTAAAAATAAACAAGTAATAGTAAATATTAATTAATAGGTTAATTAGGCAAAAGAACCAACACAAATAAATAAAATAAAAAGACAAAAAGAATATTAACAATATAATATTAACAAATTAAATAATATTATATAAAATATAATATTAATAACAATATTGAATTCAAAGTAAAATAAACAATATTAAATAATAACAATAAACAATACTATATTAAAAGAAATATAATAGCCAATTAACAAATGAATAATAAATAACTAAAATAAAAAAAATAATATAATTTAAAATATATATCATGCAAATTAAAGAAATTAAGTAAAGAAATGTGGTGTAGACAAATGAAGTGAAAGAGAATGGAATTAAGATGTAAAAAAACGCGATTTGGACTAGGCTACAGTAGAAAATAATAATAAAATAAAGGAAAGTGAGGCATGGGTGGTAGAAAGCGATGCAAGGCCGTGAGGAACCACAAGTGATGCACACAGGAGAAGGCAGGCGACTGAGTCGGCCGAGTCGGGTCGATTCATGGGCCAAGATTGCGACTCGATCTGACTCAAGACCATGACTCAGCCTAAAAACGGGTTCCAGCCACTAGAACAATGCCAAAAACCATGGAAAAATATCAAAATCCATCAAAAACACAATTTTGACTATTTTAATGCATAAAAAGGCAAAAAAAAACTCATTAAGACACATAAAAAACATGATTTACATGAGGAAAATAGAAATTAAAATAAAAAATATGAAAATCAAGATTTTGAAACCAATGAAGAAGATGACAAATAGTTAATTTCTAATTTACCTATTTACTCAATTTTAATATGATTTTAATTAATTAACATTAATTAATGAATGAAATAAGTATAAAACTCAATTAATAACAAATTAACAAGCTTAAATCCAAGAAATAAAATAAATGAATAAATCAAAAAAATAGAGAATAAAATGAATATTTATTGTAAATTAAATCTAAATAGAAAATAAAATGAATATTTATTGTAAATTAAATCTAACACTAGATTTAAGTAATTTTAGGGCTTAAGAATATTATATTCAGGTTGGTTCTATCAAAAACCAAGGAAACCTAGTGCTTTTGGCCTTCCTTTCCCATTTTTACATTTTCTGCTCTTAGTTTTCTTAAGAAACGGCGTGTGTGTGTCTATGTTTTTTAGAGAGAGAGAGGAAGAACGTGAGAGAAAGAGAGAAAAGATAAAAGAGCCCTCCAAAAAAATTTGTATTTTTCTTAATTAAATTTCCCAAAATCATTAAGTGTTTTTAGATTATGATGAAATAAAATCCCCTCCATTTTTCCGTTGTTTTGCTGCTCAAAATAAATTCTAGAAGTGAGTCATGAGAGTGAGCCGCGGGCTTGACCCGTGAGTCAAATGAGCGACTCACACCATTTGACTTTCACTTTGACCATTTGCTTTGACTTTTTTACTCCTAAAATCCATTTTGACCTTGCTAATAGAGGAAAAAAAGGAAAAACACCCAAAAAGGATTTTTGTATATGAGCATCCTAAGAAAAAAATAGAACTTTGGTCCAATTTTATTAGCAAAAGGTTTCAATTCTTTAATATAAATATTTTTGTGGCATTTTCTCTTGTGGTTGAAAAGCCTTTTTGTAATAAGAGAAAGGAAAATGAAAACTTACTTGTAACACTTGCCTAGCTGCACTCACAATAAAGGGTGATTTATAATAACAACAACAACAATAACAAGTACTAAAAAAGGAAAATGAAATAAGCAAAAAAGAAAAAGGAAAAGAAAGAATTTTTGAACATACATCACAGAATGCGCTAATGCATATCGAGTGATGTAAGGTCGATTCATTTATTTTAAAAGAGAAGAAAGGAAAATGCATCATGTGATGAATGGTTGTACTTGCTGATGAAGGTGTAGTTTTTTCTCTTCATTTGAAATAAAGTTATTGTCAACTAGCAAATCCAAAAGGGAGTAAAAAGGGATCACAAAATACAAAGAAACAAATATTAAACCAAATATCCTAAATGTTAGAGAGTATGCTCTAAAATCCATGTAATAGGGATATATTTCATATGTATGAACTCATATTATTAATAAAAGGCATCATTCATTTATTAATGCTATGTTTAAATACATGAGTTTGTAAATCTTAAATTAATAAATGAAGTCCTAGATATTATAAACACACTGCAAAGGCAATCATGAAAGTGTTCATGATGTGAGATGTCTATTGCATACAAATGTGATAATATCTAAATATCTCTAGTCATAGAATTAACAAGATAGGACATTGTTAATTCGGACAGACTAGCATATGTTATGCTTTTTGAATAGTTTAAGCAGTGGTTCTCATAACTGTGATTATGGAATATGATCAAAGCTAACATGTGGATGCTTGTTACAAAAACTAGTTTATTGGAGACCTTCAAAGAGAATCCTCATATGGATATTAAATCTATGTTAGTGAGGAATCTCTTCATAGCGGTTGTACAAGTATCCTTAGACTTAAGATCACCAAGGTTATCTTAAGTAGCAAGTGATATACTTTGACTCTATAACTGATTACTTCCAACTGGGGGTGAACATAGTTAGGAGGTTGGGTATATCATGACTTACTTGAAGATAGTTGAGTGATTGACAAAGGATTCACCATCCCAGATTTATTAAGGGAAGTTATCTCACATGATTCTATAATTGCTTTGTTCAAAGAATCTCTGAGCAAAGTAATATGCCAATATGGATAGGGATCCATGAAGGGCATTTTGGGAACAATGGTTAAATAAATAGAACATACATAATTAGATTTATATGAGTTGACAGAAATTCATACTCAGAATCTAATTAAGATAAGAGTGGTGAAAGGAGTAATTGCACGATAACTGTTTTTATGGAAGGGTAGAGTCAAACCATTTGACTTTCCTAATATTTGGGTAGTCATGATGCCTAGCTAGAGGCCGTTCATGATTTGTATAATAGTGTATCATAAATATCAATAGGGATTGATAAAATGATTTTAAAAAAGTTTAATTAAATCATGTGAGTTTTGAATAGAACTTATAATTATATATTATACTGCCAATATATACATGAACCCAATAGGTCACACATATATAGAGTAAAGGATAAAATGGTAAAATGACAAGGATAATAATATTTGATATTATTATGGGAGAAGAGACATGAATAAGAGAATAATTAATTAAAGAGTTTAATTAATTATGATAAAGTAGAATAGTTAGCAGAACTTTTTAGAAATATTATGTAAAATGGACCTAATTAAAATATTGTATTTCATAATTAATTATTATTGGACTATAAGTGTTATAGGGCTGATATAATAATTAATAGATCCATTGGAGGAATTAAAAGAGGCTTAGAGAATTGGTTTTGGCGCAGAAATCCTCCAAAGGAAGAGTTACACGCTAAACCCATATAGAAGGCCTTAGAGGCCTAATTCTTGAACAAAAATAAATTAAATATATTTCATAAGTGTTATGGAGCTTAGATATTTAATTTGGATGGATTTTGAATTCATTTGGGTGATTAAATCCAAGTGTATGCATAAAGGGCCTAGTTTATGGGTTTTGTACATAGTCCTTTATAAAAGGATTTAAATTGGATTTAATTGAGCCCAAATAAATTATTAATAATTCTAGAAGCCCATTTAATATTTTTTCAGAAATTTTAAAGAGCCCAATCCCATTATGAAGTTGGATTTTTAACCTAACTATAAAAATCCAAGTGATAGGAATTTTAGGGTTAAATGAACATTAATAGAAAAGAAATTCTCTCTTTAAAAAACCATAGCTGCCACTCCCTTGCTAGAATCAAGGAAAATTTTGCCAGTCCTTGTGTTCCATCATTCTTGATTCATTCAATCATTCTCTAGTGTGGATTACTAATTGGAGGTGTTCAATTTTGGACACTGTGGTTTGCAATAACCCCGATAAAAAGGAAAATCAATTGTTCAACAAAAATCAAAGGTGATTTTTCTTATTCTCATTAATATTTATATTATAAATTCATGGCAAGATTAGATCTATTGGTTAAAAATTGTAAATTTTGCTTATGCATGTGATGCATGTAACCGATAATTCCCAACATGGAATCAGAGCCTCGATTTTGCCATGAATCTATAATTCTATTTTTTTTTTGTAGAATAGTTTTTATTTTTGAGTTATTTATTTCATGAACTTTAAAATATCATATTTAATTATTCATGAATAATAAATATTAATTTCTCGATGTATGTGATCAAATATATAAAATGAAAAATAAAAATGATTCTTTTGAGAAAAGAATCATTGTTTTTGGCATGTAGGGTTTTTATTTTTCAATAAAAGTTTTAGGGGCTGTTCTAAATTAAATTTTTATTAATCCACTCTAAAATTATTTTGATGATAATTTATGTGTTTAATATGTGATATTAAGCCATAGGATCAAACAAAATTAAAATCGAACAAGTTTTGCATGAAAACTAGTTTAGTCGAAAAAGTTCGATAAATTGGTGTTCTTCATGTGTTCTTGGTGGGTTCTTGTTTAGAACTATTTTTAATCTTCTAAATATGATATATCTGATATATTAATTTATTTTTAATTAATTGGATGAATTAAAATGGACCTTGAATTAATTGGATTAATTTTAATTCATTAAAACTACTTAATAGGATTAATTATGTTTACGGACTTGATTTATATTAGTGAATGACTTGGTGGGCCCAATGAGCTGATTTAAATTAAATATTATAAACTATAATTAAGTTTATTAATGGATTTTAAGGGCTGGAGTAGGCTTGACTAATTCCAAAAGGCCCAAATGGTCCAATAGACACAAAACTAGTTTATGTGTGAACACACTTTAGGGTTTAAATTTGTGGGTTCTGGCCTGACCTTTGTTTTAAACCCAAAATTAATTTTTTAATTATTTAATATAATTAATTAATTAATTAATTAATAATCAATTGAATTGATCATTAAGGCAAGAACACATGCATGCAAAAAGGTTTCCTAAAATGAAAGTTTCTAAAATGGAAAAAGTTTCCTAATTTGATCACATTATTAAAATAACTCAAAAGTAAGTTTCAAGAGTTGAAACATAATTTGGATTCCATTATATGGTTTTACTTTATGCATTAGAAATGCATATAAGGGTGTATGATTGATATGATGGATAGTTATGGACAAGGCCCAATGTGATTGAGCATAATGCATGTTTCGACCCAATGAGGACTTTCATGTCCCGACCCCTTATTTTTGGTTTGTATTTCTTTTTCAAATTGTAATATGTAACTAGATTACTTAGATTAGAATAAGAGATAGAGATGGATACCACTATCAAGGAGCAAGATGGGCCGCATGGAGATCCAACAAGATTGAAGATAATGTAATTATTTTTACTTGTTTGAATCATGCATATTACCTAGGTATGACCTTTTGATTTTCCTTTTGGCTCTGGGAAATCAATGTAGTAAAGTCCATAACTATACCATATTTGTATGCTTATATTTATGTGATAGATATAGGATGCATACCAATGTATGCCAACCATGTATGATGAGACTTAATTAACTAAAATCCCTCAAACAAATACTAAGGTATATAAGCCTTCCATTAATTGGAGGAGAACCAGAGTTCTTTATAGTGTGGGTTGTTGACCACAGTCAAGCTCACATTATATCGAATATATTCGAATCTAATTAAATGGGTCATCTTAGCTAGCCCATTAGCTTGTTGACCACAGTCAAGGCTAATGGTTCTAGAGGCAAGATTAGGGAATGCATATATGATATGCATGTATCAAGAGTTGATAACCTAATGATCCAATAGTTGTGTAGAGACACAATTGGTATAGAGATACCTACCATCAAGGGTATGGAGTTTGGCTTATTGACCACAATCAAGGTCAAATTACATATTAAGGATTGGATATTGCCCCACTAAGAAAACCATCGGGTTTTCTTGGATTATATAGTGAGGGCTATTAATTCGTAATAAAATAATGAAAGTAAATGGATTAATTAAAGACCTAATTAATGCATACATATATATGAACATACTCTCATATGTTTTCTTTTCACATCTAGGTCATCATTATGAGCACATTGAACATTAACATACGATTAATCTTGGACAATAAGCTGGTTGGCAGCAACTATTCTGACTGGATCAGACAAGTGAGAATTGTTCTCAGAGCTGAAAAGATCCATTATGTCTTGGATAAAGATCCACCACCACTTCCATCAGATGATGCCATTGATGAGATCAAGGGCACTTATAAAAAATACATGGAGGATAGTGAAGCAGCGGCATGTCTGATGCTGGGTGTTATGTCCTCAGAGCTTCAGAAGCAACATGAGATGATGGATGCTAGAACCATCATTTTGCATCTAGAGGAGCTTTATTCTTCTCAGGCTAGAACTGAGCAATATGAGATTGCTTGAGCTCTATTTAGCTGCAAAATGGTGGAAGGCACTTCGGCTGCTACTTATGCATTAAAGATGTATGGGTATATTGAGCATTTGAGTAGACTTGGCTATGTAATGGATAATGATCTATACATAGATTTAATATAGAGAATTACAAGTAATTTAAATTATTATTGAGAATCTAATTTTTTTTAATGGATAAGAATTCAAATTTTACTTTTTTCGTTGTTAATGATGTAATTATAAACAGCAAACTGTTTTAGTGTAAAAAGACAGCAAGCTAAATTACACTAAAACAGCAAGCTATTTTAGTGTAAAAATATAACAAGCTAAATTACACCAAAACAGCACAGCAAACTAAATTACACTAAAACAACAAGTTGTTTTAATGTAAAAAGACAACAAGCTAAATTACACTAAAACAGCTTGCTGTTTAAGGCAAAATAACAATTCAACAAATTTGCCTTAAACAGCTAGCTGTTTAAGGCAAAAACCTTGTTTGACCTGAACAGATTTGCCTAAAACAGCTTGAGCTTGATAGTTTTGCCTAAAACAGCAAGGCAAAATAATAGCTTGACAGAGCTGTTTTAGGCAAAAAAGCTGTTTTACAGATTTGCCTGTTTTAGGCAAAAATCTGTTTACCCATTGCATGCATTAATTTGACTTTAAATAAAAGTCCAAATTAAACAAGTATTAGAACATTCCTGCCTCATCTTTTTTATTCTTAATTACTGTTTAATAATATAATATAACATTATTAATTCAGAGATTATACTAAAGAACCTGACATTACTTCTTTGTTTGGTATTTCATTAACATTTTCATAAGGTGTTCCCTTTACCATTAGCATTCCAGAAAGTGAGACCTGGTAGAAATTGAATGGCACGTATAATTAATGTATTAATTTAATAAAAAAAGGTATACTTAAACTCACTCACTTTTTTTTTTAATTTTTAAACTAAAAACTCTTGCAATTTAACACCCACCAAATTAGAAATTCCGTTGAAAAATCCATCCAAGACTAACATAATATTATTCGAAATTTCATGGAAACATTCAGTTAGTTTTGGATGGATTTGAAATATAACTAAAGTTGAGTGTCAAATTCTAAGTTTCTTTAGTTTGAGAATTAAATTGAAAAATAAGTGAAAGATTATGATTATTTTGTAATTAGTGAAAAAAAAAGAAAGGGATGGAGTAAAAGTAGTAACTAAGATATGAAATGTTAACCTTAATGCGAATTAAACCATCAGTTTGAAATTCCCAATCGAATATCTTATTAAAGATATAACTGCACAAATATTGAACTAATTATTATATTTATATTTAATAATATCAATTATAATCAATTATTATAAATTATACAATAAAATAATTAAATTAGGAGAATATAGCTCTCACAAAATTAGCTTGGGAAAATGTTGTAGCCAATTTTGCAAGAGACATTCTATAGCTAATTCACTGAAATTTTGAGCGGGATAAAATGGCATTGGCGGGTTTCATTTTTTCTAAATTCCTAAAACTTTACCCTTCAATGCTGCCCCCCCTTTTAATTAGCTTCTCTCTCCCTCCCTCTCTCTCGTTACAAGATTAGGAATTTGGTCTTGAATTCGCTCTCTTTAAGGAAAGAGATTTCATCTTTTCTTTCTGTGTCTCTTTTTCTAGGTGTTGTCTTGGTGGGGAAATCAAAAGCTGAAAAGGTAAATCGCTTGAAGACCACTTACCTCGAAAAGATTGTTCCTTTACTTATGGAAGAGTTCTCCTACACTAACATTCATCAGGTGACAATTTTATCTTGGTTTTACTATTATTTTTCCCTCAATTTCTTGTTATATTATCTCCTGTTTAGAGCGCCAATTGGGAAATTTTTTTGTGTTGAATTATCTCTCTAGATATTGAGAGAGATAATAGTTTATGCTTGGCTACAAAATGTACTAGAGAAGAGATTATTTCTACTGGATAAGGTTGCTAGCTTGTTTCAAGAGAATGAGTTTTTTTTTTGCAGAGAGAAGAAAAAATGAATTTTCATGGTTTTATATCAATTATCACATATTATTTTAAGATTTTACAGGATATAGCTTGTTGTTTGCCCTTAAATAGCTTGCTGTTTAGGTGTGAAATGTTAGATAACTAAAACAGCTTGTTGTTTGCCCTTAAACAAATTTTAGATAACTAGCTTGCTGTTTGCCCTTAAACAAATTTTAGATAACTAAAACAGCTTGTTGTTTGCCCTTAAATGTTAGATTATTGGACAGAGGCCTAGAAAACGAATTTTATGTTTAATTTTAATTCGGTACACAATTTTTATCTTCAAGCTCATTAACTTTGATATTCTATGTCTGAGTCTAAATGGTTTATTTATGGATATATATATATATATATATATATATATATATATAAACTGTCACTTTTTTTTCCTCCATTGTTGTCTTTCAGTTGCTTTCACTTTTTCAATTTTGAAGCATCAACCTTAATTTCTTCTTGATTGAGATATTTGAGGCGCTTATTCCCATAATATTATTCCTTATGCCTTATTTATTATTATTATTTTACAAATATTAACCCACTTGATTTTGTTTTTGAATTAATATTTCTGATAAAGATCATAAAGTAGGTAATCTATTTATTTAATTTTTTATTTTAATACATATAGCTCATATTAAAGAAACAAAGTTTCATAGTTGTAGCCATATTTGCTTAATCAGAAGACAGGTGCTAAAAGAAAAGAATCAAAAGGGATAAAGAGGAGAAATTGATTGGGCAAGTGCACTAAGTTTTATATTTCATCACCATCGGCTTGCTCAGGTTTTCTTAATTTGTTCCTCTTATTAATAATTTTCTTTTGTCCAATATAGTTTCTTTTTTTTTATCCTAGATCTTCCACTTTATCTTCAATTTCTGGGTCTGATCTTAGGTAGCTAGCTTCAGGAACTGATTTAATTTTCATATTGATAGCTAGAGCTAGCTGAGTACTAAGTTTAATTTGTTGTACAATTGATTTTTGCTTTCAATATTTTCTCTACGTGCTAGTTTCAATTATTTTTTCGCTGGTTGCTTTTCTTATTCTACTGGCAGTTCTAATCTTCAGTGAAACTTAAATGGCTAACAATTCAAGAGAAAGACCCAACAAATTAACTGTCTACCTTTACATACCCAATATAGTTGGTTTGTTTTCTTTCTTCTTTTTTTTTGACCAATTTTAAGTCCTTTGTTTCCTAAAAAGCACAATTCAAATCTGACAGACATTTGTTTATGGATGATGTTATGCAAATACAGGATATACAAGGGTTCTCTTGAATTGCTTTGCTTTTGCCGTATGCTTTTCCAACAAAAACCTTTTTGGTCTTCTCTATTTTATAAGGTGAGAAATAGACTTAAGTCAAATTTCTTTCAAGATTTCAGCCATATTATCTCGCTTGGCTTCTGAAATTGGATCTAATATCATTTATGTATTCTGATTTTAGCTTTGTCTGTGATGGCATTGATGGTTGGTGTGCTCAAAAATTCAATCAAAGTATGGACCTATTATTTTTAAAAATATATTTTTTTCTTCTAAAAAAAATTTCATAGACCTATATGTAGTTGGGATCAATATTGAAATGCTGAGATTTATTAGAAAATAGTCCTGCTGTTTCAGAAATGTACAGTTTGAATACTTTTTCTGTGCTACTAGGATAATGCTTTAGCCTTCTTTGTACAATACTTTGAAACTTCTACCACTTTCCAATGCTTAACCTTATTAAACCAATGGCTCACCTTGGTTGATTACTCATAGTGGGCTTTTATGCTTTTGTTATTTTTAATTTTATTTAGAAATCTTAATTGATTTTGACACAAGGTAGCATATTATACTAGACTTGCTTATCATTCTCATTCCATAGCCATGCGATAGATTGATAAAACAACACAAACAACCAAAGCTAAGATTTTTAAGATTCGATATTATTCCTAGAAATCTCAAAAACATGATCCACTACTTGTATTTTTAGTGGGTTTGCCTCATGTTAATTCCTCGCACCCTTGTATTAATTTTCTATTTGTTTCTCATAGCTTGTACTTGCAATATTTGTCCACTATGCGGATTGAGTTTTAAGTTGAAATTTGTGCTGAGCATGAACAAGAGATGGATCAGCAGGTCAGACAAATCCAGCAATAGATGGAGATGTAACAACTTTTTTCAGCAGTAGATTTAGGAGCAAATGTATCTATTTACATTATAGTTATAAGTATATAGTATGATATTTTGGGTAACATTTGTTATTATTATATATGCGTGTATTATTTTAGATATACAATTAACGATGATATCCATTTGTAAATAACAATCTTTCATGAATATATATATATTTGTATTAAATATTTAGTCTATAAATATAAATTTGTCATATGTGGCTTGTCATTTAAATGAAATTTTTATATTAATTTAAAAATAAAAAAATATTTTTAATTTAGCAAGGAATTAGCATTTTTGAACAGTAGCTATTTAGCGTCAACAATGTCGTAGCAATATTGCGACGAAAATACTATCGTCGCAAAATTTTGCTTGAACAATGTTGTAGTAATTTTTTGCTTGAACAATATCGTAGCAATATTGTGACGAAAATATTATCGTCGCAAAATTTTGCGTGAAAATTGTCATAGCAATATTGCGACGAAAATATTGTCGCAAAATTTTGCTTGAACAATATCGTAGAAATATTGCGACGAAAAACTGTCGTCGCAAAATTTTGTGTGAACATTATTGTAGCAAAATGGCGATAAATAATTAGCGACAATGCCCATTCGTCGCTAAAATTTGGCGATGACTTTTTGTTGTAGCTAGATTCTGATACAACGATTTTTGTTTCAAAATGAAAGTCGTCGCTAAGTTATCACTAAACTAATTTAGCGACGAAAAAATACCAGTTAGCGACGAATTTTGTCGTAGCTAATTTGCATTTTTTTAGCAGTGCAAGCTGATGCTTCTACTTCTGGTATTCATATGATTGAAATAAATACTTATTATATTGCTTCAAAACAATCTTGGGTATTAGATGTCGGATGTAGATCTCATTTGTGTAATGATCTACAGGGGCTTAAAAGTAGTAGAAGAGTTGGAAAGGTAGAAATATGTGTACAGTCAGCTACTAGACAAAACGACTCCATAACAGTTGTGAGGACTTATCATTTGCCTCTTCCAAGTGGATTAATACTAGAGTTAAATAATTGTTATTATGTTCTAGCATTATACAAAATTATTATTTCTTTCAGTTGTTTATTGAACGATTATGACATTTCTTTAAATGACAAATGTTGTTACATTTTTAAGAACAATATGTTTTATGCTAAAGCTATCATTGAGAATGGTATATTTGTTCTTGATTTAATTAAAGATGTGCATAATGTGGATACCAAGAGAATAAAACAAGATAATCTAAAAGCCTAATATTTATGGCATTGTCATTTAAGCCATATAAATGAGAAACGCATGACCAAATTACACAAGTTAGGTGATTTAGGGTCATTTAATTATGAATCATTTGATATATGTGAATCTTCTTTATTAGGAAAAATGACAAAAACTCCCTTTATTGGTAAAGAAGAACGAGCTAAAATAGTTTTGGACTTAATACATTCAAATGTATGTGGTCCAATGACTACACATGCTAGAGGAGGTTACTCCTACTTCATTACTTTCATAGATGATTATTCCAGGTTTGGATAATCTATCTAATGAAATATAAATCAGAAGCATTTGAAAAGTTCAAAGAATTTAGAAATGAAGTAGAGAAGCATCTTGGCAAGAGTATTAAGACACTTAGATCAGATTGAGGTAGAGAGTACTTAAGTCAAGAATTTCAAGATTATCTTAGAGATAATGGGATTTTATCTCAATGGACTCCACCATATACACCACAACATAATGGTGTATCTGAAAGGATAAATCGAACACTATTAGATATGGTTCGATCCATGATGAGCCGAGCAGACTTGCCTAAGTCCTTTTGGGGATATGCACTAGAAACTGCTGTTTATGTGTTAAACAGAGTTCCTAGTAAATCGGTTGATGTTACTTCATATGAGATATGGAATAACAAGAAACCCACACTTTCTCATATGAAAGTATGGGGTTGTCCTGCTTATGTGAAGAGGACAATGTCAGACAAACTAGATGTTAAGTCTGACAAATATTTATTTGTGGGATATCCAAAAGAAACGTTTGGATTTTATTTCTATCATCCCTTAGAACAAAAGGTGTTTGTTTAAAGGTATGCTGTCTTCTTGGAAATAGAATTTCTCCTACGAGAGGACAGTGGAAGTAAAATTGAACTTGGTGAAGTTCAAGACCCACAAATAGAAGTAGATCAACCGATTAAACTCGAGATTAAATTTCATAATGATGAGATTACAGTTGAACCTAAGTATACATAAAATCTTAGAAGATCTCATAGGATGCATTCTATCCCTGTGAGATATGGATTTCACATTGATTCAGATAGAGGCATAACTGTAGTAGAGGACAATGAGCTTACAAGCTATCAAGAAGTTTTGAACAGTTCAGAACGTTATTTATGGCTTAAGGCTATGTAGTTTGAAATGGACTCCAGGTATGAGAACAAAGTATGAACTTTAACTCAACCACCTAAAGGGATAAAACCCATAGGGTGCAAATGGGTCTTCAAAAAGAAAAATGACATGGAAGGTAATATAGTTACCTATAAAGCTCGCTTAGTAGCAAAAGGCTATCGTAAAAAAAATGGTATTGACTATGATGACACCTTTTCTCCTGTAGCGATGCTTAAGTCTATAAGAATACTTTTAGCCATTGCAGCTCATTATGATTATGAGATTTAGCAAATGGATGTGAAGACAGCTTTCCTAAATGGAAATCTGACTGAGGATGTGTATATGACACAACCAGAAGGGTTCACATCAGGAGATGGTAAAAAGGTATGCAAGCTTCAAGGATCCATTTATGGATTGAAGCAAGCCTTTAGGAGCTGAAACATACGATTTAATGAGACAATCAAAGAGTTTGGTTTCTCATAGAATGAAGATGAATCTTGTGTGTATAAAAGGGTCAGTAGGAGTGCAATTGTCTTTCTAGTTCTATATGTGGATGACATATTAATCATGGGAAATGACATTTCTCTTCTCTAATCTATTAAAATATGGTTATCCAAGCAATTCACCATGAAAGACCTTAGAGAAGCATCATATATTCTGGGAATAAGGATCTATAGAGATAGATCCAATAGGTTGCTAGGTCTTTCACAAAGTACATATATAGATAAAGTATTGAAGAGGTTCAATATAGATCTATCTAAGAAAGGGTTTATACCCATGGTGCATGGAAAACACCTTTCTAAGTCGATGTGTTCACAGACACTAGAGGATAGAGAGAGCATGAATAGAATACCATATGTATCTGCAATTGGTTCTATCATGTATGCTATGTTATGTACACATCCAGATGTAGCATTTGGTTTGAATGTCACAAGCAAATTCCAATCCAATTTTGGAGAGGAACACTGGGCAGCTGTCAAGAATATCCTTAAGTACTTAAGAAAGACTAAGGATATATTCTTAGTATATGGAGAGGGCAGTTTGGAAGTAAATCGATATACGGATGCCAGCTTCCAATTTGACAAAGATGATTGTAAATCACGGTCTGGTTTTGTGTACATAATGGGATGAGGGGCAGTTAGTTGGAAGAGTTCCAAATAAGAAACAACTGCTGATTCCACGATAGAAGCTGAGTACATTGCTGCTTTGGAAGTAGCCAAAGAAACAGTCTGGATCAAAAAGTTCATATCTGAACTAGGAGTGGTGCCTAGCATTGTTGATCCGATTCCTTTATATTGTGACAACAATAGTTCCATTGTGCAAACAAAGGAACCACGGTCTTATCAGTAATCCAAGCATGTTCTCAGACGCTATCATCTCATAAGGGAAATAGTAGCTAGAAATTATGTGAAAAAGAAAGGGTCCCCACAGATGATAATGTGGCGGATCCCCTTACTAAAGCACTTTCCTAGATTAAGCACAATCACTATATAAATAACATGGGTCTAAAATATATGAGTGGTTGGCTCTAATGCAAGTGGAAGATTGTTAGAGAGTATGCCCTAGAGCCCATGTAATAGGGATGTATTTCATATGTATAAACTCATATTCTTAATAAAAGGCATCATTCATTTATTAATGCTATGTTTAAATACATGAGTTTGTAAATCTTAAATTAATAAATGAAGTCCTAGATATTATAAACACAGTGCAAAGGCAATCATGAAAGTGTTCATGATGTGAGATGTCTATTGCATGCAAATGTGATAATATCTAAATATTCCTAGTCATAGAATTAACAAGATAGGACATTATTAACTCGAACAGACTAGCATATGTTATGCTTCTTGAATAGTTCAAGTAGTGGTTCTAATAACTGTGATTATGAAAGATGATCAAAGCTAACATGTGGATGCTTGTTAGAAGAACAAGTTCATTGGAGACCTTCAAAGAGAATCCTTACATGGATATTAAATCTCTGTCAGTGAGGAATCTCTTCATAGCGGTTGTGCAAATATCCTTACACTTGAGATCACCAAGGTTATCTTACACTACAAGAAAATTAGCAAATAGCAACGAAAATTAGCAACCAAATTTGTTGAATTTCCATTGCTAATAAAAATTAGCAACGAAAAATAGCAACAGAACATTCGGTTGCAAATTTTACAGTTGGTATTTTTTGCAACGAAAATTATTTTCCGTCGCTAAATTTAGCAACGGATTTCAATTTCCGTTGCTATTTTTACCAACAGAATTAGAATTTCCGTTGCTATATTTACCAACCGAAATTAATTTTCGTTGCTATATTTAGCAACCAAATTTGAATTTTCGTTGCTATTTATAGCAACCGAAATCAATTTTCGTTGCTATTTCTAGCAACTGAATTAAAGTTTTTGTCACTAAATTATTGTTGATTTTTTGCAAAAAATTTATGTAAAAACCTATATCTGCCAATTAAAATAAAAGTGCACCTATAATCCAGTCAACACGAACCCCAAAAAGCATATAAGAACTTACATAGCTTTCAAGAAATATATTTAAATGCCACATTACACCATGCAATTTATTTATCCTTATTTATTATAATATTAAAGCACACATTGAAGGAACTATAAAAAATAAAAATGTAATTAATCTGATTGTCTCAATCTAGAAATCTTTTATTATTCTCCGCATATAATATATAATGGCAATTATCTTCTGGCTTCTTTTTAGAACCTTCTACATTCTTACAGAAGGAAACAAATTCATAACTTGAGTAACAATGAATTGATCCCTCAATCTTTAGAGCAATTAAAGATTTTTAAAAAACAAATAAATAGCCATTTAAACTTGATCCATAGTATAATTAAGCAACTTAAAGCCAATTGGGATAAAAATAAACAAAGAATAAAATGTACTGATTATGTCTGTGCGATGACCATAAGAAAGCAGGAATAGCAAGAAAGGGAACTGAGAAGTTAAGAACAAAAGTGACACCGCAATAACCTTAATCATCATTGCCATCATCCTTCAGTCTGTTAACAATGGATCCATTAGCAAAATCAGAAATCATATCAATTTTGATCAATAACAAGATCAATTAGCAACAAATTGAACACAAAACATGTATAAATAAACTAACCGAACGATAACGACGTAGAGAAATTGATTTTGAAAGAATCAGTGTTTTAGATTATTACTGAAAAATATAGTACTTTTGGACTCCATTTGGACTTGTCTATATTCGTTCACAAGAATTTCCAAAGGCGTTGAAGAAGCTACTGACTACTTTTTACCCAACATTTATTAATTAATGGATCAAATTTTACATTTTAATTTTATTTTCAGCAATGGAACTGATAAATTTTTGAGGTTTTAATTTCATAACCTACCATTAATTACAAATTAAATTAGATTGACTTAATATTCATATTTTAAATTACTTATATATCTATGCAACAAATATCTTTCAAATAAACATAGCAAGTAATATGTTAATGAATTGCATATTAAAATCTCCAATTCAAAAGGACGACATAACAAAAATCAAAGGAATAAAATTGGTTGGATGTAATTTTGCTTGTAGATGGGTGAAGTCAGAAGTGGTGTGCTTCAATCTTTAGGACCTATATATTTACTTTTTGGATATTTGTAATTGGTAATGTGTGACACATTCCTAAAGCACAAGAACATTTTGGATTGATTCCAATTAATCTGAAATAGTCTCTAAGAAATGTATCATTTGATAGGTTAAAAAAGTCAGTCTACCTTGTTCAAAGTCCGAACAGCTGCAAATCTCAGAACAGGTTTTGAAGAACTAAAGAAAAGCTAGATGACAGTTATTACTGGAGTTAATTTTTGGCTTGTCACACCATTTAGCTCCATAATAGCTATTGCAGCCTCAACAATTATAATCTCTGCCTTATGGCGCAGACAACCCTCAAGAAAATCATAGAAAGGATGGTCCCCTATTTGTGTGTTAGTAGCTGACTCATGAATAACCTGCACATAATAATTTTATAATAAGAGTGGCAAAATAAGATTTACAGGTACCAAAAATTTTTATATTCAAGAAAAATAGCCACTTGACTAGTATAGCGGATCAAGAGGCATTGGGCCAATGGGGAGTGAACAGTTCCCCTGGTCAAACTGGTAACCAACTTACTGACAGCTAGTCAGTTAAGCTTTCAGAATGCTTATATTTTAGGCTTGAAGTTAAATATGCAGAAAAGAAAATTAAAAATCTCACATCTAGTACTTGGTATTGATAGCGCAAATTAAAAATTTATCACACCTGATGGAGCAAAGCCAAGGCATGAAACTATACAATAGCAGCTTTTGACTGCACAGCCTCCTGAACCTCATTACTACACCTTTTGACCACCAAGGTTGCACTAGCAACAACTGGATTCTTTTCAATAATAGCTTGCTTTAAACATTGCTTAATCTGGGTCGGTGAGGTTTTTGCACACCCCTATGTTGTACGATTACACATATTACTTATACTTTCTCAATTAACAAGTATACTCTCTCAATGGACTGTAATCTTTTTTAGTCTATTGAGGTTTTAAAATTTTTATTTGTTGGAATTATCTTATTGTTAAGATTTGTACTATTTATATTATGAAAATTTTACATTTTAATTTTGATTTTGTTTATTTAGTAAACCATTCTTAACTTCCAACGGTAATCCCCAACTTCTAAAATGCAAAAGGTCGGTGTGAAAGGTTAATCATGATTAGTATATGTATTAATCTAAATTAGCAATGACGTAATTACAAGTTGCATATATATATATATATATATATATATATATATATATATATATATATATATATATATATATATATATATATAGACATGTAAACAAATAAACATTTTTAAAGACAATATTAAAAGCTTGGCTGTTTTTAGCAAAATATACTTTTCTGCTATTCAACCTATTAAAATTCTAGCTACTTTGCTAATCAATTATGTTTCAATTCTATATTTTCCTATCCAAAAGATGTAATTACAAGGCAGGCTTCAGTTCTTCCACCAACCAAATTAGCTTTAAACTTATTGCTCTAAGATGATGTGTTTTTTTAAGAGTGGACACACCACTTCCTAAAAGAAGATTGACTCAACTACTTACCAATATATGCTATGCACATAGCTATTAAGTTAATAATTTAATGGTTTTCATTGGTTCGGTCACCTATATCTAAGGTTGAGTGATGATCTGATGATAAAGAAATTCACTTAAATATGTAGCTATATGTTTGTATCTATATATATCTTGTATTTGATAAAGAAATTCACTCAAAGATCTAATCAAGATCTAAATATAAAGAAAAATAAATTCAGTCATTGTTAAAAGATCAAATAATAACAGTTAAAATTTAAGCTTCTATCAATCCATTTTGCTGTAAATTTTAGCTTCATACTGGTCTGGCCTTTGTGTGTTTTCCTTGCATTAAAGATAAATTATCTCACTATGACTAACACATCCAGGAGCAGAAAAAATAGAATCATAGATTCTATCAACAAACAAAATTGTTACAATAAACAATCCTTAAGTACAAAATAAGGACTTCATATAAGCTCATATCAATGGAACTTACACATGTATGAGAGTCATGCTTGAGTTGAAAAGTTGAGCTGGGATAGTGCCCGAGAGCTGATTCTTTCCAAAATGACTGTAGATAGTTTTTTTTATCACATATTAATATATAGAAACTGATTCACAAAAAAAAAAGAAAAAACAAGTACTTTAATGATCAACTGATGAAACAAATCTACAAAATCAACTAAGGAAACATATCTACAAAATCAGAAGATAGGATGGAATCAACTACTATGTCAGAATAATCAAGCTAATATTTATAGAGGATATCATTATGGAGAGAATTATGACATTTCAAGAGGCATTTATCTATTATGAATGAAAATTAGTTATATGGAGTATTCACAAAGCAAACATGAAAACACTTCAGAAATAAAAATCGAAGTACCAAAATATTGGTAAAGCCATTCCTAAAATTGTTCAAAGCAGCCTCTCTTTCACTGTAACTCCATCCACCATGAAGAGCAACAGCTCATAAACCTTGTGCCACTAGAGTTTTAGCAACTTCATCACACCTTGCCTACTTACACCCCTATTCATTTTAAGTATTAGGACTTTAGAAAAGAAACTTGAAAATCAAAGCATAAAGTCATTTATTTTATCACATAAAAACATAATAAAGTAGAAACATAATAATTTTATAAATTTTTCCAGGTGCCATCGTACTACCTGAGCCTTCAAAGAAAAAAAATGCAAGGAAAAATCAGCTGCATTGTGAAAATTTCACATGGACTCATATAACCAGCTTCAATTGAAAAATTCGAATTACACTTAGTTGGAAAATTACAAAAAAAAATCAAATTACCAGCATTAACCAACTTTAATTGATACTTTCATTGGTTTCAGGAGGCATCCTAAATATTTATAAATATATAAAAATATAATACGAAGTATTTAAAAAAATCATTATCTGAATTGGCTTTTGAGGTTTCTTCTGTGGCTCCCGTCCAACAGAGTATTAAATAGACCGTGGTTTGACAGTATTTTTATTCTGAGTTTCCCTGGTCCTGGGTGTGCAAATGTTCTTCTGAAGAATATCTTTCTTGGCTGATATTGAAATCGTGGAAGTTTGAGCATCCGTGTTTAAAGACCTAGGTTTCAATTTCCTAGTACTCATTGTAGAAGAACTATGAACCTCATCATCAGATGATCTAGTTCCCTCTTCAGGAATTTGTGAGCAGGTTTTAGAAACTTGAACTTGATCTTGATTGTCTGCAATATTATAGCTCTCTAATAATTCCTTCACAGATTCTCCAAATTCACCAAGTTCATGATGATGCACATATGATTTAAGCTCATCCTTCATGCGCTGCAATGGCTGAATTTAATCATGTGCTCAAATTCAATAGAAAAGTTTATTAAATATGATCAAATCATTGACATCAGGATAACGATAGGAAACTAAAAGTCTATAAAAGAGGAGTACAGAATGGGTGTACCTCACATCCAGCCTCCAAAGCCAGCTTGAAAAACCCAATCGAAATTGAGTGCTTAGAAGCAGATTCAAAAAGCTTGGTTTGTGAGAGCCAATATGAAGCAGAAGCAAGCATATTGAAATTCTTACGGCTTAATGTTATGGAAATATCAGAAAGAGGTGTCTTCCATCTTGCTTGACCATTAGTAGATCTCATAGTTCTAGCTTCAGAAATGGGTGTGATGTTCCCAGTTGGTTTTGCAGCACCAGCTCCAGTGACTACTGACTTAACAGGAATGGAGAACCTTCTTGGTGGCTTTGCAGATTTCTCCTTGCTAGACAGATCAAGGACACCTACACTTTTACTTACACTTGAGGTGGACCTTCCCCTGTATATGAACATGGAAAGAGAAGAGCAACATCAGACTACCAAGTCAAAGGAAAAGCAAAGTCACCACTAGTAATTCATTCAAAACTTTGCAGGTTGTCTAGATACTATAAATGGCATAAAGGAACCAAATTGGTGGGAAATGATTTTAGCCATTGAAGGGAAATTAAGAATTCTAATTTCCCTTCTCTATTAAGTAACCAAACAAGAATGCATTTATGAAAACAAACTACTCCCCCTTCATAGGCAGACATAGGCTTAATTTATTTCCAAGGAATCAAAGATTTTGACTCAAATACATGAAACGCAGAAACTAAAAGCCGTGAACATAAAGGATGGCCCATTTTTCATGTCCATACTCTGTTTTAACTATCAATTCAAAAATCAAATAGTATGATACACTAAATCGATGATAACTGGCTTATTGAATTATGGGCAAATGCAATTACACCACTAAATCATAACCAATTTCTCAATTCTATTCCTCTCCAGTTGCTTAATCTAACAGCACAATCTCGTGATTTCATAGTTTAGATATAGCTTTCACTAAAAATACAAAAGAAAAACTGAAAGAATTTACCTCTTGGAAGTAGAAAAATTAGGCAAATCAACCACTAGCGTCTTATCCTCTTTGGCCTTCGTCGCCGATCTCAGCGGATACCTCAGCTTCGATTTCCCTAAATTCCCACAGAATCACAATTCTTTAAATCAAAAATCCCTAAAGCAAAAAGTGCACGTAAGAGAGAATAAGCATACCGATAACAACGAAAGGCTGCTGCTCTTTAACTGTCTCTTCCATTACCAAAAATCAACCAAATCAAGAAAGACAAATACACACAAACGAGAATTATATGAATGAAAAAAATGTCTTTTGTGCTTTTTCAAGAGAACTCAGATTTCAGGTCCTCAAAATTTCTATGCATCATTCAAGCATTTTAACAAATAAGATGTGTGCATTCTAGCTAGCTCTACTGATTCAAAAATTGTAATTCACACAATATCAAGCCACACCATAAGCCAGGATTATTAAACAAATTAAATCAGTAAATTCACATAAAATACTTTCATTAAGCTTTACATAATAATGAAAAAATTAAGGAAGAACAGAAGAAAGTGACAGTAGGCATATACCTGGATGTGCAACGAGGCAGAAAAAAGAGAAAAATGAAAACCCAAGCTCAAAAAATGGAACCAATATTGAAAGAATAAAAAAATGGAACCAGTATTAAAAGAATCTTGTAGCTGTGGAGCAAAGCCTCCTTAGCAGCCTCATCGCTTTAGAATTAACAAAAAAAGAAAAAAGAAAACAAAAGAAAAGAAAGCTGTAAATTGGAAATTGAGGAGTGAAATTAGTAGGCTTACTTATCGAGAACGGAGCAGAGGGTTTTACGATGGTAAGACTCAGGCTCCTCAGCCTGCAGCAACTCAATACTAGAATTAGCTCTAGAAGTTTCCTCTGAGCAAGAACTTCATTAACTTTTTTTTGATTAAAACCAAATACAAGGGACAACGTGCCAAAAATCTAAAAACCCATATACTACTAACAAAAAGAGCATTGTACAATCAAAGCCCTATCTAAGCCACAAATTTAACCTTCAAAATTGACTTCGAATAAAACCCTAAATTTGGAATGAAACATGCGTATAAATCGTCCAAGAGAAATAATAAATTACTATAAACGATAGATTTTACAAAACCAAAACTATCCTTTTTCTATGCCCTACAAAAATCTCACTGCCCGCAAATTAAAAATCAGAACTAATAAAAATGAGTAAATTTAAATTGTCTTTTAGTATGAATATATAATAAATAAATAAATACCTTATCGGCTTCTAGTTGGTTCTTATTTATTGATCTTCTTCAGACGCTGAAACCTAGAAAGAAGACAAGAAGAGGAACTGAACTGCCGGAGAACTTTCAACGAAAAGGGAGATAAAGATTGAATCTTTGTGCTAAGAAAATTACTAGGTTGAAGTTAATAATTGAAAGTTGTAGTAGTTAAGAAAAAGAAGGGATCAAAGAGTGGAAGCTAAAGCTTAATTTTATGTTCATATAAATACTATCAGTGTTAAAGTCTGAGGCTGACTCCACTTTTTAAAGTGCCAGTTTGATTCCTCGTCAATATATCAAAAAAAAGGCCACTAAGAGATTGGGAATATATCCAGTGAGCGAGATAATGGAGTTGAGCAAGGCTGAGGGATGGAGTGAGGCAGATGGAAGAGAGCAAGGCGAAGGGAGAGACAAAATGAAGGCAGAGAAATAAGAGGCCTTTTATACCTAGGGCAAATAGCAAATTACCAACCGAAATTTAATTCGGTTGCAATTTTAGCAACGAAAATTAAATTCCGTTGCAATTTTTGGACCCCACAATTTGTTCTGTCTTTTTGAGATTTAAAATACCAATGGAATGCACATTCTGTTGCTAAAATTACAACCGAATTACAATCGAATTGCTTTCGGTTGCAATTTTAGCAACGAAAATTAAATTTCGTTGTTATTTTTAGACACAATTTTTTTTCTCTTTTAGAACCAAAAATACCAACGAAATCTAAATTTTGTTGCTAAAATTGCAATCGAAATGATTTTCCGTTGCAATTTTAGCAACGGAAGAGCAAATCCGTTGCTATTTTTGGATCTAAATTTTTTCCATCTTTTTTTGACCAAAAATACCAACGAAATCTAAATTTTGTTGCTAAATTTGCAACCAAAT
Organism: Excoecaria agallocha; assembly: GCA_037975025.1. Classification (NCBI taxonomy): domain Eukaryota; kingdom Viridiplantae; phylum Streptophyta; class Magnoliopsida; order Malpighiales; family Euphorbiaceae; genus Excoecaria; species Excoecaria agallocha. The sequence goes on along the minus strand of CM075808.1, from coordinate 6,585,765 downwards.
TGATTTTTCGTTGCAATTTTAGCAACGGAAAACCAATTCCGTTGCTATTTTGGATCCAAATTTTTTTCATCTCCTTTGGGACCACAAATACAAACGAAATTTGATTTTCGTTGCTAAAATTGCAATAGAATTAATATTGCGTTGCTAAATTAGCAATGGAAATTATATTCTGTTGCTATTTTTTGTTCAAATATTTTTCCGCCATCTGTTGGTGCCTATTTTAGCAACGATATTAGATTCCGTTGCTAAATTTTGGTGCTAAAAATTCCCTTTACTTTTAGCAATGGAAGACAACCAAATATTATTATGTTGCTAGATTTGCAAAGTTTAACCAATTTTAGCAACATAAATTATTTTTCGTTGCTAAATAGCAATGGAAATTGAATTCTGTTGCTAATTTAGCAACGAAATCAATTCTATTGCTATTTTTCTGTTGCTATTTTTATATTTTCTTGTAGTGTTAAGTAGCAAGTGATATACTTTGACTCTATAACTGATTACTTCCAACTGAGGGTGAACATAGTTAGGAGGTTGGGTATATCATGACCTACTTGAAGATAGTTGAGTGATTGACAAATGATTCACCATCCCAGATTTATTAAGGGAAGTTATCTCACATGATTTTATAATTGCCTTATTCAGAGAATCTCTGGCCAGAGTAATATGCCAAGATGGATATGGATCTATGAAGGGTATTTTGGGAACAATGGTTAAATAAATAGAACATACATAATTAAATTTATATGAGTTGAAATAAATCCATACTCAGAATCTAATTGAGATAAGAGTGGTGAAAGGAGTAATTGCATGGTAACTGTTTCTATGGAAGGGTATAGTCAAACCACTTGACTTTCCTGACATTTGGGTAGTCATGATGCCTAGCTAGATGCCGTTCATGATTTGTATAATAGTGTATCATAAATATCAATAGGGATTGATAAAATGATTTAAAGAAGTTTAAATCATGTGAGTTTTGAATAGAACTCATAATTACGTATTATACTGCCAATATGGACAGGAATCCAATAGGTCAGATACATATAGAGTAAAGGATAAAATGGTAAAATGACAAGGATAATAATATTTGATATTATTATGGGAGAAGAGAAATGAATAAGAGAATAATTAATTAAAGAGTTTAATGAATTATGATAAAGTAGAATTGTTAGCAGAACTTTTTAGAAATGCTTTGTAAAATAGACCTAATTAAAATATTATATTTCATAATTAATTATTATTGGACTATAAGTATTATAGGGCTGATATAATAATTAATAGATCCATTGAAGGAATTAAAAGAGGCACAGAGAATTGGTTTTGGTGCAGAAACCCTCCAAAGGAAGGGTTACACGCCAAACCCATATAGAAGGCCTTATAGGCCTAATTCTTGGACCAAAATAAATTAAATATATTTCATAAGTGTTATAGAGCCTACATATTTAATTTGGATGTATTTGGAATTCATTTGGGTGATTAAATCCAAGTGTATGCATAAAGGGCCTAGTTTATGAATTTTGTGCGTAGTCCTTTATGAAAGGATTTAAATTGGATTTAATTGAGCCCAAATAAATTATTAATAATTTCATAAGCCCATTTAATATTTCTTCAACAATTTCAAAGTTCTAATCCCATTATGAAGTTGGATTTTTAACCTAACTATAAAAATCCAAGTGATTGGGATTTTAGGGTTAAGTGAATATTAAGAGAAAAGAAATTCTCTCTCTTTGAAAAACCCTAGCCACTACTCCCTTGCTAGCATCAAGGGTAATTCAGCCCTTGTGTTCCATCATTCTTGGTTCATTCAATCCTTCTTTAGTGTGGATTACTAATTGGAGGTGTTCAATTTTGGACACTGTAATTTGTGACAACCCGGTGAGAAGGAAAATCAACTGTTCAACAAAAATCAAAGGTGATTTTTCTTATTCTCATTAATATTTATATTGTAAATTAATGGAAAGATCAGATCTATTAGTTAAAAATTTTAAATTCAACTTATGCATGTGATGAATGTAATTGATAATTCCCAACACTAAAGGGGTCGACTTTAAAATAAATTAAATGGAATTTTGATACGACAACCTAATAATTTCTATCACACAGCAAAATACCCTTAAAAGGGAGTTTCACGACCTAGATTTAAGCAGAAATAAATGCATGACAAAAATACGATAAATAAATCGACAAATAAAATTTATGACATTTAATGAAGATAAATGCATAAACTTTAAACTGTTAGAAAACTGGATCAAGTATATAAGACCTTTTATATTAGCTTCACTTTACTTATTCGATTAGGCCATCAAATGTCAAATTCTTGAATCTTTTTCGTGTCAAAATAGTTGAAAATGAGCTCGAGAATGAAGAACAAAGTTTCAAAAGAACACTTTTTTTGAGTTTGAAAAACTTTTAATCAAAACCCTTTTCAACACAAAATCTTCCAACCAACCCTATAAAAGTTGCTCATCCAAAACGTTATATAGGAAGGGTTGCATGGGTGTACAAAGTCGTTGCATGGGGCGTGCAACCCCAAAAGGTCAGCCAACTTGTCAAGTTGACTCTAAATAGTTGATCTAACTTTTGATTGCATGGTCATGCAAGTGGTTTGCGTAGGTATGCAAATAAAATGCAATAGTCAACTTGCAAAATTAGGCCTTAAAAAGTATATTCTTTGACACACATTGCCATGCAAGTGGTTTGCACAAGTGTGTAATCTAAAAATGGTAATCAAATTGGTAATTGGCCAAATAATGTAAATATTTCTTGATTTCACAGGTCTGCAATACTTTGTATGAGTGTGCAATGCTTTACATTGGTGTATAAGGCCAAAAAGTCATTGAAAATAACCTTTAAGCTCCCTAATTTGGAGTATTTCTTGTTATTCATCCCTTTACTTCCCTTAAATGCCTGAACTAAGCACAAAACACTTCAAAATAATTTTTGAAAAGTTTTACTAGTATAGAAAAGATCTCAGAATCTTTGATCCTCTATCTTTCAAAAAGCAATCTTTCTTATTATGTAACCCTAATAAAAGCTTACTCAAGATCCAGTATCTACAGTTGCTCGTAACTTTGGGAAGGCTAGTACATAAAAGTGCCTAGGTGAGGTAAAGGTTAAAGTGTGAGAGAGAGATGCTTACTTGACGAGGTAGCCTCTCGATTGCTTTTTAAAAAGGCTTACAGTAGTGATAAGTAACTAACCAATGCCAGCTTGCAATATGTTCTTAATTTGCAGGCGATTCCACTCTTATGGCTATACCTTGATTCATAGTCAATTCCAATTTTAAGGCTATACCTCAATTTGTAGGCAATTTCACTTCTATGGCTATACCTCAATTTGAAGCTGATTCCACTTCTATGGATATAACTTGATTTGAAGGCAATTTTACTTTTATGGCTATACCTAGATTTGAAGGTGATTCTACTTTTATGGCTATACCTTAATTTAAAGGCGATTTCGCTTTTGTGGCTATACCTTGGTTTGAAGGCAATTTCGCTTCTACAGCTATACCTTGGCTTGAAGGTGATTCTGCTTCTGTGGCTATACTTTGATTTGAATACAATTCCACTTTTGCAGTTATACCTTGGTTGAAGGCGATTCAGCTTCTGTGGCCATACCTTGATTTGAAGGCAATTCCACTCTAATGGCTATACCTTGATTTGGAGGTGATTCCACTCTAGTGGCTATACCTTAATTTGAAGGCGATTCCACTAATATGGCTATACCTTATTTGAAGGCCATTTCGCTTTTATGGCTATACTTTAATTTAAAGATGATTCTACTTTTGCAACTATACCTTAGTTTGAAGGTGACTTTGTTGTAGTCCTGTAAAAATTTTACGTATGTCGAGGTTACTCGGATATAGAGTTAATCATATGACCACTTGCCTTATGCAGCAAAAAGAGCACTATTGTGGGCAATGGTCAGGAGGCTGTATTGGTTAATACAGAATAGTTGATTATATCCCTTTTGTCTTGTATTTGCAGTGTTGAAAAGGTTAAGTGAGAAATTGTTGACCCTGTGTAGTTTGAATAAGGGAATTTATTTACAATGTATCATTTGCAAGGTTGTGGGTGAGTGTGTTAATTTTATCGTTATTTTTCATGGAATTGTGATTTGGTTTTATTAATTTTGGATTTTAGCTATTTAATGTTGGTTAAAGTATTGCAAAGTTGAAACCGTTGTGTTAAAGATGAATGAGAAACAAAATAACATAACATATAATCTAGTGTTAATAAGCATAAAAATAATGTAAAATCCAAAATAAAGCCAAAATAATAAATAGCATCCAAAATAAATAGAAATCTAAAAAATAATAACAAGACATGTGCATGTAATAAAAGCAAATATAAATAAAAGTGTTAATCTGAAATGATAGGCTGGTAGTCTATAGGGTCCTCTACTGGTGAGTGAGAGCAGTGACTATAGATTGGTAAGCCCGGTGCATATCCTAGAGATGGTGGAGGAGTGGATAGGCCTGGCTAAGTGGATCCTATGGGATCAACAGTGACAGGATGGAGAAACTAACTAAGGAAACCTACTAGATGCCCCATCTCTTGTCATATCCTAACCCAGTCTATCACTTGTTCATTGAGGTGACATTAGACCATCCCCTCTATTCTTATGATGTACCCTTAGAAGTTGAGATCAGGCTTTTTTTCATCTTTTTTTCTACCTTATCCTGAACCTCTATGACCTTCTTGTTCTCTATGTGTAACACTATCTCAAAGGCCTGAACACTCTCTCTAGCCTTCTGAACACTAACCTCAGCATGTGGAAACCCCTACCTCTGCTCGAACTATGTCAGTCGCCAATTGACACTTTTGACCCCGAATCTCATCAAAACTCCTTCGATATGTCTCTTGGCGCTGGGTGTACTATTGACGTATCAGTTGGATATTGGTAAACATGGTAGTTTGGGATGCCTTCATGCACTATAGGCTTTGTAGTATGGCATCCCAAGGGGCTGCGAGTGTGTCTATCTATAATGGTAGAGGTGTTGAGGATGATGTCACGCCAGGATGGCCATAGTCTCATGGTGAAAGTCTTGCTAGAAAGTAAAAGCCTGTGTACCATGTGCCTCTATAGATAATTATAGCAGCAATAGTATGAACCTCTTGTAGAGTCCATTCTTTAGCAATTTAAAATAAGGATGCCACTGCTAGCTTTTGTTCCAGGCTTTTATGATCTTGTCACTCAATAAAGCTATTTGTACTGAAAAGTGGCAAAGTCTATGTTGCATTTTCTCATTGCTATTTTAATTTGCTTTTCTGCCTTTTGAGTTTTAGTATTCAATTGCATGTAGAATAATTGGGTGAGTGATATTCTTAACTGAACTTGACATGGCTAGTTGGGATAGTTACCATTTTTTTTATTTCTTTAAGCTAAAAGTTGGACCTAAATTATGAGTTTTTTCCTTTCTTATTGTACTGTAAGGTTCCCATGTAGAATGAAATTAAAAGTTGTTCCTTGCATTTCATAATAGCAATTAATAGTACATCACTGTCCTCAGGTCTTGTTAGGTACGAATTCTCACACTTGCACTACTGGGGTATTTGACCAATTTGCAACTGGCATTGGCAACACTAATGCAAGTTTTGTATTAAGAGCTGGGAAGCTTATACTTGAAGTTTAGAAACTAATTTTTCTTTGTCTGATGCCTCAATTATTAAAGTCTTATACACTTTTTTTAAAAAAAAAATCTTTTCCATTTTTTGTAGGTTATGCTATTCTTAGAATTTAATAATATGTTAGCTTCAATAAGTATTTTATCTGGTGAAGAATTATTTCTTGTGAAGAATTATCTCCGATTGAACTTATAGATCTTCAAGTTAGAGTAGTTTTAATAAATGGTTGCTTGCCTTTTTTACAAGTAGAAAGAATATGTCATTTTAATGTCTTTTGCCTTGCAATGGATTAGCTGATTCTTTTATGGGAATATAAATTGTAGCAGTTTAACTGTAAAGCAAAACTAGCTATATTTCATAACTTATTGCATGAATATATCCTCTTAAAGTCTTTTGTCTTAGAATGAAATACTTGTAATTTTTACTGAAATATAACTCAAATGTGAATAAAAAGTATTCTTTTTTAAATTTATTTATTTTGAAAATTTATTGCATGGCTTATTAGTGGCAGAGTGCTATAACATACTAGAAAAAAATATCTAATCGCACTAACTTTAAAGTGTTTTTACCAAAATCGGTTGTGCTACTTTCCTTTATTTGCATCTTCAATATTTGATTTTGCAAATAAGTCACTCAAATTTGAGGTTTTTGTTTCTATAAATGGGCATAAATTGTACCCTTAATTGATAATATATTATGTTATTTCCTATATATATCATGTGGTAACTTGGAAAACAAAGGGTTGGTTATAGATTATCGGTGAAATATCTATGTCTGGTGCAATATACAAATCAATGGAATTTGTTGGCATAACTGTTGAGAGTTTAAGTGTGAATAGATAAATAATGTCTGGTCAGTCAATTTTTATCTAAACTCGTCAACATAGCATAATATATCTTGTTCTTGGTTGTTTTGATTTTTCTATGATGATTAGATGGAAGGACATATGACACTATGTAATATGGTTGTTGAAGCTAAGGGGAAGAATGGGGTTATCCCTGCTAATAACACTACATTCAAGTACGTTGAGGCATTTTAAGATAAACTATACACATTGCTTAGATTTCATCCTTTTTATTAAGGGTGAATATTTCTTGTCCGATAAGATGAAAATAGATTTGTAGGTTCTTGTTATATTTGTAAAGCTTTTGTTGTTATGTGTTTATAAATGATATACTATACATATGTGGAATTAGGTACGAAGACTATATGCTAGAGTAAAGGATAATCATATCTCAAAACCTTTTCTTATGTTATCATAATTCAGTAACTAGACAATCAAATTGCAAATTGATCCCTTGTTATTGCTATCAGTTGCACCTTTGGAGCAAGCCTTATGATTCACCTGCTTGGACTAATACAAAATTGCTTGTAGTTAAACCTGTCGAAAAGGGATTGAAAAATTTGCAGGATAATTCCTTCCTGAACTATGACAAGCCGAGTATGGTTTAATGTAACTAAACTCTTGGTCTTTAGGAGGGGCCTTTGACTACATATCTCGAATAGATAGGAGGCAAGCAAAGGACATTGATTCACCTGAATTTTTATCTTTTTTACCACTAATAGACATCTTCTTTAGCAAGTTTGTTGCCATTTTGTTGCTAACTTTGTTTTATAACTTACTTTATATAAACTCAGGCAAGGTTGGATAATATATGAAGGCATGTGTTCTTTTCTTTATATTATAGTCTTGAACTGATGGGGTTAGTAAAAAAAAATTAATTTAGTTGGAAAAAGTTATAATTAGCCACCACAAACTTTTGAATCAAGTGTTACCTAATAACATCCACAATAAGCTGTAGACCCGAATCAAATAACATTTATATATGGAATAGAATGTGTTTTTGCTAGAATAGATTCAATCAATTTTTTATAGTAGATCTATATATTTTATGACATAATTGTTTTTGTTTCTTTATATTTTTTTGCAAGTTTTAGTATGGAGAAAATTTTGAAGAACTAAAATTGACTATAAAGATTTGAAGGAATATGAAAATATTGGCTAGAATTTTTTGTTATGAAATTTTACATCTTATTTTGCTAGAGATTTGTTTTTTGAAAGGCACTGTATAAATGGATGCTCACTCTATATTTGTAATGAGTTGCAAATTAATTATATATGAAAGTATAATTTTATTAGTTGTGTATCCATTTATTATATATAAATTGTATGTTATATTTATAAGTACAAGGTAAAAAATACGATAATTATTATTGCCATGGTAATTACTTTTAGGGACCATATTTCTGGTCCTTATAATTATACTTTTAAGGGCTGGTTTTATAGTCCTTAATATAACATATGTTTACATGATTATTACTTTTAAGGATGAGATTTCCTATCCTTATTATAATTTTAAAGACAAGATTTTAATTTGGTCCTTAAAAGTTTATGGTCATTATTATACTTTTAAGGACCAGATTTCTAATCCTTAATCCTCACATGACTTGCATTATTAAGGATGAAAAATCTGGTCTTTAATACTTTTTAGGGACCAATTTTTTATCCGGTCACTAAAAGTTTTAAAAACTAGTTAATATACCTTGTCCTTAATTGTCATTAGTGGCGGAGGCCATAAGGATAGGATAGTGATCAAATTTTCTCATCTTTATTAGATTTTAAGGACTGGATTTCTCATCCTTATAAATTTTTTTCCTTATAGTGATATACTGGTATTGAGTAGGCTCTGTGGAGGAAGGTATAATTTGGTTAAGCTTAGTGGCCAAGTGGAGGGTGAGATTCATGTGCCTATAGAAAAAGTGAGAGTATATGACTCGTGATGGTAGTTCTGGTTGTATTTGCCTATATGGTTTTTGTGGAGGCACCTTTTGCATCACTGCGTATTGTGCTCATTAGTATGGCATAAAACAAGACATCGTGCATACTCGACTGAACTTTGGAAGAGGAAAGCTAATTGACGCCTTCGTCACTAGCTATCATTACATTTGGAGGCACTTACTAGTCAGGACCAATATCTTACCAGTGAACGTTTGTGACTTTGAAACTAGTTTTGAGTATTGTATATTGGTCATAGAGTCACCTAACATGCGGGCTTTTTTATTAAGGTGCCAAGGTAAGAGAGGCAGTAATGGAGGAGACGAAGCTTAATTATCTTTCCAACATAAGGACTTATGATATTTAATAAAATGTGCATTGGCCATGTTGGTCACAGAACAATGCTTTTATCTTTTTTTTGCTGTTTAGTTTTATAAATAAATAATGCTTTGCTTTTATGTTAATCAACATGCTTAACGTACATTATTTATGCTTTCTCATCTAATTGTGATCTCACCATAATAATAATAATAATCATGACAAGATATTCAATGCAAAAACACAAGCTTTCATTTAATCATGGGTCATGATATCTTGGGTGCATCCAACTCTTATCATCAATTAGCCCTCGCAGGTTTTATTGATTAACTATTTTCTCTCAATCTTTATGTTTTACCTAGAGCGCCTTTTTTCAATTTTTACCCTAGCGGGATTCCTAATTTTAGCAAGACTGCCTTTTTTAATTTTTGACCCGGGGTTGTTATTCTTTTCTTTTGATCTTGTCTTGGTCATGGAACCTTTTTAATCTATCAATGTTAACTGGTTCTTTAAACTTGTTCCCATCTCTATATGTGAGAATAGTTCTTCCCATAAATAGTAGCTTCTTCAACATGAAAAGGCCCTTCTAATTTGGTCTGAGCTTTCTGTGATGCTAGGCTTTTAAGTCCCAATTCTTGATCTCTTAATAGATGCTCTTGAGTCTTCAATAAATTCACTTAATTTTGCAATAAAGCCTTTTGATTTTTGATCTTCTTTTCTTAAGAATTAATTGTATCCATCTATTCTTCTCTTTCAGCTCTTAATTGCCTATCCTTGCTTTCAAGTAATTCAAGGAGGACTTGAACTTTGGAGGTGCATGACTTTTGCGATATCCATTGTGAGCCAGGATCTTCAAAAGATAATGATGAGTAGAAAGTTGAAGGCTGATATGAGTACTGCATTTCTTGCATTTCTCTCCTCAGCTCTTCCATTTGTGCTCTCAACATAACCAATTCATCATCTTGGAAAATACCATACATAATTTGAAAATGTATCATAATCTTCCTGCAAAGAATAACACCAAATCAAAAATAAAGAAAAATAAAAATCTCAGACAAAGCTCAAATAAAGATATCAAACAAACAACACTGTTATCCCTAGCAACGACGTCAAAAACTTGTTACGACCCTAGCAAGTATACTAGATCGATAAGTAATAAAATGGAGTATTTTTAAGACTATGAGATATCGTACGTAAGGGATAAGGGCTGTTTTAAGCTAGATATCTATAATTGAGTGGGTTAACCCGAGACAAATTTCCAAGTTTTCGATTGAGAGAGCGTCCTAAATCTAATTAACAAAATAAATAGATAAAGAAAATAAAGCTAATTAAATTAGAGATTAAAACATTAATTAAACCATTGCCAAGGAATTCTAATCCTCCCAAAATCAAATGCAATTGGATTAATCATATAGGATTCATATGGCTTAAATGTGGACAACCCATCTAAAACACTAATATCCCATTCATGAGCCTACTATTCTCACTATTCGGTATCCCATTTCGAAGCCTTCCAAATAGTGAACATAAGCATGGATTTTAAGACCTAGGCACGAACTAATATCCCATTCTAGAGCCTATTAATTTAATACCCATCTATCCTTCAACTATTTCTAAGATTAATAATGCATAACCTATGAACCAAAGGCCTCTATTTCAGAATCCAATCTTTTTCGATTCACACCTCATACAAGGCTAAAACAGATTATGAAATTACCCATTCTATTCCAAGCACAATAACCATCCATTCAAATGAAGTAAAATTATAAAATGCTCAAAAATAAAATAGATAAATGAATAAACACAATGAAGAACAGAACATTCAAGCTTATATATCAAACATAAACTCAATCCTACATAGATGTGGGGATTCATAGATCCCCTAGCAAAAAAACAACAAATTAAACATCAATAAAGTAAAAAGAGAAAGGAAAGAGGAAACCCATGAAGCCATTTGTAGCTGGTGAAGCTCTAATCCGAATCAAAGCCTCCTCTTTCAAAGATCCAACAAAATGAAGAACACAGCTTAAAGTAGATGTAGAAAATTGAATCTAACCTTAACTTACATTGAAAATAAATCTAATCTAAGTTTTACATTGAAATAAATCTAATCTATAACAAGAAAATAAAGAAAAAAAACATGAAAAATGGACTGAAAAACCCTAAATCTAAGTGTGGCGGTTCTCCCTCCTTCCTCCATTTTTCTGTCAAAGAAACGCAGCTTTTATAGAGGTGGCTAGAAGGCCACGGCTGGGACACTTTTGTCTCATCTGTGCCCTATAGAGATAAAATAGTACTTTACTTTGGTCATGGCCAAAACATTTTTGTCTCAGTCGAGGTGATCTTCTGGACCAAAATTTCTTCGAACCCTGCATTGGCCACGACCAGGACAAATGTGTCTCGACCGAGTCCCCTGAAAAAAGAAAAATCTGAAATTTTTTCACATAAACCAGTCCCACAAATTCATAAATTTTTAGATATTGAACCGTTGGATTGATCTTAAATTTTAACAGAAGCTTTGTAACATCTTGGTTTACGTTTTTAATGGTAGAGATCAAATTCTAATATCGACAAGTTATTTTATGGCTAGGACAATCTCGGATGAGTGATATTTCTTCTTTGGGTGAGTGATCTTCTCCTTTCTTCAATTAAGTATTTTTTTCTCTTCAATTAAGCCTTAAAAACCACCAAAACTTTATAAATATCAATATAATTCTAATTGGCATAAAAAGAGGAATTTATTACATAAAATATTAAAAATCACGTAAAATAAAATACAAACACAAATAAAAATATACTGAAATTAAACGCTAAAATCGTAGTTATCAACTACTCCACACTTAGCTTTTGCTCGCCCTCAAGAAAACGAACAAACTACATTTTCGTATACTCAAACTCAAAGAAAGAAAACACAAATTCAGAAAAAGTAGACAACACTTTAGTAGAAGTCACTAAAAAAATGCTAATTAAAAAAGACTCAACTAGACCACACTAGCAAATCTCCTTGTGTGTGTGTGCTAGGCCAAAACAATTTAAAATAACTTTTAAAACCAAAAATTCCAGCGTAATATGATAATCAAGAAAATAATTTATACATAAAAGATTGCACACGCGGTTTCACTCTTAAAAGTCAAGGGACGCCATAGGCCTCTTCTTTAGCACTGGAAGCCGAAAGTCATCTTCGTACACAACTCTCAACAAGAAAAGATCCTTTGGACTTAAAAGGTTGTAATGTGGCTAAGGTATGGCTATCAAGAAAATGATTATGATATGCAAGTTTGAACTGCCATTTCTATCTCAGCTCACCACTTTTCTCCTAAAAATAAGACTTTAACTCTACCCTTATTAATTTATCATCATTGCCAAACTTCAAATATCCAAAATGTAGAACATTTTTCAAGGAAAAAGCACAAAGAAGAAGAATAATCCTCTCTAATTTTTTTTACTAAGATTATAGCTCAGTTGATGTTTGAAGAGCTTAGAATCCTTCTATTCTACTCATAGAGTACCCCACACTTAGATGAAACCAAGATTGCTAGCTTTATTCTTTTTTTTTTTGAATAGCTAAAGCAATCATTTTTACAATTAATAAGTAGGGACTCACAAAAATTATTTTTAAAGAGGAAATACATTCTGAAAAATTTTCAATCTCACTTAATATTAACAATGTATCCCCAACTCTAGAATCTCATAATTAAAGCACAAACTTTTACTCACTAGCATTTTCCATGAAAAACTTATCTCACCTACTTCTAGAATGACTAGCTAGAAAAGGGTAAGATAAAGGTTTTTTAGGCTTAAAGGATCAAAATATAGGTGTAATAAGCAAACATAAAATTAACACGCATTTAACATGCTCAAATAGGCTCAAAAGGGCTTACAAAGGATATTATATTGCAAAGGTAGGTCAAAAGGTCTTTTCAAATTTTGATCAAGAAAAATATTGCCTAAGTCATTTCTTTTCTCATTTTTGAGTTGTTTACTTGCTTCAAAGGGTGATGAGGAAGGTTCTAGTGCTCTAGAATTTCTACTCAATCAACTTCATGCCCTAGTTTTATTATTTTCAAAAGCATGCCTAAAGTGCACATTTATTAGGAGATTTATTGGTATTGTTTTAATTGAAAATAACCGATAAAGAAAAATCCGTTCAACAATCAACCACACTCTTGTTATTCCAACTAATCTAAATAAGTCTTTCTAATTCTAAGTTCAAGATTGTTCACAATATAAACAACAATGAGGGTAAACTAACTAGGTGCAAAAGTATGCAATAATAACAACAAACAAAAAAAAAACACTACTAAACTATAATCAAAACACAACTGAAAAATAAACTAAAGATAACAAAATAATAACATGAACTATAAATTAAAAACTAAAACAACAATGAAGTAAAATAAAGTATAAAATTAAAATAAAACATAAAATTACTAGAAAATAAGGCACAAAAAATAGCTAAATGAGGTGAATTCATGTTTATCATGCCAAAATTGATAGAAATGCACAAGAAATAGAGTGCTTGAATTTAAAATGTAGATGAGAAGATGTGAAAATGGAATGTAATGCCAAAGATAGACAGAAAATATGACTTTTCAATTGTACATGGCCGAGACACTTTGGTCTCTGTCGTGTGCCCCCTTATGTGTCGAGATTGCACATTGGACACGGTCGAGACAATTTGGTCTCTACCGTGTGCACCAAAATTGCTGCAAAATTTTTAAGTTTCACACCCACTTTCATGCACATTAACAAACTTAATTCTAATCTTATTCATGCAAAAATTAAAGCTCAAATGAATCACCACAAAATTAGCAAAAACACAAGCAAAAACTAAAAACATAAAGTAAAAATAAATGAAAACAAAATAAACAATTAAATAAAAAAGAAAGGCAAGAGAATTAGTTCTGGTTTAATGAGTCCTAGCTGTTGGAATTTAATGGTTACATGCATCACATACATGAGCGGAATTTTAAAATTTTTTTAACCATAAGATTTGATCTTGCCATGAATACACAATATAACTATATGAGAATAAGAAAAATCACCTTTGATTTTGTTGAACAGTTGATTTTACTTCGCACCGGGTTGTCGCAAACCATAGTGTCCAAAATCGAACACCTCCAATGAGTAATCCACACTAAAGAGGGGTAAATTGAACCAACAAATTGGTGTTCAACTAGGGCTGGCCAAAATCCAAGAGGCTAGCAATGGAAGTGGCGCAAAAGGGAGAGAGAATTAAGAGAAAAAGACTTTCCTTTTGTTTTAATCACTTAACCCTAATTCTCATTAGTTGGCCTTTTATAGTTAGGTTAAAATTCCAACTCCTTAATGAGATTGGGCTCTTTAAAATTGCTGGAGAATTATTAATTGGGCTTCTGGAATTAATTATAATCATTTGGGCTTAATTAAATCCAAATTAAATCTTTTCATAAAAGACCATGCACAAAATCCACAAACTAGGCCCTTTGTGCATTTAATTGGATTTAAATACCCAAATGGATTCCAAATCCAACCAAATTAAATATGTGAGTTTCATAACACTTATGTAACATATATAAATTAATTTGGTCCAAGAAAAAGCCCTCTAAGCCCTTCTGTATGGAGTTGGTGTGTAGCCCTCTTCTGGAGGGCTTCCTCCAACTTCTTCATTCCTTTGGCCCTTTATAATTTCTCCAATGGTCCTATTAATTATTATATCAGTCCTATAACACTTATAGTAGTCTTATAACACATATAAGACAATAATAATTAATCATGAAATACATTATTTCAATTAGGTCCAATTTACAGAATATTTCTCAAAAGTTCCGCGGACAATTTTATTTGATCATAATTAATTAAACTCTTTAATTAATTATTATCATATTCTCCTCTTTACCTTTATAATAATATCAAATATTATTATCCTTGTCATTTTACCATTTTACCCTTTTCTCTATATGTGTGTGACCTATTGGGTTCCTGTCCATGTTGGCAGTATAATATGTAATTGTGAGTTCTATTCAAAACTCACATGATTTAAACTCCTTTAAATCATTTTATCAATCTCTATTGATATTTTGATACATCATTATACAAGTCATGATTGGCCTCTAGCTAGGCATCATGACTACCCAAATGTCAGGAAAGTCATGTGGTTTGACTGTACCCTTCCATAGAAACAGTTACCGTGCAATTACTCCTTTCACCACTCTTATCTCAATTAGATTCTGAGTATGGATTTCTGTCAACTCATATAAATCTAATTATATATGTTCTATTAATTTAACCATTCTTCCTAAAATGCCCTTCATGGATCTCCATCCATCTCGGCATATTACTCTGGCCAGAGATTCTCTGAACAAGGCAATTATAGAATCATGCGAGATAACTTCCCTTGTTAAATCTGGGATGGTCAATCCTTTGTCAATCACTCAACTATCTTCAAGTAGGTCATGATATACCCAATCTCCTAACTATGTTCACTCCCAGTTGGAAGTAATCAGTTATGGAGTCAAAGTATACCACTTGCTACTTAAGATAACTTTGGTGATCTCAAGTCTAAGGATACTTGCACAACCACTATGAAGAGATTCCTCACTGACATAGATTTAATATCCATATGAGGATTCTCTTTGCAGGTCTCCAATGAACTTGTTCCTCTAACAAGCATCCACATGTTAGCTTTGATTATCATCCATAATCACAATTATGAGAACCATTGCTTGAACCATTCAAGAAGCATAACATGTGCTAGTCTGTCCGAATTAACAATGTCCTATCTTGTTAATTCTATGACTAGGGATATTTAGATATTAACACATTTGCATGCGATAGACATCTCACATCATGAACACCTTCATGATTGCCTTTGCACTGTGTTTATAATATCTAGAACTTCATTTATTAATTTAAGATTTACAAACTCATGTATTCAAACACAGCATTAATAAATGAATGATGCCTTTTATTAATAATATAAATTTCATACATATGAAAAACATCCCTATTACATGGGCTCTAGGGCATACTCTCTAACACTAGCTCGACTCTTGTTAATGTTGATCTTTCTGGAACTTGCTCTTATTTTCCCCCATTAGTAGGAGAAACCTATCGAAATTCACCAAAGTGGGCAACACCATGTCTTCGATGAAGTACCCCTCCACCTCGGGTTATTCAAACACGTACTCCTCTAGCTCTTCTAGCCTTAATAGACTTTTCAAGTGGACTGAATTCAGTGCTTCCACTTGAGTGTTAAACCATTCTTGTTCTTTTGGTGAAGAATTCCTCACAAGAGATTGAAATTCATCCTCTAAGCTATAGGCCTTGTCATCGACAATGATTTGTCCCTTCTCCAATGCATGCACCCCATACTTGATTTCTTCATTATCTTCTGGCAGTGCATTATTACCACCATCACCTTGATTTTGCATAGAATTACTCAAGAATTCTAACTGGGATTTTAGGCTTTTGAGTCCCAATTCTTGATCTCTTAATAGATGCTCTTCAGTCTTCAATAAATTCTCTTAATTTTGCAATAAAGCCTCTTGATTTTTGATCTTCATTTCTTGAGAATTAATTATAGCCATCCATTCTTCTCTTTTAGCTCTTTATTGCTTATCTTTGCTTTCAATAAATTTAAGAAGGACTTGAACTTTGGAGGCACATGACTCTTGTAATATCCATTGTGAGCTAGGATCTTCAAAAGATGGCAATGAGTAAAAAGTTGAAGGCTGATATGAGTACTACATTTCCCATATTTCTTTTCTTAACTCTTCCATTTGTGCTCTCAACATAACCAATTCATCATCTTGGATAGTACCATGCATCATTTGAAAATGCATCATAATCTTCCTGCAAAGAATAACACCAAATCAAAAATAAAGAAAAATAAAAGTCTCAAACAAAGCTCAAATAAAGATATCAAACAAACAACACCATTATCCCCAACAATGGCGCTAAAAACTTGTTGCAACCCTAGCAAGTGCACTAGATTGACAAGTAATAAAGTAGAGTATTTTTAAGGCTCCAAGATATCATACCTAAGGGATAAAGGCTATTTTAAGCTTGATATTTATAATTGAGAGGGTTAATCCAAGATAGATTCCCAAGTTTTTGATTGAAAGAGCGTCCTAAATCTAATTAACAAAATAAATAAATAAATAAATAAAATAAAGCTAATTAAACAAGACATTAAAACATTAATTAAACCATTGCAAAGGAATTCTAATCCTTCCTAAATCAAATACATTTGGATTATACATATAGGATTCATATGGCTTAAATGTGGACAACCCATCTAAAATACCAGTATCCCATTTTGGAGCCTACTATTCTCACTATTCGGTATCCCATTCCAGAGCCTTCTAAATAGCGAACATAAACACCCATCCCAAGACCTAGGCACAAATTAATATCCCATTCTGGAGCTTACTAATTCAATACCTATCTATCCTTCAACTATTTCCGAAATTAACAATGCACAACCCATAAACCAAAGGCCTCTATTCTGGAATCTAATCTCCTTCGATTCATAGCTCATACAAGGCTAAAACAGAGCATGCAATTACCTATTCCATGCCAAGCACAATAACCATCCATTCAAATGAAGTAAAATGATAAAATGCTCAACAATAAAATAGATAAATGAATAAGAATAATGAAGAACAAAACATTCAAGCTTATATATCAAACATAAACTTAGTCCTACATAGATATGGGGATTCATAGATCCCCTATCAGCAAAACTACAAATTAAGCATCGATAAAGTAAAAAAAAAAGAAAGGAAAGAGGAAACCCATGAAACCATTTACAGCTAGTGAAGCTCCAATCCGAATCCAAGCCTCCTCCTTTAAAGCTCCAACAAAATGAAGAACACAGCTTAAATTAAATGCAAAAAATTGAATCTAACCCTAACTTACATTGAAAATAAATATAATCTAAGGTTTACACTGAAATAAATCTAATCTATAATAAGAAAATAAAGAAAACAACACAAGAAAAATAGAGGGAAAACCCTAGATCTAAGTGTGGCAGTTCTCTCTCCTTCCTCCTTTTTTCTGCCAAAGAAATGCAGCTTTTATAAAGGAGACCAGAAAGCCACAGCTGGGACCAGAAGACCAGAAACCCTGCATTGGCTATGATCGGAACAAATGTTTCTCGATCCAGTCCCCTGAAAGAAGAAAAATCTAAAATTTTTTCACATAAACCAGTCCCATAAATTCATCCATTTCTAGATATTGATCGTTGGATCGAGCCAAAATTTTAACAATAGCTTCTTAACATCTTGATCTATGTTTTCAACGGTAAAGATTGGATTCTAATATCTACAAATCATTTCGTGGTTGGGACAATATTAGGTGAGTCAAATTTCTTCTTTATGTGAGTGATCTTCTCCTTTCTTCAATTAAGTATTTTTTTCTCTTCAATTAAGGCTTGAAAACCACCAAAACTTTATAAATCTCAATATAATTCTAATTGGCATAAAAAGAGGAATTTATTACATAAAACACTAAAAATCACGTAAAACAAGATACAAACATAAATAAAATTATAATGAAATTAAACACTAAAATCAGAGTTATCATTAGCCCTAAATACACTACATTAGGTCCTAAAATATGCCAAAAAATCATTATAACATTGAATCATAGACAAAACACACTAAAAACCTATGAAATTACAAATAAAACATAAAATTATACAACAATGGAGGAATTCTTATTCTAATCATGCCTTACATGCTCATTGGTCTATATTTATATCACATCATGCTTTAGATATGCAAATCACTCAAATATAACATTTAAACATAATTATTTTGATAAGCAATATGTAACACCCCAAATTTCTATTTAACATGCATAATACATTTTAGAGCATGAACAGTAGCCCTAGATATAGTTTGGGGAGAAATCGAGTTCAATTAGGTTTTCAAATAGGCAAATAAAGAAAAATTTTACGATTTTACGAGGGCTTTGACCACAACTTTGACTAACCATTTGAGGGCCTTAAAAAACTTCATTGGCATCCTTATTTCACATGTATATTATGAATAGTGCAAATAAGCCTAGGGTAATAAAAACAACGCTTTCAGTAGTTTCAAGATTTTGGATTTCGGGTTGGCAGAAAATACCTTCAGAGCTAGAAGTATATTGAAATAATATCAGAATGAGCTAAAATTTTAACCATATATTCCTGAGTATCCCATGACATGCAAGGAAAAAGTTTAGGTCATTCTGACTTTGGGATAAAAAGTTTAATTTTTGAGGTAAAAAACCAAGATTGGGTCAAAAAAGGGGCCAATTCTGAGAATTTGACCACATGGGAACATGGATGTAATTTTTAGGAAGTTAAAATCATGTGTGAGCAATCTTAGAGTAAAATGATGAGTGAAAGTGCCTAAAATGGTGACAAGTGGCTTAATTTAAAACCATTGGATTCAATAGTTTCCAAGTGAATCTTGGCTAGCCAATTGGGGCATTTAAGGGTCTCCTAGAGAAGTCTAGAACCTCCAAAAATCACAGCAAAAATCGATCTCCTTATCCTCTTTTCCTCTCAAAATCGAACCATTACCAAATAGGATTTTCCACCATTTTCTTCCTTCTCTCTCCAATTCCCATTAAACCTTAAGCTAATTTTTCATCTAGAGGCACTTAAAGACCTCCTCTTCATCATAGAATCATGGTTGGAGTAAAAATAAGTGAGGAAAATAAGTTTTTGGAGAGAGATAGAAGTGACCAAATTAGGTAAATTTATGATTTTTAGCTAGATTTAATTAGAATTTTTCATATAGGCATGTAGAATAACATGATTTAAGTTGATTAGCATCAAATTTATATTGAGAATTAGAGCTTAAACTCACTAATTCTTGCTTACATAATTTGTCCATAAGGTGAAAGTTAAGGCAATAAGCAAGTCAAGGAAGATAAAGGAAAGGAGAAGGAAGTCTAGGTGACTTCTAGGCCATTCAAGGTTAGTTGATACCTTTCTACACTTATTTTCACAAATTTTATTGAATTTTCCTTAAACTCTACATTATGTAACTAAGGAAAAGTATGTGAAATGATGAAATAAATTGATATAATATTTTAAAAAGGTGAATTAGCATGTGAGAAACATAAAATGATGAAGAAAACTAAGCGAAAGCATATGGTTCTTTGGTGGCCGAATGTATCATTATAGTTTTTCATGATGTAATTCAATAATTAATGCTTTAAGTGATGTGAATTACATAAAAAATGATGAATAAACATGTTAGGATGGAAAATAACATGCGAACATAATGATAGGTATGTGTACATAATGATGTCATATGTGTATTTATGTGATATACATGTATCATGATGATGTAACTACATAAGACCATTAATTATGATGAGAGAACCATGTATGACATGTAAATAAAGAGAAAACAACATCTTAATCTTGAAAACACAATGTGGCTGAATGATGTACATGTGGAAACTATGTGTTTTTATGTGATACATGTGTACATGATGTAAATATATAAAATATACCCTTGTGAATGTGAATTAACCATGTGGTAATGTGACATGATGTGGACACCATAATATGATGTATAATAAATGTTATCAAGTTCATAAATATTGCCCTTAGTGTTCAATGGGTAATCCAGGATCACTAGATATGATGGCTAGCCATAGGGATATATTTACCGCGATTACACCATGAGTTTCATCATATCATTTATATTTTGGTTTGCCGGCACATTAAATATTGAGGCACAAGGTCACGACAAGTGATCTGGTCCCTATTTACATCATTGAAATTCTTATCCCACTTATCTAGTTCAAGGATTTTCACTAGTCATACTAGAGGCAAAATTGTCATTATGAAAATTTAAATGTAAAAATGAAGTTTTATGAGTAAAATGTTAATTATGTGAGTTATATGAGAAAAATTTAAAAAACAAGATTATTTAGTTGAAAAAGGGTAAAAATGTAATTATACGAGAAAATCAGGGGTTAAAAGGTCATTTGACTCCCAAAAATGTGATTAATGAGGTTAAAAATGACAATTAGGCCAAAAAAGGCAAAACCGTAATTTTTGAAAAGTTTGAGGACCAAATTGTAATTTTTCACTTGTTAGAGGAAAATAGGGATTAAAGCGAAATTTTTATAGTTATGATGAAATAAAAGTGAAATAAAATAAAATGGTGTAAATTTGAAGTAATAATGAGCCAATTTTAAATATAATGTAAATTCTAGGACTAAATGGTAATTTTACTATTTTTGTGATTATAAGTGAAAATTTGTGTAGTAGTATCCAACACTAAGCAATAAAGTTGCTTAGAGTGTAGTTGTTGTGACTTCACGCAGGGAAAGGTACTGCAGACAAAAGATGGAACGGCATGTCCATATGTTTTAGGGACTTTAGTCCATTTTGTATTAAGTAAAATTTCAAAACTTGGGTTGTATAATATATAAATATATACTTTGAGTTGTATTTATAAATAACCTCGTGCACTATGAGAATTGAGATTTGAATGTATATATATACATAAATGTGATGGTATGGTTGTGATCGTGTGATGAAATTTAGAAGTGCTTGTGTGTTTAATGGAGTTATAGAGGAGGAGGAGGTTGACCATAAGGAGTGTAATTTCATTTGCAGGTATTTGGGAAGCATGAAAAATAAGTCGCTATGCTGCCCAAATTTTTACCTAAAAAAATAGTGAATTGCCATTTAATTATTTAACATTAGGTTATGGATAATAATGGCGATGTCAATCAATTAACCAAGAATTTACATTAATCGTATAATAATTGTGATTAATGAGTGATTATAGGGCATTAAGTTTTAGGCCGTTACACAGTAACATAGCTATGCATGGCAATTCTAGAGAGAGAAAGTAAATATATAGATAGAAAGCCTAGAATATTACCCTCAAGAGATATTTTGACTCTGAATTTCTTATTGTCTAGGTCTCTACTCTAATTTGTGTTCTTTATTTTCTATAAAATCAATGAATTTTGTGTGTGTTTGAGTGATTTTTGATATAAAGATTGGTAGAGAAATTTGCCTCTTAGAGAGAGAGAAGAAATTAATTTTTCTTCTTCTCTAGGGGTGCTCCTGTATTAAGTGTGATTTTTCCCTGGAAATCCTAAAACATTTTGTTTTTATACCTAGGTTAGAGTTGGATTTGGATTCCAACTCGAACCTCCCAAATCTAGAGATCTCCCCCATTCAAATCCGGATTTAAATCCCTTAAAACACTTATCTTCCTTTTCTTAATTCCAAAAATGTGAAAAATATAGAAAAGGCCCACAGACGAGTGTCCCCCATTGAGGGATGGGCGTCCTTCAGGTAAATTTTTCAAAATTATCAAAATACCCCTAATTTGATATGGATAGAAGAGGGAAGGCCAGGAACGACCCTCCCTCATGTGACAGAAGATCGTTTGTCACCTGTAAAGGCCAAAAATAGGGTTTTTCATGCCTTTTTGCTAAAACACTTTGAAAATCATAAAATATTTGATAGAGATGATAAAAATTCCAAATCGGAGTCATGAGATCCGTACCTACTATACGTAATATATTTTTTATTCATCATCGGGTAACCTTAACTAGGCTGCCTATGGTCACGGTGTCTATAGTTGCCTCCAATTTTTGAAAACTGGTGCACTATTGCCAAAGTGAGCCAAAATTCAAAGTACGAAGGAAAAAGATGTATACTAAAGGCAACGAATCTCTTGGTTGATTAAAACACGTACATTCCGAGCCAGTGAGTCTTTTGGTTGATTAAAATACATACCTTCTAGGACAGTAAGTCTCTTAGTTGGGTAGTTATCGTTAGCTTATCAATGCATTAATCTTAGATTAATTGTCCAATTAGCGCTTAGGGTATAAAAAATGGAGACGGGTTGGTTAAAATTGAGTTGTGCCTGGGGCATGCAGAGTCAGGTTGTTTGAATATGTCTGATTAGCGTCTAAAGCATGCAAAATCAAGATGACTTTATTAGATCTGATTAGTACCTGAGGCATGTAGAATCAAGTTGTTTGAATGCATCTAATTAGTGCCTGGGGCATGCAGAATCAATATGACATAATTGGATCTGTTTAGCGCCTAGGACATGAAAAATCATATTGTTTGAGTGGTACTAGGTTGGTATCAATTATAGATATACCTAACCTTTCAACCATGTTGGTTGGGGCCCCTTTATGGGTGCATTTTCCCCTTTGAAATAATGTTCCATCTAAGAAATTTTTGGCAAATATGCATTTGTGGGGGAGTCACTGATATATAGGTGCATCTGCCCCCTTGAAACAATATTCCATTTAAGGAATTTCTAGCAAATATGCATCTGTGAGGAGTCACTGAAATGCTTGAAGTTTGTGTTTATAAGTTTGTATCCATCTTGGAGAAGTTTTAGCTTAAGGTTGTGGTCTTGGCTAGATTTTATACACTTCCAAATGACTATGTCACCAACATAGGGAAAACTGTCATCACAAGGTTGTCGACACCCCTGGTCTTACCCTGTGTCTTCCTTGAATTTACATTGTCATTAGGCTCTCGCCTCCTATCCAATAGTTCCTTGTCGTTAACATCAATCTTATAACTTCTTATGTGTTTCAATCGAAGCTCCTCTTGGAGAGTATGGCTCTTAATCCCATTATGCAACTTTGGTTTTGGCAGTATTCCATCATTTCCTTATGATGTCCTATGTTTTGAGTGGCAGTCGGTGGCAAAGGGTCCAAGAGATGGACTTTCACAACTTAGACCTATCAGCAAAGACATGCTTAGTTCACAGTGAATTTACTTCCTCAAGCAAAAGGGAATGTAAGATCCTTTCATAATTTGAAAATATCTGCATTTTTTTTATTGCGTATCTGTTTTATTTCAACCTATTCAATTAACTTCTTGTGACAAGGATGGGTATCTTAGCCTGTTCTTTAGTTGTGGTGGTAGGTATATCCCCTTGATGAGGGGTTTCAGGTACCTATGAGAAGGATTTAATGTTAGTGCTCTTGCTAATTGAATTTGTATTTTTGTCCTTTTTTTGTTATTACCTTTTTCTCTTTTTTTTTGTGTCTTATCATTGTATGTTAATTACAGGCCTTCTTATTAATTTCATAGCATTTCTTTTTTTTCATTTTTCTTTATAGGCATGTCAAGTATGAATAAAGCAAAACATAATATAAGATAAACATATAAATTAAATACAAGTTCCATTTTTTATATATATAAAAAATATTCAAATGAAGTTTTAAACTCCCTGAATACAAAATAATAAGTTTACTGCGAGGGCCCCGGCCCTCTGCGGTAAGCTAGCCCAAATGAGGGTCTAAATGTTGAAGATCTGTGTAACACCCTCATACCAATATCCTATTAACTATATCCAATTAGTCATATTGATCATGCTTTTCATCACTAACATACTTGTATATTATTATTCATATGGTCATTATGTTACCATTACTCATGTCATGCTATATCATATATTCATATGGGTGTTACTATAACTATTCGCATGCTATAACTCATGTTTAGCATCATGTATACCATGTTATGTATTTGTTACTTTAGGTTTTATATGCATGAATAACTTTAAGCATATAACTAATCATTTAAACCATATTCACAAAGATCTTCAGGGACTATATTATCTTTTATTTACACTTTTAACCAATATCAGGTACTTATTGATATTCCAATGCTTATCAATTTCATACTTATAACAATATTCATCTGACCTTGAAAATCTTATACATCAAGTTTACTTTCTTAATTCTTTTATGTTATTCTTGACTAATCATCTTGATGTACAAGTCTTTTTTGCTTCTGAAATATTATCAATTGTCAAACACACTTTAACTATGCCATTTACTTACCACTTATTTACTCTTACACATATTCATATAATTTAACTATTTTTTAAGACATGGCAATATCAATCCACATTCATAAAAGCCATCTTATAATCATAAGACTTTAAGTTAATAAACTAAATCTTTAAATATATAATAAATTCAATTAATTTCCATTTCTTATACATATATATAGCATATTTCATGGATAAGACATGTTTCCATCTGCTTGAATACTTATTATTATTATTATTATTATTATTATTATTATTATTAAGCTATTATATCGTTACCTTAAGTGATATACAAACTCTTTAAGGAATTGCAATACTATCCTTGTACTTTTATCTCCACATAAATCAAAATTCACATGTTATGAGTCCATAACTTATTTATATTATCATATAATAAGTCATACATACTACTCATATCAATTACACAATATTCAACAAGTAACATGTAGTTATGGTATTATACATCAACTGGTATACTTTTGCAAAATATCATATACCATTTCGTATATCATGCATTCCTAGGTATAGAAAATACTTTAAATCTATCTCAAGAATTTTCATACATACAATAACTAAATACTCTTTCACTCCAAGTCATACTTTTCCATATGCTATACATTGATGTTTTTGAAGGTAACACACACACGCGCCGCGCGCGCATATATATATATATATATATATATATATATATTTATATAAGAAGCATTTGACTATAAAGATCATGTATTCATTATTTAGATTGTTGATAAAGTATCAATATCAAAGCAAGTTTATATGCATGACTTCTTGGTCTAGTAAGACTATGTGATTCTAAAATGCCAAGTACTCATCTTTATAATGTAGCCTCATATATGTATCATGTATTCCATATACTATAATTTCAGCCATAATTGTGATTAAAATGATTCATATTATTTAAATGATGACATAGGAGCATTTGTGCATTTAGTTCAATTACTGTAATTGTATAAAATAGCCTACTAAGTTTTAAAAAGTGGATAACAGGAACGATGGATACCTAAGGTATCAAAATGATGATATCCTAAGATATCAAAACTTTAGACCTGCACGGGGCCAACTATACTTTAGACCAGTCAAATGGATCTAGATGGTCGGCTAACAACCCAAAAGAGGTTGTTCATCATTCAAACGGGATCAACTATACTTTAGACCCATTTTGGCCAAACCATGGTAGCTGCAATAATCCCTATAGACACCTATCTATCCACAATTGAACTCTATTTGTAGGCAATACCGTGTTCATGTTCATTTCATATATCAAGACTGTACTTATATTATTCCATTTGCACGTGTACATAATCATGTAAAAAAAATATACCTTTTCTAGTGCATAAACATATATGCACAATTCATATAACAATTTATACAATTTTACTCAAGTAAGTAATCAATGAAAAACTATATAATCTTTAGTGTATATACTTGTATACACCATCTCGTAAAAATTCCATTATATACTTTATCATATTATCTATAATCAAATATACTTCCATGTATTCATGTACTTTAGCATACTAACATTTGGCATCACATATGCATAACCATCTATTTCAATCAAGTAATATCCTTGTGACTATACATTTGGTATACTAACCTATAAATAGGTACATAATATCACATGATATCAAAAGATAGATATACCTGTTTTTACTATAATTGTATTACAATCTCTAGTATGTAAACCAATATATATAGACATGTATATAATCATGTAAATGATATACCATCTTTAGTGCGTAAGCATGTATGCACATCTCATAGCATAATCCAAACAATTTTGTTCATGTAAATAATCAATGAAAAGTTATACCATCATTAGTGTATATTCATGTATACACAATCTTAACATACTAGATTATCTATAATTAACATACTTCCATGTAACCATGCTTTATCCATTATTTTCTTCCCATAAAACAACACTTGCCATTTTATTATCATTGTAATTATACTTTTGGCACAAACATATAGGCATAACATATAATCCTAATATAGTGTTATATTCATATTATCTCAAGTAGGTAAATAATAACTTACCTTATCATTGCAATCACCATACACATTCTTCATCATATAATCATGCCAAATACTTTTCAATAAGATACTATTATATAACTTATGCATTTAATGCCCTTTATATGCTACCTTTATAATACAAAAATACTCAAGAGAGGTTTGAGATGGTTCTTGGAAAACTCAAATAACAAATCTACATAAAGATAGAATTTCAAATTTATTTTGAAAGCTTTATTAAACCTATCTAAAGACATTTATGGGAAAAATGATATAAAAATATGATCCACTATGTTTTTAGTTCCAGGAACATTAAAAATAACATCTATATCATTTCTATAACTCAAGATAATTAGGAATAACTGATGATTGTTCATTGTGACAAGTAGCTTATGGTTCCAATTTTCAACCCAAATTTAGATAGGTTTAGAATCATATTTAGACTTTGATTTCTTCACAAAAATGTAGATATGAGAGTCTATTTCATAACCCAACTAAAATTACCTAAATATAATTTTGACATTTCAAGATATTACAAAAATATTGAGAATCATTCCTGAAAATAATGTTGTCAACAATTCTGAATTCAAGTTACTTTTTTGACATATTTAGAGACAAAAAAAAATTATTCTTTCTTCATAGATATTGTATAAATATAGGTATAGTTTCATTAGAAATTTGAATCATATCATTTCTACCTCTATAAAATTAATTATGCTCAAAACATTGCAAACCATTCACTAAAAAAATAGTTGTTTAGTTTCAGCTTTAGTTAAATATTAAGACCATTTAAAGGTAAAACCAACTTTTGGTTTCTTCCACAAAATTATAGATAAACGAATTAAGGTTAATTACCAATTAGAATAAAGTCATTTGAAGGTCTACAGCTTGAGATATACTAAAATTACAGAAGCTAATTCCAACAATTCTTCACATGCATTGCTTTTTTTTTTTTTACAAGTCCTAACTTGATTATTTGACTTCATTCACTTAGTTTTATTAACACATGCCTTACTCCATATCTTTACAAAAATTTTCAGCCTTAAACACATTCAAAATCACCATAAAACACACTATCCCTTACCTTGGCCGAAACCCTACTCCTTCACTTCAATCCTTTGCAACTTCATTGCCTTTGTTCTTCTTTCTTACTTCTTTTTCTTCTACATATATCCATAAACTCATGCATTAACCCAAATTCTTCTTTCATTAACATGCATTTAGACTTTAAGAAAGAAGATGAAACAAGAAGATGAATTATATTAAAAGAATTTCATTACCTTTACAATTCACTACCAAAATCCTTTGTCAACTATCACATGCAATGGAGTTTTCTTGAGAGCAAAAGAGAGAGATAAAAATGGAGTTTTCTTAAAGAGAAAAGGAGAATGCATTCTCCCTCTTGGTGCTACCGTTCAAGACACCTAAAATCCCCCCAATCCTCTTATTTATCTCTCCTACATGCAAAGGTCCAATGTGTAAAGTGGAGGGACAAAACCCTTTTTGATCCTCTATCACTACAAGAAAAATCCCAAATAGCGATGAAAATTTACCGACAACAAATTTTTCATAGGCAATTACTGATTAATTTCTCTTTTCGTAGGGAAAATGGTAGTATAAATTCGTAGGTTATGACAGAATAAGAATTCCATCGTAAAAACTGGAGGGAAATATTACCGCCAAAATTTTTCGACAGAATTTAACAATGAAAATGAAAATTTGGAAGGTAAATTGGCGCTAAAGGTTCGAACGAAATTGAAATTTCGTAGGGAATTTCCCTACGAAATTACTTTTTCATTGGTAAATTACCTATGAAATTATTGTTCCGTAGGTAATTTCCCTAAGAAATTCGGTATTAATTTTCATAGGGAATTACCAATGGAATTGAAATTTTTTAGGGAATTTACCTATGGAATTACTTTTTTATAGGTAATTTACCTACGAAATTTCAATTCATAGGTAATTTACCTACAAAATTTTAATTTCGTAGGCAATTATCGATGGAAATAAAAATTCATAGTAAAATTATCTACGAAATTGAAATTCCGTATAAGAAAGGTTTTCCGATGGAATTTCAATTTCGTAGGAAATTTACCTATGAAATTTCAATTCTATCGGGAAACTTTTCTTATATAAAAAATTGCTCTACTTCTATATTTCATTCTAAATTAAAAACTTCAATAGACATAAATAATTAAGAAAAAAATAATAATACTTTATTTTATATTACTCTATTAATCCTATTTAACTATTTTTAAAAAAAAACTCCCAATTTTTTATAATAAACAATTAAATGTCTTTGTATACATATTTTCTCATTCTTGGTATGAAATTGAAATGGACGGATGAGAGAATTAGTGGAAGATTGAAGCTGATCAAGCAAGGCCCCTCTTTAATTATTGACATAAACTTTAATCTCTATGATTTTATTAACATTTCAATTTTAAATTAGCCATTTTGATTAACATAACTCATTTATTTTAGCCTAATATAGAACATAGAATTATAAAAGAACAAAAATTTTAATAATTTTATTAACATAATTGAGCAATCTATTTAGAATTGTTCGCATTTTTTGTTGAACCGACCAACTCGATCAATCGAGACCGACTAAAGTAAGAAAATGCAGTTTATATGGGTTTAATGGTCAGGTTGGGTAATTTTTTCTGTTTTAAATTAAAAAAGGTCGGGTTACTCTAAATATGTTAGGTTATTAGCTAAACCGACATGTCCTTTCTTCTCTCTTTCTCTCTATCGTGCCCTAGACACTTTTTTCTCACCTTCTGTTCAACAGTTCCCTTCCTCTTATTTTCTATTTTCTTTTCTCACCTAAACAACCATCATCGGAGCTACCATGGATGGCCACCATGTAGAGCTTCCATTGCGAACCACCTGAAGTACTATTTTCTTATATGTATGATTTTAAGCTTTCTTTTTCTTTTCTATTTTCTCTCTCTAATTTCAATTAATCAATTGGTTCGCTTAGATCTAATATGATAATTGGTTCTATCATGCCCTCATCATCTCTGCTTGCAAAGTTTCAATGGGTATGTGATTATTTTCTATTTCTGCTTTCATATAATCAGAGATGCCTCATTGAATGATCGAGTGAAGCTTCGAAGCTTTGGGATCTTGGTGATTAGTGCGAATATCATTTTTCTCAACAATTTACATGTGCATTTTGGCTTTTAGAATAGCTAAAGTTGTTAAAGGCAAAATATGCTCCTTGAATAGAGGCCAACCATCAGAATGGAAAAGATTCACCTTTTTAAATTACCACTCTTCCTCTCTTTCTTATCTTATTTTAAAATACTTGATTTCAATTGGGAAATTTATAAGGAGAAAGCAAAAGGTTATTGATTAAAGAATCATAATAGTTTTATTCTTGGGTGTTATTTGATGAGAGTTTTTATTCGGTAAATTTCTACACTAAAATCTGTAGTTTTATTCTTAGGTGTTATTTCATGAGAGTTTTTATGTTTTAGCTAAAGAACAAGGAAATGCTAAGGGAAAAGAGAAAGTATAGAAGCTTGGCTGTAACTTTATTAAAAGGTAAGTAAATTAATGTTTAAGTTTGTGTACATTAACAATTTTACAATTGCTGGATCATCCTTCATGATGATGATATTATGATTTTATATATAAATGTGAATAAATATGAGGATACTTAAGCAGGAATAAATGTTAAGGTAGGCTATTGTAAGTTCTTTAAACTTGCAAGAATTGCTGTTAGGTGACTTGATTGGTTGATTTTTCTAGGTTGGATTAGAAACAACCTAAATAATATAAGAGCCTGAACTTAAAGTAGCAAACAAACTGAGACTTGGTAGAGTATCTTTAAGATTCGATGAGTATAACTCTCTAATGGTAGTTCTACCATTGTTAAACAGCAAGTGGGGTATGGATTCACCTTGAGATGAATTATTTAGATAGATGAGTTTATGACCTTGGAACTTTATACTTAGAAGAAGCTTAAGTTAGATTGTTGTAGGTTGGGATGTATGTTGTTTTGGAGAGATGATGAGGATTTGCAAGAGTGTAAATTTTGTAGTCAACCCAGGTTCAAACCCAGAAAGCATAATAAGAAGTAAAAACTGGTTCCTTGGAAGCAGATGTATTATTTTTTGCTAACTTTGGACTTCAAAGACTATATGCTTCTAAGGTTACAGCATCTCACATGAGATGGCATAATGAATATGAAAAGGTTGATGGAAGTATGAGTCATCCATTGGATGCACTCGTATAAAAACATTTCAATGACATCCATACTGAGTTTGCATACGTATCTACAGGTAGTCGGTGGTAGGGACCATTGAGGTAGGATTTTGGCCTTGGATCTTTCGTAAATATGCAATATATGTACTCCTCCACATTTAGTATAACTGCCTCCAGTAAACGAGGTGCATCCAATGAGCAAGTAGTTTCACTTCAGAATACAATTAGTCTATTGGCAAGTCAATTACACCAGACTATAGAATATATAGCCAAGCTCCGTACTCAGATGAAAGAAGCAAGGGGGGAAGGCAACACATTATAGCATCTAGATGATCCACCTATGCCGACAACATAAGGCTTTAAATTTTATGATTTTTGGTACTTGTAACAGTCTGACTATAATGCTAGGAATAATATTTATGCTTTCAAGACTTGTAAGAATTGTTGAATATTATAAATTTTATATTATATTATGAATTAGGATTGCAATTAATAGAGAAAAAATAATAAAAAATGATAATTAAGATTTTTCGACGGAAATACATCAAATTGTCACTAAAAATATAGACGAAAATTATCGATGAAAAATTTTCATCTTTAATTTGCCTACAGAATATAATATACAGTAGGTAAATTTGCCTATGGAAATATCAAACTATCACTAAAAATATAAATGAAAATTATTGATTGAAAAAATTTCGTCTCTAATTTGCTTATGAAATATTAGTTTCTGTTGGTAAATTTACCTATGGAATATTTATTTCCATCGGTAAATTTACCTATGGAATATTTGTTTCCATCGGTAAATTTACCTACGGAACTCTATTTTTCATCAGTAAATTTACCAACGAAATTTTAAATCCATAAGTAAATATGGAAAATTACGATAATTTTTTGGTCTGAAATTCCTAATGGAATTAACGATGGATGATTTTTCCATCGGTAAATTTACTTATGGAAATATTTTCGTCGACAAAGGTGCCAACAAGTGATTCTCCTTCACCATTTTTCGTCACTAAATTCCATCGATATTTTGGTTTTCCTGCGAAAATTTAGTCATTTCTGTCGAAAAAATGGCTATTTTCTTATAGTGTATGAATTTACATGTTATAAAATATCCCCTCTTCTTTATTCTTCTTATGGATTCAACCCCATCTTTTTATCGTTTAATATCTAATAAACCCCAACTTGATTTTACTTTTTAAAATTGACCCCACATGAGCCACCTTTACAATCTGACCCCAAACTTTTTATTTTATACTTCAATTGCACCCTTAAATATTTTTATGCCAAATAATTCACATTCAATTCATATAATAAAATAAAATTATCACTTGCCTTATAACTTTAATTCAAAATTCACATATTTAATTTTGTCTTAATAAAATATAATTTCATTAAATCATGCATTTCCAACTAGGATCATAATTGGGGCCTTACAATCTGGGAGATCTAGTTGGTGCCATGGCTTATGGCGCTACTGGAGGTTGCTCATTATCCAACTCGAAACTAAAGTAGAATCCTAGCAATGCCATATTCAAAGACTGTAAAACCTATGCTATCACCTTTGCGAGCCACTCTAAACCCTGGCTAACCTCAGTGATGACCCTTGAGTGCTGTTCAAGGAATCTCATCAGATAATTACTCAACTATCTGATGTATCTCCTCAGCTTCTCATCTATCTATACTATGACCTGTTTGCCTCTAGGTACCTCAACCTTGATGCACTCACCCTACTATCTGATTTGAGTGAGAGACTTATCAACTACCTGTAGGGCCACCTCAAACCTCTGTCCTGCGGTTGCCAACTTGACCTCTGATGTCCAGTACCTCTATCTACAAAGATAACACTATCGCTGGTAATGTTTGTAGGGATTACACTACTATGAGTATTGATTGCAATGTCTAATCTTGACGTCTAGTATCCTTCTTCAGTGCTGCTAATCTCCTAGAGATGTCATCAAATAAAGAAACTGAAGATAGATGTGCTGGTGATGCAGTTGGAGCTGCCTCTGGATGTGCTGGTGGTGGTGAAGCAATCAATGTAAAGGCCCTAAGGTTCCCATAGGAGAAAACCTCCCTATCCTCCTGACTGGCGACCACTAACATCTGATAGGTGATTGAGGATGTACTGGCAGCTATGGTGACCAATCCAAAAAGTCCCATTAGTCTATCTATATGTCAAACGCATAGTCTGAATTGGCCTTTGCCCCTAGTGCTCTTGTGGCTTATGTGCCTGATTTGTCTAATCCTTCGAATAAGGTGGTTGTGCTAGAGGTACTTATGGGTCCACCAGTGCCTCCTAAGGTGGTTGGTTCTGCTGATTCTCCCTCTATGGGTGCATCCGACACTATAGGGTCCAAATTATACCTCTATCTGGTCTTAGGAACAATCAACAGCCTGTATTGCCCCTTTTACCCTTTAATGGGCTCCACCATCTTCATAGTGAGCATAGCCTACAAATCAATATATATGCCCTGTGGAATAGGGTTGCCAAATCTTCTCTCATCTACCTCGATGATAGTAGTAAGTGGGTAACGATGCTTCCCACACAAATCTGTTTGATGGACTAAGTGAATACTCTGACTAACAAGGCAATGATCTCATGAGTGATGTCTACAAGCTTGCCCATCTATATTCCCAAAAGGCTAGTCATGTTAGTAGATTTCACTGACCTCAAACTCCCTATGCATCCCAAATAAGAGGTGGATAACACTCTATGAATGTACTGGTAAATCTACGTAGCCAGCATGGTACTCTTTGAGGTATTTGATTGATATACGACCTCAAAAGTGTCACTACCCTCTATCTGGTTTGATTTATCAACCTACCAGGTGTGATCACATCTTATCCAATTGGGATACCCATGGCCTGAGTGAATCGCTTACGGGTGATACTGTAATGGATGCTTAAAACCTTGAATTGGACCACCCTTTCCTTTGTGTCCGATCTTTGGAAATCGATATACTGTAGGGTGGCCAAAACCTCTTTAGTGACATCAGGATAGGTTTGAAAAGCGCAAATGAAGAACTATGTGCACCTTGCTCTGGCCAGGAGTCGATCTACCTCCTTTATTAGCCTAACATCCTGCAGGAACTATCTGGATATGAATCAGCTGAACCTAAATTGTACTCATAACAAAGCTTCATATCCGATAGTCTACTTAGGTTTCATGTATGCTGGCACAAGCTAAGGTAGGTTTGCACATGATTCTATGAGGAATCTTACAATAAAAGATTTATAAGTTAATTTCTCTGACTGACTTAGGCCACAAGTAAGCCATATGTTAAAATTTGCTAGAATTTTGACAACCCATCGGCTTAAATGGTAATGACCAACCAGCATGGAAATGTGCATTAGGTGCCACAATATGATATACAATATCATAAACCCATTATTGGGTATTCTAACAAATATGCATGTCAAACGAGGTGTAATATACATTCTATATTTTACAAAAATTTAGACAAAATTTCAACAGCATGTCAGCTAGGAATGTAACTACCTCCTGCACAAAAAAAATTTAAAGCAACACATAGGCCATCATTAGCCACCAAGCAACACAGTCTATGTTATTAAAATAGAAAACTAAACTTATCTCAAATTATACTGGTGCAATTTCAGTCCTAAGTACAACATGCTTTTAAAGGCATAAAATAAAGACTATTTATATTAGTTGATAAAAAAAGCATGCAAATTACATACTCATATACAAGGTTTTTCCCTAGCTACAGTTCCATGAAAAAGGTTTTGTAACTTAGGCTACAATCCTATAGGCAACATTTAATTCTAAACTAAAAGGCAACATGCTTGCATTAATCATGCCTAGTACTTAAGGTTTATAATAGTAACAAAAGCCTAAAACATAATTAAACTAATAAAACAAATGAGTAAAATGTAAAAAAGCTTAAATAATACTTACTTTTGATATGAAAAAAATGAAAGAGAATACAAAAGAAGGCATAAATGGATTGCTCCCTGAAGTGCTCGTTGCTTCCAGGAGAAAAAATCTTGGAGAGGCGTTGATGGCAGTTACTGGAAAATGAAGAAGAAAGGAAGAAGAAAAGACCTTATATTTCAAATTTTTGAGCGAGGGACAAGATTTAATTTTTGAGCAAGGGATAGAAAGCTCGTCCCTCATTAGTGACAGATGAGCGTATTTGATGTCCCTTCCCTCGTAGCTTTTTTTACCATTTTGCCCTTTTTTCTTTTTTCTTTTTAATTTATTTATAATTTTTATTTATATTATTTACCTAAAAAATGCATTATTTCTTCTCTATTATGTATTCACCATCCTATTTTCCATTATTTACCTGCATTATTTAGATTATTTACATACATGCATTATTTTTACTTTAGTTGTACATATTTATTAGAAACCTAGAGTGCTCCCTGAAATTTATCGTATCTCTTGAATTTTCTGACTTTTTGCATTTGAAATCTTCCAAATTATTTGTCTTGGCCATGGAACCTTTGAAATTCCTACAAAAATGAAAACAAAAGAGAATGCAACAATATGTACGTGCAATGCATATGACATGTAAAATAAAATACATTTTAGTCTTCCAAAGGTGACAGAAGAGCTGCCCATGGCTCGTTTCTCAAGGGATAGGCATCTATCATTACTTTCTATAAATAGTGCCCAAATTTCCTTGGTCTTTGTGCCTTTGACCTCTCCCTTTTCCAAGAAAGCTTTTACTAGGTACTTTCTCATTATTTTCTTTTCTTTCCTTTTCTTTTCTTTTCCTGGTTATTTTTCTCTTTTAGTTATTTGTTTTGCTCTGTTATTTTTGCACTTAGATTTTCTAAAAACTCCTATTACTATGACTTTTGAACTTGCAAAATTATACAGATTGTTGGATGACCCGAAAACTTGCAAGGGCCCTCTTTTAGCTCTGTACTCTAACTTGAGATTTTTAAGGAGAATATCTGTCACACCCTACTCGGAATAATCTTTT